>JBBBDQ010000118.1:8220000-8312500 GCA_037127315.1 Ascarosepion bandense | reverse complement strand
TTGCACTTAAATTCTTGGAGGCGGCAGTTATCAGGAAAGAAAGTATACGGAAGAAAATTCGGAAAGTGCGAGAAAAGAAACTGTTGGAGTAGAAGTGAGATTACATTTTATTGTTTTGATGGAATACTTGTCAATTTTAAATATTTCAAATTGTACCAACTTACTTCTTTAAATAACGACCTGCAAAAATAATTTTGGTTGTTATTGACACATTTGCATAATTTTTTTTTTTTTTAATCATCTCACCCCAAGCAAGGCATTCCACTGCCACTATTGCGCATGGGGCTACATAGGGGAATGTAAAGAGAAGGAGTAGATAGACATAGGGAATGTCAGGAGAAAGGTGACAGATGAGTAAGGATAGCAAGGATGAGGGTCGGGCAGATGGGAAGAGTGCTTGATAGAATGGGAGCAGGTTAGTGTGTTAGGAGGTGTGTATTGACCTTACATTTAAACTCCTGGAGATTGTAGCCGTCGGGGAAGCAATCGTTTGGAAGAGAATTCCACAGTCGGGAAGTGCGAGGAAAGAAACTGTTGGAGTAGAAGTTACGGCTGCATTTTATCGGTTTCACTGTAAAAGGGTGGGATCTAGTTGCTAATCTAGTATCTCGTGCAAATTCGTATTTAGGGGGCACCAGTGATCTAAGTTCATCGGAGCAGAAGCCGTGAAAGTATTTATAGAAAAGCCTTGTTTACCGATGCAATAGTAGAATTGTGAAATGAATTTTACAGTCGCAGAACTCGTAAATTACCAACGTCAACTTAAGAATTAAGATTCATCAGATAACTCAATTAGGGAAACTGTGCAAGTTCCAAAGGCAGTATTATTTAATTCTTCCAATATTTTGCAGTAAATCGCAAAAGCGCCATTTCAATAAAGAAAAACAACAACAACAAAAAAAAAACACTGTTTAACAATATTTCAACAATACGTCTACTTGAAATTATGCTCAAATTTTTTTGTTTTAAATCATATCACCCCAAGCAAGGCAGTCTCTTGCCATTGGTGCGCAGGGGATTACCTAGGAGGAAAATTATGCTTTGTTTGAGTTTTTTGACGGCATATCAACCACTGTGGGTTATTTGATGCCAAAAAGGTGTGTTTTTCTTAAATGTTCAGTTATAGTGAAAAGGTTGATTTAGTCAGATTTTAATGAAACTTTGTTTTTATTTTTTATTTTAGAAAACTGAAAATGTCTTCTAGTTTTGTATTCAAAAACATTTTGCTGAGAATAATTTTTTCCTATAAAAATGTGTTATGGTAATAAGTTTTTCTTAAAAAAATGTGTTATTGCTAATATTTTTCCTTCAAAAATATATATTTTTCTATAAAAGTTTATTTTTATGTATATATTTCTATAAAAGTCTATTTTTATACTTTAAAAGTGTTTTTTAACCCAGTTTGGTGTGATTAACTATTTGCCCATAGTTGGGACCCTAACAGGTGCTACCACACTGGGTCAAGGTGGACCTGGGAACAACAACAATTAAGAGGTGGTTCCATGCTTTTCATGCTGGATGCAGGAAAGTTATGAGAAAGAGTGGCAGGTTACATAGTGTGTCAGGACGTGGGTAAGAGAAGGGTTAAGATACTGAGAGTGGAGTGGACAGAGAAAGAAGCATGATGGAAAGGATGCAAATTAGTAAGATAGGTTATGACTATTAACTTTACACTCCTGGTGGCTGTAGCTGTCAAGTAAACGGAAGGGAACTCCATAGGCGGGAAAAGAAGCTGCTAGAGTAGAATTTGCGTTTGCATTTTATTGGTTTCACAGTAAAATGGTGGGACCTAGTTGAAAATCTTGTGGAGCGAGTAAATTTATGTATAGGAGTAACCAAAGAGTTAAGTTTATCGGAGGAGAAGCCGTGAAAGTACTTGTAGAAGAGACGGAGGGTAGCCACATTGCGCCGGTGAGAAAGTGACTGTATCTGAGCTGCCAGGTCGGGATCGATCACATTACAGATTCTCTGTTGGATTTTGTCAAGGACCCCTAGGTGGATAGCAGGTGTTCCCGACCAGATATGGCAGCAGTATTCAATGCAAGGGTGGATGGTAGATTTATATATGAGCAGTATGGTTTCAGACGGATAAAACTTCTTGGCCCTACACAGAAAACCGACCTTCATAGCAGCGGATTTAGCTATGGATTCGATATAGTCATAGAAGTAAAAAATATTATTATTATTATTATTACAAACATATGTTATTATTTCTATTATTATTATTTTTATTATTACTACTACTATTTTTTTCAGTTTCAGGATGTTGTACAGAGACACAAATATTGTTACGGCTTGAAAGCTTGAATTATATTTTCTACTCCGGGTTTCACACCAATATGCATTCTAGATACTGATAAGAGTATTGAGAGACAGGAACATTTCACTGGAAACAAAGAAGCGATTAATGGGTTGTTATTGGATGTCTCTTCTTCAATCTAGTTGTGAATGTTTCACCAAAGACGAATGGAAGACTTGAAACAACCGAAGTATGGTTCTACAGAAGGATGCTAAGGATAACATAGACGGAAACGTGAGCAACGACGAGGTTTTGGAGAGAATGGAAACGAAAAGTAAACTAATACTTGACATCAGAAAAAGACAGCTGAAATTCAAGGGACAAGTAATCAGAAAAAAGGGCTTGGAAAATCTGATACTCACAGGTCAGATAGAGAGAAAGTCAGACAGGGAAAAGCAGCGAGTAACGTACTTAAGTAAATGGATGGCAGAGCGGAAGGATAACAGGAGAAAGCCTACAGTATTTACATTATTCGGACTACCGTCCTCATCCTTGTTGCCATTTGTACGACGTTTCGGTCGTTTTACGCTCCGGCCTTCATCAGGTGTTAGGAATTTCGAACCGAACCCTTTATTACAATCACTTAATTCCTTGCGTAGTAGTGCCTATTTTGGAAGTCATGAGTTATCTGTCTCTAACCCTTACTTGTTCAACAGTGTTCTAGACTGGTATTGAACTCACAACTCTTTTGGGTCAATCACAGGAACTAAGTGGCGTATATATCCTTAAAGATAAGAACAACTAAATTTCTCTGAATTATAAACCGAATGTCCAGTAAACATTTTTTACCAGATTTCATATTGCAATTTTTTGATGTTAATCGTTTTCTCTGGTATTTTTTTCTTTTTGTTAACAGCTACTAGGGATAAGGAGATGTGGAAGTCTATGATCGCCTACGTACTGAAGGGACACGGCACATAGAAGAAGAAGAAGAAGAAGAGATATAAATAACTAATCAGTACTGACAAAAGGTGGATTCATACCTAATCAAAATTTAATAAACAAATAAATTATAAGGTGCTTAGAAAGTGGGGGTTCAATTCTATATTATGATTAATATATAAACTGATCCCTCACTTTGTGGTCATTTTAGTTTCTATAGATTTATGTTCTCATGTTCTAGAATTATGAGCTTGAGCAAATCGATGGCAGAGCAGGGTTTGGGAGAGTAACAACAATAAGGGTGTTAAGAGCTGAAAGGGATAAGGAGATGTGGAAGGCCATGACCGCCTACGTCCTGAAGGGACACGGCACATAGAAGAAGAAGAAGAAGAAGAAGAAGAAGAAGAAGAAGAAGAAGCATGTGGTTGTTTTCACAGAACACTGAATAACAAGTCTCACTAATACTCTAGAATTCTCTTCGATATTCTACTGGTTTAAATTTTAATGCTTCCAGAACGAAGCTGCTCTCAATTAACCATCATAGATAAATCGCTCCTTCCTCTCATTAGCATGGAACAGGCTTGCCTCCATGAGAGTAAAACACTACGCCTCCTTGGTCTCACACCCCAGCTGCAGTCTCAGTGAAACAGATAAAATTTAACCGCAATTTCTAGTCTAACAGCTTCTTTTCTCGCACGTCCCGCCTGTGGAATTCCCTTCCATATATTTGCTTCCCCTACAGCTACAATCTCCAGGAATTTAAATGTAAGGTCAATAGACACCTCGTATCACACTAATTCGCATCCATTCTCTCAAACACTCTTACCATCTACCCAACCCTCATCCGTCTATCACCCTCCTTCCGACATTTCCTATAAATAACCACTTTTTGTTATCACTTTCCCCTATTTAGATTTAGAGCGTTGTTTGCAATTGTTTCAACGTAACAAGAAAGGGGTTTTGCGTAATGGGTGAAACATGAAACCACTATTTCACTAAGAGTCAAATCGACAGTCAGCTGAGTAGAGAGCACCGTGTCACAAGTCGATCGAAACGATGGCAGAACTACTTGAATTGGACTTCGAATTGCTTCCGCATCTAGCCTATTCTTCCTATTTGTCCCGCGCGACTTAGCTGTTTGCAGACCTTAAAAGAATGCATCAGGGAAAGAGATTTGGCTCCAATGAAGAAGTGATATCGGAAACCCAGGCGTATTTTGAGGCCAAGGACAAATCGTTCTATAAAAGAACGTACGAGAAGCGTTTGAATCAGTGTATCACCCTAGAAGGAGACTACGTTGATGAATAAAATCGAATTTTGCCTAAAGGTTGTTTTATTTGTTAGGCCCGGGATTTATTTAGTGATGTGTTATGCTAAGACACAAAAAATCTCCTAAGCCGAAATAAATGAATACAATATGGGAACCAGTAATACGGAGTGCTATAGAAAATCCTTAGCGTCAAAGATTGCAATATGATCTCTGGTAAAAAAAATTATAATTGAGAAATGAGGTTTATAAGCCCAAGAAATTCATACACTGATATCCTCAAGGACACATGGTGCTTTGGATATAGACGATGATTAGTTTCCAGTGACTTCACCCAAATAGTTGTGAGTTCAATACCAGACTACAGCAGTGGTAAACAAATAATTTAGAGAGTTAAGTTAATGGGAGATAAGTACATGGTGACCAGAAATGTTATCGCATATGTAATAAGAATGATATACATTTACCATTCATCTGTACTATCATCTGGATCTACAATATAATCGATCCTGATTTGGCAGCCCGCCATTCTCAACGACTTGATGGGGCTGGACCCAATCGGATTATTAGTTAACAAATTACAGTTACTTAACTATTGCAAATTTTTAAAACAAAGAAAAAATCTTCTCTCTTTTCAACAAGTATTTTAATGGCAACTGCTTTTGCTCTGGTACCTCGGCTTATATTTACTCACGCTACTAGAATATCATTAAATCTTACCGTTGAAATAGATAAATGTAACCGTCTCTTCTATTCTAACAGTTTCTTCTCTCGCACTTCCCGTTTGTGGAACTCACTTTTATTCGCTTACTTCCCTCATAACTACAATCTCCAAAATTTTAAATGCAACCTAAATTGTCATCCTTTTATTTACTTGATTCGCATCCATCTCTTCGACATCCTCTGCACGTTATTCTCTCTCTGTAACTCCCTGCGGACCAGTGGCATTTTTGCCTTGCTAGGGGTGAAATTATTATATAAAAAAAGTGTTCAATAAAAAAAAAGCTGTTGGTATGTTTACGTTTACATCTAGCAAATTGCTATGGGGAAACACACCTATTCATCAGATAATGGACTCAACCTCCTATATTAATAAGAGTTAACAGGAAGTTCTTGGGAAGTTTAAAGGAGTTTTTTAAACCTCTATTGGAGTTCAGTAGATCGACTAAACAGCTGATATCAGTCGGCAGTTAGCCGAATACTAAAGAGTCAGCTTTCAGTGGAAGATTACCAAGTTCCTAACATTTTGGGAACGTTAAGTCGATTAGCAACCGACATAGCACGATTATAACCTTCAGTGCGAAAACTACTTCACAACACCAATTCAACTGTAAATTGATCATATCTTTAACTGTGAAACCAATAAAATGTATACGCAAATTCTACTTCATCAGCTTCTTTTTTTCGCCCTTCCCTCCTATGGAATTCCCTTCCGTTTACTTGTTTCCTCGACAGTTACAATCTCAAAGAATTTAATTGTAAAGTCAATAGTCATCCCCTTTTTCACTAACTTGAATCCTCTCCTCTCATGCTCCTTTCTCCAACCACTCCACTCTCATCAGTATCCTCACCCTTCTCTTAACCACATCCTGACATCCCCTATAACCTGTCACTCTTTCTCATATCATTCCTCCTATGTAAGCCCCTGCAAAACAGTCGCAGTAAAATGCCTTGCTGGGGCCATATGATTAAAAAAAGTCATCGTCTATCTCCCTAAACTGCATCCTCTTTCTCGTGCTCCTTTCCTTGTCCACTCCTCTCTCATCAGTATTTTCATCCTTCTCTTACCCATTTCCTGACACCCCCTATAACCTGTCACTCTTTCTCTTAACTTTCCTCCTATGCAACACCTTCGCACCAGTAGCAGTAAACTGCCTTGTTTGGGGCGATATGATTATAAAAAATGCTAGTTCAGGTTCAATATTGTTGATTCTCATTTTCTTGTCAAAATTCAAATTATGGCTTGTAATATTATCAAACTTGATCTGGCATTGTCTTCAGTCCCATTCTTTCTTTATTTTTTTTTTTAATCATATCACCCCAAGCAAGGCGAAAACGCCACTGATACGCAGGGGGCTACTTAAGAGTGAAAAGATTGGAAAAATGAAAAACCGGAAACCACATCCTAAACAGGAAACAAGGGATGAGACTCTTCACCTGTTCAATAGACGTCGGTGGAGTGTGAACCGGGCGATAGTTTAGTCTACTCACTAATATAACGTGGTTTCAATTCATCCTTTGTGAAAATACTTTCATGGTTACTGTCCTGATGAAGTTTTTTTTTAGTGCTTCGGCTGCATGAATTTAAGCGTGCTACCAGGATGATAGTTAAATTCCTCGCATTCATTTGCGCACAGATACCTTTGGGAAAGTTATAATCCGTATCTTTTCTCCAGTTATGCGTTAAATAATAAGGCAGATTGTGTTCCATAGACTTGGCTGGCAACCAGTCTACCGCGGAAAGTAATAGCAACCTACTGCGGGAAAAATCTTCTGCCCAGTCAGTCATGTCTCTTTCGAGACATGATCACCCAAAACGTGTATCACGTATGGCACTGAACTAACTAGACTGGCAACCAGGTCTCGTTGATTTACTGTTGAACTAGCTAGTTGTAACCGCAAGTTCTATTCTAATAGTATATTTTCTTGCACTTCTCACCTGTGGAACTGTCTTCTGGATTCTTGCTTCTCTGTCATCTACAATTTTCAACGATCTAAATGCAACGTCAATCACCATCTTTTTCTTCAGGATTCCTGTTCGTTTATTGCCTATTTTTACGCTTTTCCTCGCTAAAGTCTTTTTATTCTCTTTCACTCCCTGTAACTCTTTGTAGCCTAATGAAATTATCGCCCAGCTTTAAGTTAAATGATTAAAAAAATACAAATGTTCTTTGACAAGGTTTAGACATTTCTCTAAGTTTTTATGCTCTTCGAATTTCAACCTGTATTTAGATGGTTACTTTAAGCAGAAAAAAAAGTATGGCTTCAAGTGAAAGCTCAGAATTAGTACCACGATACAAAAAAGAAAAAAAAAAGAGAATGCAAGAGAGACAGAGGAAACAGAATAATCTGCTTAACGAGACTGTGTAAATGGTCAGAAGGACAGGGATTACGAGATACCATAAAGAAAAAAAAAACAATGGAGAAATACAAAGAATGTGAAGTCGGGGAGGGCTTATTCCTGAAAGGGCACGGCATATAAAATCTAACTTGATTTTTGTACCCTTGTTTAATGAATGCAGAATAAAGGTTGTTCAGTTTTTTATCTTTTCACCCCAAGCAAGGCGGTAACGCCCCTAATGCGCAGGGGGCTACATAAGAGAGAATGATTAGATAGAAGGAAAGTAAAGACAACGACGAACCCGTTAGAAAGGAGCGAGAGGAGGATGGGGATACAGGTATGATGACAATAGCAAAGATAAAGAGAAAATAAAAGATATACAGGGTGATGTAGAAAGGACTCGAGTCAAGTGGTTAACAGATGGTTATTGACATTGCATTTAAATTCTTGTAGGTTGTAGCTGCCGGGAAAGCAAGAATATGGAAGAGAGTTCCACAGGCGGGAAGTGCCAGAAAAGATGCTGACTAGAATTGTTGGCTGCATTTGGTTGATCTAACTGTGAATGGGTGGGAACCAGTCGTCAATCTGGTTGCACGAGTAAACTCATGTGGCAGGGGCACCAGTGACTTAAGTTCATCGGAGCAGAAGCCATGAAAATATGTGTAGAACAGACAGAGAGAAGCCACATCCCGTCAGTGAGAAAGTGACTGGAGTCGAACCGCCAAGTCGGTACCTATCACATTACTGATTCTACTTTGGAGCCTGTCGAGAACACCGAGATGAACAGCAGGAGTGCCTGACCATATATAACAGCAGTATTTCATGCACGGTCTGATGGTTGATTTGTATATGTGCAATTGCTATTTATAAAAATTGCTGTCGAAACTCTAGGGTTTAAAAGTAATATATAACTTTGCAATATTTTCCATAATTTGTTTTGCCAAGTATCGGCACAAAAGACTATGTTATCCACTGAAAAGGAAAAGTAAGTTTGTCTACCGGATAGAGTAATTTGATAATCAGAACAAGAAATCGAATTCGTTGCATTCACTTGCGCGCAAATACACTTGGGAAAAGAATGAACCTATCTCTTTTCCCTCCAGCTACGTGGTAAATTACAGGACAGATTAGGTTCTATAGAGTAGGTTGGCAACGAGTCTACCTCAGAGGGTAACGACAACCTACTGTAGGAAAATATTCTGCCAGAAAGTCTTGTCTATTTCGAGACATGATCGCTGACTGACCGAACAAGGCGTCTTTCGCTATTCCAATGCGCCTTTGGGTTTCCCTCTTTTCTTAAAACACTTACCAGATATGTAAATTTTTGTACTTTTCTGAATTATTTAATTTGGAATATTGATTAACTGTCTTTTCGTTCCCTCATTTTTAAAAAAGTAATTCCACCCTAAGCAACGAAATAGAATCATTAAGACACAAAGGGGCTACTGGATGTTAGAAAAGCTCAGTCAGTTAAGTGCCATACGGGATATACGCTTGGGCGATCATGTCTCTAAAGAGACATGACTGACTGGACAGAAGATTATACCGCAAGATGTTGCCATTGCTTTCTGCGGTAGACTGGTTGCCAGCCAAGGCTATAGAACCAAATCTGTCCTGTCATTTAACCAATAACTGGAGGGAAGAAACGGATTAATACCTTTCCCAAGGGTAATTGTGTGTAAGTGAATGTAAGGAATTCAACTGAAATTCGAACTCGGCACCCCGATCTCTCGTCTTGAATAGATATCCACTGCACCACAACGGACATCCGTAATAAACGGAAAAAAACGTTTTTAATGTCGTTACCCTTGGGAAATGTATTAATTCATTCTTTCTTCTCCCACCTAGGGGTTAAATATCAGGACAGATTAGGTTCTATAGCCATTGTTGGCAAGCAAGTTACTCTCTACTGTGGGAAAATATTCTACCCAGTCAGTCATGTCTCTTCGCCCAAGTGGGTATCACGTATAGAATTTAACTGACAGACACTTAAGAATGCAAGTGATCATTATTTTCCACATATTCTTTTTGTTCATTATATGTTAATTACCATAACTTATTGAGGCACTATGTGGGTACGATCTTCACCGTTTGAAATTCAACATGATCCTTCTCTTAGACTGGCTGACACACACGGCTGGAAAGCTCGGTCTACATTACTATTTAACTTATCGCTCGGGTATCAGGAAAAAAAGCTCGTCAGTGAAAACAGAGAGAAGCTACGTCACGTCGATGACAAAGTGATTAAAGGCGAGCTGCTAAGTTACGATCAGTAATATTGAAGACCCGCCCATGGATTTTGTAGAGAACCTCAAAGTGAATAGCAAAAACACCCGACCAGGAAACACAATAGTATTAAAAGCACGGACGAATGGTAGATTTATTAATGTTCAAAAGTTTTAATTGCAAAAATAATTTTTAGGTGACAATTCTTATATAGTAAGTGGATGTGCGCTGTGGTGCAGGATTCCGACTCGGAATGACAAGTCGGAGAGTCGAGTTCGAAGTCTATTTGAATTCCTCGCATTCACTTACGCGCAAATATCCTTGGGAAACGTGGTAATCTGTCTTTTCCCTCCAGTTATGGGTTAAATGACAGGACATTTTGGGTTCTATATACTTGCCAGGCAAACAGTCTACCGCAGAAAGTAAAAAATCAGTAGGAGTCGGTCGGTTTGCTTATCGTTCAATTCAGTCTCCTCCTCGATCTTTTGAACAAAAGTAGAGATTAATTCCTCGTTTCCTGTTTAGGATTGGGTTTCCGGTTCCTTCTAAAGTCTTTTAAATATGCAAGGAATTCAACTGGAATTCAAACTCGTCTCCACGATTTGTCGTTTCGAGTCAGCTAAGTGCCATACGTGACACACGCTTATGCGATCATGTCTCGAAAAAGACATGACCAACTGGGCAGAAGATTTTCCCGCAATAGGTTGCCATTACTTTCTGCAGTAGACTGTTTTCCAACCAAGGCTATCCAGTCTGTCCTGTTATTTATCCCATAGCTTAAGGGAGAAGAGATGGCTTCATATCTTTTCCAGAAGTATTTACGCGTAAGTGAATGCAATGAATTCAAATGGAATTCGAACTTGGCTCTCCAATTTCATGCTCCGAGCCGATGTTCATTGCACCACGACGTGCATCCTCATTATGGGTCCTAAAAATCTTATATGTGTGTTTTTATTGTTGCTATATCCATAGAATTCTTAGTATTATTCACAACTAACATTTCTGTTTCCTCAGGTCTACTCTTTGTCTGTGAGGAAATTGTCCGTATTCGCTGCCATAAAGGAGTATCAATATTATATAGCAGTTCAGCACTAATTTCTTTGTTTCTAGCTAAATGTTTCTATTTCTTAATACTTTATGACAAAATAGTTAAATGTAACTCTTCCTCTACTCTGACAATTTCCTTTTTACACACTTCCCGTTTGTGGAACTCTCTTTTATTTGCTAACAATTTTTAAATGCAACGTCAATTGCCGTCTTTTTTATTCCTTGATTCCCATCCATCTCTTATCTTTTTTTCGACATCCCCTGTACATTGTTTTCTTCCATCAATGTAACCCAGTGCGCACCGTTCCAGCCTTGCTTCGGGTGAAATGATTATATATATATATATATATATATATATACACACACACTATCGGCCATAATTATTAGGTCACCTAAGTTTTTTAGAAGAAAATGATGTAGTTCATACTATTTTTAGTATTTATTGCTAAGCGGACAATTCTAAATGAAATTAGAATGGTTCTTTTGTTAATACTGCACAATAACATGTGCATCAAATGAACTATTCTGGTGTCCAATTTTTTGTGCACTCTTCCCCATGCTAGTCTCTTTTTATTTGCTAGCCAAAGCAAAGACTTCCTGACTATCTCGTAAAAAGAACTATTCTATTTTCATATAGAATTATCTACTTAGCAATAAATACTAAAAAATAGTATGAAATACATCTTTTTTTTAAAAAAAACTGGGGTTGCCTAATAATTATGGCCGGTAGTGTATATATAAACGTAATCAGAGTTAAGCTATGGAAATGTAATTCGTTTATTAATTTTGAAAGCAATTTGAATATTTTAATTAAAATGTGTACTTTATTTTTGTTATTTAAAATAGCCAAAGGGTTTCATTTAATGCTGGTCCCTAGTCATTTTCCACATTCATTTATAGAATGATATCACAAATATTAGAACACAGTATTTTGAGTTTCATTTTACATATTGATTTTCGCTTCACACGTTCTAAAATTTCCAGCCGTGTTTGATATTATCTGATAAATATATATAAACACAACAGGTGTTATCTTGAAAACGTTTTTTCTTGCTTACATCCGTATAGTTACTGCAGTCGGGTTTAAATGTTGTCGCTAGAACGTATAATTTTTATCGCGTATAACAATTATCATTTCAGAAATTTGCAAATATAACAGCACTAATTCGATAATTTTTATTTATGTAATAAATGATTAACGATACCATGGATATTCATTAAAAATGAAGGCACCTCGGTATGGTGCTTCGCTAGATCAATTACAACTGAGTAGTGGGTTCGATCCTCACTAGGCTCCTCATACATTCGGCTTTCTACCACATCTAAGCTACGCTTAGAAAATCAGCATTAAGAATTAGGATATCTCGGTGTGGTGTAATCATTAACAGGTTTGTCTCGCTAGATCAATTAAAACTGAGTAGGGAATTCGATCCTCATTGGGTACCCCATGCTTTCGGCCTTGTGCCACATTTAAGCTATGCATAGAAAATCATTTAGGGAACCTCGATGGCTTGCTATAACAATTACAACTGAATAATGAGTTCGATCCTCACTGGGTACCCCATACTTATGTCCATGTGCCATATCTAAGCTCCGCTTAGAAAATAACTTATTTGTTAAGAATCAGACATGGTGTAAAGTTTAGCAAGTTTTTTTCCGGTAGAATCATTACAACTGAGTAGTGAGTTCGATCCTCAGTAGGTCTGACAACACAATATTCTTGGATCAGAAACATGCCTAAACGAGGGCCCAGACACCGAGAGAAGATCGTTCGATTGTGAGAACTAAAAGACGCACGAAGAGAAGCGAGATTTGCAAAGGTTTGCTTGAAGTTATCCCTAGATATGAACATCGAAATGAAGACAATCTACTCCTGTAAGTTAAATAAATGGTGCAGTTGTGATACTGGGACCTCAGAGGGCTAACCAAACAAAAACGAAAAGAAATAAAAAAGCAAGGTGAAAGAGACTGTTAACTGAATGATAATTGTTGAAATTTGTAGAAAGGTGGGTTGAAAAGTTGGGAAAATTAAAAGCGAAATGCGTTGAAAGATCACGTTACAAAATAATAAAATAAAATCCCGAACCTTCCCAAGGAATTCATTAATATTAAGCTGAACCAAGACTATCCATCCAACCCCATTTCCTGTCGATAACAAAAGAGGTAATAGAAATAGAAAAGCACAAGTAAAGCTGAGTAAAGTATTAAGAGACAGGAAAAATTCGCTAGAAACAAAGAAAAGAATACTGGATTGCTATATGATGTCAGTTCTTCAATATGGCAGTGAATGCTGGACAATATCATGAAAGATGAAGGAAAAACTGGAAGCAACTGAAATGTGATTCTACAGAAGGATGCTGCGGATATCATGGACCGAGCATGTGAGCAATGATGAGGTTTTGGAAAGAATGGAAACAAAACAGAAATTACTATTTAGCATCAGGAAAAGACCGCTAAAGTTCTTAGGACATGCATTGAGGAAAGAGGGCTTGGAGAACCTGATAAAGATAGAGGGAAAAAGAGATAGGGGAAAGCAGCGGATAACATATTTGAAGGGCCTGATCAGGTGGATGACAGAACGGGGGCTGCGTGGTGTTACAGAAGAAAGTGTGCTCAGAGCCACCAGGAATAGGGAGGCGTGGAAGTCCATGATCGCCTATGTCCTGAAAGGACAAGGCACATAACAGAAAAAGAAGACCCAGAAGAAAAATTTCCATACAAAAATAAAGATTAGCCTGACGGGTTCGTTCATTTTAATTGTTGTGACATTCGTCAAGCATTTTATAGCCGACATTATTTCGAAATACTTTGGATACAGGTGATAAAGAAAAATTAATTACTAGCCTTAAAGTGACCATAGGCCGGCAGCCGGCTGTGTAATCTTGTCGATCGAGAAATAACCTAAAAAGCAACCAGCGTGAGACAAGCTGATAGAGAAAGATTAATGACTGGAAATTCTCTTTTTAACTACGGATTCTGAAAGTTTTAATTCGTCACTGGGACGGTTTGGTGGCCTTTGATGTAGGTTGAGGTTAGATGTTGTGAAAGTGGGAGTAGAAAGAGAGTGAAAGAGAACGAAAGTGAAAGAGAGAGAGAGAGAGAGAAAGAGAGATGGAGATTAGGACCCCTATATGAAGTGATGGTACAAAATGAGAAGTGAAGAGAGTTGAAGTAGAAAGATGACTTGATTTCTCTGACCACTCTCAAAATGGGATCTGAAGAAACCCTATATTTTGAAAATCGTTCTAGTAAACTTATTTTGAAAATATGGTATTTTAGAAAAAGTTTGATGCTAAAGGTAGAAGATAACCAGGCATAGTCTTTGGTAAACTCCATCCCTACCGAAGACGTAACTCCATATAAGCTAAAGGTTTGTGCAACTTAAAATGTCTCCACTTTATTGCAGTTATTGGGATCTATATCGTTTGGTGACACCTCCTTACCAAGACCTTGTTTCGTCCATGAAGATCATAATTTAGAAATTTAAATTTCCAATATTGCTGTAAACTCCGAAAGGGATCCCATTGTCATTTAATTGTTCAGTAATATATTTTTTTATAATTATATCGCCTCAAGCAAGGCAGTTTACGGCCACTGTTTTGCAGGAGGAAAGTTATGAGAAAGAGTGACAGATTATAGGGGTGTCAGGAAGTGGGTAAGAGAAGGATGAGAATACTGATGAGAGTGGAGAGGATGGAGAAAGGAGCATGAGAGAGAGGATGCAGGTTAGTGAGATAGGAGATGACTATTTACTTTAGATTTAAATTCTTGGAGATTATAGCTGCCGGGAAAGCAAGTAAACGGAAGTAAGCTGGAAGAATTAAAACTAATGTATATAACAAATCATATATAAGCAAAATCGTCGTGAGATTTTTAACCAGAGTGAATTCTTTATTTCAAAGAAGTCTTTTTGCGTAGCTCTTAGCTGTCGACCTGTTCTTCGCTCCATTTTTCATCATCAATGATCTTTTCACCCTCTAAAATAAAAAAACACAATGTGGCAGAAGATTGAAGGGTCGTAAAACAGACAAACGCCAGCCAAACTGAGTAGAACAGTGCTGTTGATCACGATACCAACCACACACCATCAACGCGTTAACAAGTAAGGAGCCAGCTAGATGGTGACAACGATTGTTTTTTTTTGTTGTTTTTTTTATAATCATAAATCCTTTTACTGCCACTGTTTTGCAGGGGGTTGCATAGGAGGAAAGTTATGAGAAAGAGTGATAGATTATAGGGGTATCAGGAAGTGTGTAAGTGAAAGATGAGAATATATATATATACTCGATCACAAAATTATTGTAATAAATTAATAAGGCACTATTAAAATGCAACACGCAGCAAGAGCTTACATAACTGGTAGTAAAGCTTAACAACTGGTAGTAAAGGGAATGAACTAAGACTTTGCTGCCTCGCTACTGGCTCTCTCTCTCTCTCTCTCTCTCTCTCTCTCTCCATGAGAATAAGAGACGATCTCTCTCTCTCTCTCTCTCTCTCTCTCTCTCTCTCTCTCTCTACACACACACACACACACACATATATATATATAATTGTTTAATTACTTAGTTTTGGTCAAAATAAAATTAGACCAGTACACATGTGTATAAAAAAGTGTTCAATACAATTATATTGTAGAGCTTTTGAATATTCTTCATTTGCAAACCAGTTATTAAGGGACCTAGGTTTTTACCATGAGTGGTATCTTCAGGCGATTCGCAACAATTATAGCTACTGCAAATCGCTTAAAGTCACCACTCATGGTAGAAACCTAAGTTGCGTAATGACTCATTTACAAATGAAGAATATATATATATATATATATATATATATATATATAGATAGATAGATAGATAGATAGATAGATAGATAGATATGAACAGACTGAGATAGATAGATAGATAGATAGATAGATAGATAGATAGATAGATAGATAGATAGATCTTTATTATAATAAGGAATATTAATATTATTATTATTGTTATTGCTCTGATTTCAACCATATACTCATTCTCTTCCGAATCCCAATCTCAGAGACCTAAGGTCAGAAACGATATCATGAAATTTTCACTGAACATTTTTTCTCTACGTGCACACACATTTCATATCGATGTATAGGTTATAAGGGGTGTCATGAAGTGGGTAAGAGAAGGATGACAATACTGGTGTGATGGGGTTGGAGTGGAGGGAGAAAGAAGCATGAGAGAAAGATGCAAGTCAGTGAGTTAAAAGATGACTATTGACCTTACATTTAAATTCTTGGAGATTGTAACTGTCGGGGAAGCAATTATACGGAAGGTAATACCATAGGCGGGAAGTGCTGGAAAATAAGCTGTTAGAGTAGAAATTGCGGTTACATTTTATCGGTTTCACTGTAAAATGGTGAGACCTAATTTCTAGTCCAGTATCTCGAGTAAATTCATACATGGAGAGCACAGGTGAGCTAAGTTCTTTGGAGCAGAGGCTGTGAAACTATTTGTAGAAGAGACACAATGAAACCACCTCACGCCGGTGAGAGAGCGACTGCAGCCGATGTGCCAAGTCGGGATCTTGCATATTACAGATTCTCAGTTGAATTTTCTTAAGAATCCCAAGGGAACTTGACTAGATATGGCAGCAGTATTCAATAGTCAGGCAGATGGTAGATTTATATATGTGCAGGATGGATTCAGATGGGAAAAACGTTCTGGCCCTACACAGTGGAACGACCTTCTTAGCTATGGATTCGATAAATTCATTCCACTTGAGGCCTGCTGTGATAGGCGGAGTGTTTAGCTTTCAGGGAGGCTAGCCTGATCCATGCTAATTGTGAGTAGGAGCGATTTTCTGTGAAGGTTAATAGATAGCAGCTTCATTTTGGAAGCATTAAAATTTACATTTGTCAGCCTCGGCAGATTTTTGATCGAGGCGAGAGTAAACGGTGGTGTCGTCAGCGTATATGCCTACTTGAAATCTGATTACATCGGGGAGATTGTTAGTGAAGATCAAGAAAAGCGTAGGACCTAGAATAGAGCCGTGAGGGACACCCGCGTTCGTATGAAATGGCTGGTTAAGAAAATTAAAAAAAAATTTACGTAAAAGAATTTTGTGGAGTTCGTATATCTTCATAGCAGGACGAAGCCATTTTCGGGAAAGAAATTCAAGGATGCTCGGATGAAAAGAAAGTATGTCTAAGTATGTCTTCTATTACAAAAGTTTTGCCCCGCTGAACATAAAAAGATATACGAATTTCATTTTGCCGAATACACCAAAAATGCAACTGTGTTTTTATTATCAAAAATTTTTCATTAAGAAGTTCACTTTAGTATTTGTTTATAATTCTGAGCTTAGATAGTCTTTACACTATTAAAATTATTCGGACTATTGTCCTCATCTTTGTTGACATTTGTACGACGTTTCGGCCATTGTACGCTCCGGCCTTCTGCAGATGCTAGGAATTTGAAACCAAATCCTTTATTACAATCACTGGGGCATAACATTCTCATTTCTTGCGTAAAGCTTCTTTTAAAATTCATGAGTTATCTCCCTCTAACCCTCTAAGTTGCTTGTCCACCAGTGCTGTAGCAGTGGTGGACAAGTGCATATAGATGTTGGTTAGTTCCAGTGAGTTGACCCCAAGTGTTGTGAATTCAATACCAGGCTACAGCAGTGGTGAAAAAGTAATTTGCAGGGTTAGCGGGAAATAACGCATGACAATCAGAAGAGGGGCTAGTCAAGGAATGGAGTTCATATTCCCCAGTGATTGTAATAATGTTTTCAGTTCGAAATTCCTAGCAGCTGAAGAAGGCCAGAGCGTACAACGGTCGAAACGTCGTACAAATGGTAAAAAAGATGAGGACAATAGTCCGAATAATGTAAATACGGTAGAGAGAAATCGGTTTATAATTTCTACAGTCTGAATTGTCTTTTGTTGGTTTAGGAATTGCTATGACAATAATTTGTCACTATTGTTTTAGTAACTTACCCAGATTGTGAACGCTCTGATTGGTTGGTCAAATTATGGCTTTATTTACCTGGGAAATTTTATTATCCGTCTTTTTACAGATGGTGAAATTTCAGTCTTGTTACTTATTTTCATTTCAACCATCACTCACTTTCTTAGCGACTGAAGAAGGTCGGAGCGCACAACAGCCAAAACGTCGTACAAATGTCAACAAAGATGAGGACAATAGTCCGAATAATGTAAATAGTGAGAAATCACTTTCTTATATACATTGGCTGTGCATGAACCTAATTAAGGAAAAACATGAAGATTTTGTCACATCTAAACTTGTTTATAAAGGGAAATTTGTCTGTGTGTGTGTGGGGGGGGGGGTCGGTTACCTAAGACTCCGAAACGGCTGAACCGATTTTATGGAAATTTTACACAGTCGCACTATAAGTGTCTGCGAGTGTTCTTAGCGAGGTTTTGTGTTGAGTTACCCCAGATAAATATCGAAAATCGATAATCGAAAACATCGGGTTATAGAAGAATACACTCATAGACAGACATAAGAAACGATATTCAGAAGTTTCAAGGTTACAGTTCTTACAATAGTGCAGAAAATCGATAATATATATACATATAAAAGGCAAGATGTTTGTGTGTGTGTGTCTGTTTATCTGCCTGTATGTCTGTATGTTTCTTATCCCTTTTATTTTAGTTTTTGCTTCGGGTTTGGCTATAAGTAGATATAATTGTAGTTCTTAGTCTCAGCCATGATACCATTTACTCAGAGGACTTATTTAGCCTTCAAAATTCAGTTTACGTCGAAAAAAACTTATTTGATATCGATACTAGGAAATCAAAATTTGACTTACATCTATTCATTTTTCTTTCAGTCTACGCTTTCGCTTTAACTGGAAACAACTATTGCTTTTTAGTGTTTCGTGCCAACGTCCAAAAAGTCTGAGCTCCAGGACCATGGATTAGTTTTAAAGCCTTCATTACACCCGAGCAACCCCGGGATATAGTGCTAGTATGCCGATAAACAAAACAATAAATGAGAGAAATTTCAACTGGGTGAACTTTCCCTCGACAGATTTCACTGTCAAATCTTTGTTAAAGTTCTAAAATCAAGCAGTTATTCAGATAAGTGTCATACATGATACATGATACTCAAAAGAGACATGACTGACTGGGCAGAAGATTAACACACAGTAGGTTGCCATTACTTTTTGCGATATACTGGTTGCCAGTCAAGGCTATAGAACACAGTCTGTCCTGTTATTTAACCCATAACTGGAGGGACAAGAGACAGATTAATACCTTTCCCAAATTTATTTACGTGCAAGTGAATTTATCGAATTCAACTGGAATTCGAACTCTGGCTCCCCGATTTCTCGTTTCAGGCCGATATCCACTGCACCACAACGCACACCCTAACAGCAATCATCTATGCGGAAATACGCTCAAGAATTCTTATGAAACTTGAAAAGATTTGAAAGTTAACGACTGTTGTTTAAAAATACTAAAATAACTGACACTTTAAACACGATTTAGTCAAAATCGATGAAAATATTACGTCAGAAGTACAACTAGTTCGAAAGAACACGTTTGTATCAAAAGAACCCTTCCGAAGGAAAATACTGCAAAATTAAATGCTATGGCTGCCGCATGCTTTATTTCAGAAAAGACTGTCCATTTAAAACAAAAAAAAAATGTTTTAATTATGGAGAAAACAGGTCACAAACGGAGCTATTGCAAGTCGAAAAGCAAATAAAAAATTAACTTGCTCAAAGTAGTGCTACCAGCTAAAAAACTTAAAAATAAAAATAATAAAAAAATTGGTAACAGTAAAAATGAATAACTGAGATTTCAATTGGATTCTGGTAGCGAATATTACAATTATTGATGAACAATCTTGGAACAGAATTGGCAAGCCGAAGCTGAAAAAGAAAATAAAAATAACGGCAAAGGTTGCAAGAGGAATATCGGGCAAGAAATTAATTTTTCTTGGGAAAATTACGTGTAACATCCCTCTTGCGGGTAGAACTAAGAAAGCAGATGTTTACGTATTAAAAAAAAGTCCAATTCGAATTTACTTTTTATTGGCTAAAATTATTTGAACTGTGGAACTAACCGATTAAGTCATTCAGTGGAAAAGTTAATTGTTTTTCAGAGAAAAAAGATTACAACTAAAAAAACACTGAATTAGCTAAACATAAATTTACAAATATTTTCTCAGAGGTGTTGGAAAAATAGACAAAATCAAAGATATTTCTTTTAAATCAAAGGAAAATATGATTCTAGTTTTTAAACTTAAAAGAAATATACGCTTTTGCTGCTTTGGAATCTATTAACACCAAACCAGCTAGGTTGGAAAACCGTGGAGCTATTTAGAATATAGATGATTTAGAATGGGCCAAACCAGAGGTTTTTATTAGAAAGAAAAATTAATAAAATCCGTTATGTGCAAATTTTTCAACTGGGTTGAATGACTACTTTCTCCCATATGTATATTCCCTGTCAACTTCAGAGGATATATTTGTCAAATTACACGGTGATATTTTTTTTAAAAATTGACCTGACATAGGCATATCGTTAAAGTTTCCTCTTAAGTGAATAAGGAATGCCAGATTATTATTACACATAAAAGACGCTATAAGTTTAAAAGTCTAACTTTCCGTGTAAATGTAGCCCTAGGTATTATCCAACAAATAATGGACACTATGATGGTTGAACTAGACATAACTGTCTTTTACAGAGATTACATTCTTTTTCTTTCTCCTCTTCTTCTTTTTCTTCTTCATCGTGTGCCTTGTCCCTTCAGGACGTAGGCGATCATGGACTTCCACTTGGCTCTGTCTCTTGTCGCTCTCGATATATTTCCTCTTGGTATCTCTCCCAAAACCCCGCTCCGCCAAACATTTGCTCAAGCCGATCAAATATGTCTCGCGCTGCTTTCCTATGTCCCACTTTCATTCTATCCGCCCTGTGAGTATTAAATTCTCCAGGCCCTTGTTCCTCATTATGTGTCCCAGGAACCTCAGCTGTCTTTTCCTGAGGTTTAATATGTTTTCTTCTCATCTGCATCCTCTCCAACACCTCATCGTTACTCACGTGCTCAATCCATGATATCCTTAGCATCCTTCTGTAGAAGCACATTTCTATTGCCACAAGCCCCTACTTTATCCTTGAGAAGATCGTCCAACATTCATTGCCATACAGTAGGACAGATATCACGTAGTGGTCCAGCACTCTTTTCTTTATTTGAAATGAGATTTGTCTGTGTCTCAGTAATCTGGTAAGTGTCCTTGATGCAACACGTAAAACTAATTCAAAACTACTAACTTCAAATCAACCATTCGTTTGTACATGGAGTACTGCTGTCATCTATGGTCAGGCGCCCCTGCTGTTCATCTCAGTGTTCTTGACAGGCTCCAAAGGAGAATCAGTAATGTGATAAGTACCGACTTGGCCGCTCGACTCCAGCCACTTCCTCACCGACGAGTTGTGGCATCCCTCTGTCTGTTCTATAAATATTTTCATGGCTTCTGCTCCAACGAACTTAAGTCACTGGTGCCCCTGCAACAGGTGTTTACTCGTGCAATCAGATTGGCAACTGGGTCCCACCCATTCACAGTTAGATCAACCAAATGCAGACGACAATTCTACTCTTGCAGCTTCTTTATTCGCACTTCCCACCTGTGGAACTCTCTTCGATATTCTTGCTTTCAATGACGGCTACAACCTCCAGGAATTTAAATGCATTGCCAATACTCATCTCTTAACCGCTTGACTATAGTTCTTTCCACCCCCCTTGTATATTCATTTCTTTCTCTCCACCTTTGTAACTCTCATCACACCTGTATTCCTATCCTTCTCTTGCTCCTTTCTAACTGGTTTGCTTTCTCTTCACTCTCCTCCTATCTAATCTTTTTACTCTTATGTAGCCCCCTGCACATCAGTGGCGTTACCGCCTTGCTCGAGGTGATACGATTAAAAATAAATTATCGCCAAAGCATTACCATCCCCAGTGACCAATCATTTAAGCTTGGCAATATATCTTTGAAAATTTTACAGTCTGAACGGAAAATTGACTGGAAGTATAAATTATTCAACGCCTTGGTAGTATGCATTGTCGATAATGAATGATTTCGACAGAAAATATGTAAATCAATTGAAATCTAGATATGCACGGAATAAGAAACTAGTATAATATAATTGTGTTTTGTGTTGCAGCGGATATCGTTTCGAAACGAGGAATCGAAGAGCCGAGTTCAAATACCAGTTAAATCCGTTGCATTCACTTACGCACAAATATTCTTTGGAAAGGTATTAATCCGTCTCTTGCCTTTAGCTATGAGTTAAATGACAGGATAGATTGAGTTCTATAGCTTTGGTTGGCAACACGTCCACCACAGAAAGTAATGGCTACCTATTGAGGTAAAATTTTCTGCCCAGTCTGTCATGCTTCTTTCATGACATGATCGCCCAAGTATATATCACTTATAGCACTTAAATGTCTGACATAATTCACAGATGGACATACTTTACGATACTTTTGAAGTACCTATTCCTAAAATGAAAATATTTCAATCTAAAGTCCAGGTATGCTAAAGTGTAATCCGACTGAAACGTTGGAAGTAAATCCCTGTTTGTAAAAAGTATCGAGTAAAGAAAGTCGATATCTATAAAAGGGGATGTTTTGTCAAGAATCACAAGTTGAATAACAGGGGCACCCGACCAAATGTGAGGATGTTTTGGAGATGAAAACACCTCTCCAGAATACGACTTTGATTCGTCCA
The DNA here is from genome assembly GCA_037127315.1 of Ascarosepion bandense. Taxonomy (NCBI): domain Eukaryota; kingdom Metazoa; phylum Mollusca; class Cephalopoda; order Sepiida; family Sepiidae; genus Ascarosepion; species Ascarosepion bandense. The sequence goes on along the minus strand of JBBBDQ010000118.1, from coordinate 8,289,991 downwards.
AGTAGCAATAAATTTTGACGTTGAGTATCGTCAGGAAATCAGAGATGAAGTGGAGAGAGAGAGAGAGAGAGAGAGCCGGGAGCCCTGACTATAGAACTTTGACAGATGTTATTTTCATTCATTTCTTAAGGTACCCAAGTACTTTCAACCTCTTTCCGAGATCATCTTCAGGGGTGTGAGCTATGGTAACAAATGTAACGGGAAAACTGTGTTGCTAAAATTACTGTACATTTTTTTTTCTCCTGCTTCAAATATAACGGTTGACAAATTACTTTAACACGTGCATGACCATGACATTACAACATATAAAAAAAATCCATTTTGGATAATTTTCACGTTCTAATGCTAGCAATTTGCTAGAGGAGTGTTGATTGCTACGTCGTTTAACTGATGATGGAAATGCTGGATTACAAATGGTAAGTGAACAGAGCCATGGTGAATACAATCGGGTTAGCATTGTTTTTCATGTAAGATTCAAAATTATTAGGAAGCAAATGTAACATTACATCTAAGAAATCAACTTGAATTATTATTAGAATTATTAACTACGCTAAGAACCAAAGGATTTGAAAACTCTATGGATTCATTTTCTAAGTTTATCAACTTTACGTCCAGTAGATTTTCTTACAATTATTAGTTCATCATATCTGTAATGCCCTATCTTATTTAAATCGATATCTTCATAAGCAGTGAGATGGTACAATAAAATAAGTCTGAAGACTCGCAGAATTTAAAGATCCCATACTAGGAATCAAAGTTATCAGTCGAACTTTTTTTTTATTTTATTTTTATTATAATTTATAATATTAAGCTGATTTAATTTAGTCTTTGTATTAACTATCCTTCATTTTACGTTGTATGAAAAGATTTTTTTGGTTAAGTTTTTGATTTCATTTAAAAATGCTATAAGATTTGAATTGCAACATTGTAACTTAATATTACACTTCATTTCCGTTCGAATTTAAATTCTAGTCTTTAGCATCATTTTTCATTGGCGTAAAATTTTCCTAACATCCTCTCATTTGTTTTGTTTTTTTTTTTTGTTTTTTTACTTTCAACTTCCTTGGTCTCGTTATAAATTTTTCTTATACTTCTCTCCTTTTGCCTTTTTCTCTCTATTTTCATATGCTTTCTTTTTTCTTTCTTACTTTCATTTCTTCTTTATTTTGTTTTTCTTGCTTTCTTCTTTTCTTTTCTTTTCTTTTCTTTTCTTTTTTTCTTTGTTCTTCATTAATCCTTTTACCTTGTACGAAAATAAATGATCTTGTTTTGTAAGATGTTATTTAAATTTCATTAATAAAAAATGTAACTGCAGGGACAAAACTAAATGCCAACTTCAAGGACTTTGTAATACAAAAGAAGTCATTTACAAAGCAAACTACATGGCTTAAATTGTCAAAGCAAAACATATTTGGGATCGACCAAAGATATCTTTAAGACCAGAGGGTTTAATCACAAGTCTACATTTAAAGTAGAAGATTTTAAAAAGGTCTACAAAACTGGCTAAACCCGTGTGGAAATTGAAATTAAAATATGGAAAAGACCGTGCCACATTACATTTCTTGATTGTGTTACCTTCATTCAATACAACGAAGACATAACAGATCGATATCCATCACCATACTCAGCATCCTAGTTTTTGTCCATGTCGAAGGTGATTGTTTCGAATGGTATTGCTATATTGATGAACATACATTTGTTTTAAACAATCCTGCACATATATAAATCTACCATCCGTCCTTGCATTGAATACTGCTGCCATATCTGATCGGGCGCCCCTGCTATCCACATACGGGTTCTTGACAAAATCCAATGGTGAATCTGTAATGTGATCGATACCGACCTGGCAGCCAACATACAGTCACTTTCTCACCGGCGCAATGTGGCTTCCCTGTGTCACTTCTACAAGTGCTTTCACGGCTTTTGCTCCGATGAACTTAGCTCACTGATAGCCCCAATGCACGAATTTGCTCGAGCCACAAGATTAGCAAATAGGTCCCACCATTTTATTGGGAAACCATTAAAATGTAAACACAAATTCTATTCCAGTAGTTTCTTTCCTCGCACTTTCCGCCTGCGAATAAGCGATTGATTCAATATTATCAATAATACTACAGTTTAGATGTTTCCAAAATCTTACTATAATCTTAGTAATTTTCACTCTTTTCTTTAAGCTCCTAGAGATCGTTCCATGTTCTCCGAAATCGTATTCTGAAAAATCTTATTACCCTTTGTATTGCTAATGATGGAGGACATGTGTAAACTTAAGTAAAATTTCAATAAAACCTTAAAAATTATAATCCTTTTTGCAAATTATTTCTATCGCAAATACAAATAAAGTTATAAATTTTTAAAGTGGACACGAACTCTATGGATACCCCTGTATAAGTTACATTCTTGCTCCTTATTTTGTACACAGTCTACACATGATTTTTTCCATTGTTCTGTATGTCTTGGATTTTATATAATTGGTTCCAATGGTGACGCCTTGGGTGCTTCCTCCCAATGTACACTACCGGCCATAATTATTAGGCAACCCTAGTTTTATAAAACAAATGATGTATTTGATACTATTTTTTAGTATTTATCGCCAAGCGAATAACTGTAAATGAAAATAGAATGGTTCTTTTGTTAATACAGCACAATAACATGTGCATCAAATGAACTGTTATGGTGTCAAGTTTTTGTGCTCTCTTCCCCATGCTAGTCTCTTCTTCTTATTGGCTGGCTAAAGCAAAGTCGTCCTTGCTCCTTGTACAGTTTTGCAAAGTAATAATAACAAAAGGATCATTCTGTTTTCAGTTACAATTATCCACTTGGCAATAAATACTAAAAATAGTATGAAATACATCATTTTTTCAAAAGCTAGGGTGGCCTAATAATTATGGCCGGTTGTGTATATATGCTCATATTAATTTGCTCAAGTGCTAATAATTCCCTTAACTATCGAGATGATTTTAACGACAATAAATGATATGTTTCATACTATTTTTAAGTATTTATTGTCAAGTGGATAATTCTAAATTAAAATAGAATTGTTCTCTTGTTAATATTACACAATAACAAGTTCATCAAATGAACTGTTCTGTTGTCCAGTTTTTGTGCTCTCTTCCCCATGCTAGTCTCTTCTTCTTATTGGTTAGGCGAAGCAAAGGATTCCTGGCTACCTTGTCTAATTTTGCAAAGTAATAACAACAAAAGAGCCATTTTATCTTCATTTAGAACTATCCACTTGGCAATAAATATTAAAAATAGTATGAAATCCATAATTTTTTAAAACACTGGGTTTGCCTTATAATTATGCCCGGTAGTATATATATATATATATATATATATATATATATATATATATATATATTAATAGGTGGCTACATCGATAACACCGAATGGTAAGCTTGAAAAACATTATTAATTTTGAGTATAAAATATTTATTGACATGATCTCTTATTTTGTCAATGTCCTAAACGTTATCGGTCAGCTAGAACGAAAAATAGAGTGAATATTTAAACTCAAAATTCCGCTAACTAATAAATTAGGCTATGAATTTATTGACTCAAATATCAAATAACCATTTTAATAAATACTAAAAATAGTATGAAACACGCCCATTTCTTTTTTAACCGGGGTGGCCTAATAATTATGGCCGGTAGTGTATGTATGCCCATATTAATTTGCTGAAGTGCTAATAATTCTCTTAACTATCGTAATGATTTTAACGATGCTGTCATCTTAGAATTTTTAATTCTTTTACGGATCCCCAATTTTATGGAATATTGTTGGGGCGCTCTCCACCTTTCCACGGAACGGGACTATTCGAATCACAAAATAAAATAGTAGTGATTATACCTCGAGTAAGGAAGTCGAAGGAGGAAGTCGAGGAAGGAAGTCGAGTGAGCGGGTCAGTCGGGTATTTCCGGTATTGCACCGGAAGTTTTCTACTAGTCTATCACGTCTCTACAACGATACTGTATACTAATTACCTTGTTCTGTATTCTACTAATCCTCACCTTTTGTAAATACTTTTCTTTCCTGTCAATACGCCTATTTTAATACTATTACGTTGTTTTGTATTATTTCACATAATTCTGTTACCCGACGTAACAAATATATATTATGATTTGCATATATTTAAACACTTACTGCATTATTCATGTTTATCGTTTCATTTTTTTTTATTTTAGAGCGACTCTGGGGTTTCCTGAAACAACGAAATCTTCTATCGGGCATGTTTTGATTCTCGTTTCTTCAATTTATTTCATGTCTTTTCATGACTTTGGCGATAATGACTCTCCACAATTTCCTAACCTTTACATCTCTTAGCGATATTACTTTCCTTGCTACTTCTTCCTGTCTCGGTTCTGTCATTCATTTACACGAGCGCGTTGCGGAAGTTAATCACTGTTTCTCCCTCACCTTCTTGCATTCAGTATGTTCTGCGTGTGTTTCCAAGCCCTCTTTCCTCCTTATGTTTCCCAGTGAGCTTAACAGTCTCTTCCTGATCTTAAACTCAAGTGATCTTTTTATGGAATTCTCGGCAGTCTTCTGAAGAATCCCATTTCTGTTATATCATTTTTTTTAATCATACTAGCAGTATAGCCCGGCGTTGCTCGGGTGTAGTGAAAGCTTTAAAACTAATCCATGGTCCTGAAGCTCAGACTCAGCCTAATAAATATTTGTGTGAAGTTTGGTGAGACTCGGATAAAAATTGTGGATTTGTATAAAGGACATACAGACAGATAAACACACACACACACACAAACATCTTGCCTTATATATATATATATATATATATATATATATTATCGATTTTCTGCACTATTGTAACTGCAACTGCAACCTTGAAATTTCTGAACATCGCTTCTTATGTCTTTGTCTATGAGTGTATCAACTTTGATTAAAATCGGACCACTCCTTCTATAACCCGATTTTTTCGATTTTAGATATTTATCGGGGGTACCTCGACACAAAACCTAGCTAAGATCACTCGCAGACGCTTATAGTACAACTGTGTAAATCTTCAAGAAAATCGGTTCAGCCGTTTCGGAGTCCATAGGTAACGGACACACACACCGATACATACACACACACACACACAAAGTTCCATTTATAAATAAGTTTAGATTGCCTCAAGCAAGGCAGTTTACTGCCACTGGTGTGCAAGGGGTTACATAGGAGGAAAGTTATGAGAAAGAGTGACAGGTTATAGGGGATGTCAGGAAGTGGGTAAAAGAAGTATCAGAATACTGATGAGAGTGGAATGGACGGAGAAAGGAGCATGAGAGACAGGATGCAAGTTAGTAAGATAGGTGATGTGCAAATAATTGAAACAACTGCTTTAGTTTGAAACTATAGGGAGATGGTTAATGTTGGCCTTGTCTGAAGCATAACCAAACTACCTACAGCTTAGGATTTATTCGTTTTCATCATCAGAATTATCAGAAGGTTTTCTTCAGAAGACAGGTTGGAGATTGTGAGTATGGAATAGTGGAGGAATAAAAATATACATTTTTCATGTTAAAATAGAAATTTATTAAAAGGAAAGAATAAGAAGAATTGGTAAAAATTAATGTTCACTTAGAAAGTTAAAGGTATCAAGAGTTGTAGAAAAGTTCTTGTAGTAGTAATTTCTTGGAAAGGGCTTATGCGTACGTATGTATCTAGGAGCGTTTGTTTGGTAGGAGTGTCTTTCAATGGAAAAAAAAGTAAAACGAATCAGCCCACGAGAAAAAAGGAGAAAGAGGACGCGATCTTATGTCCGATTGACTTGAAGTGTCTTTAGTTACATTTTAGTTGTGTCTCTCTCTCTCTCTCTCGCTACTCCTATCTGACTGACTGACGCTGACCGAAGCATTTTAGATTTTTCTCACTGGATCGCTAAGTCTTTTGGTCTTGCAAATCGCTTCCATTGTTCAGAAAATCAATTTAATATCTACTCGCAAAATCCGGTTTCGACTTTTTCTTTAAGCACATGGTCAATCCTTTTTCTTTTCGGCAAACCAGGATTTTACACGTCATTGTGAATTTTTGTAAAAGGAAAGAAGAAGGTTGATTTTAATTCTTAATTTCTTATCCCACCACAAGTTCCTTACTTTCACCATACGATCAATTTTAGACCCACTGGAGTGACGGGATGTCATCAATTTCTATTTTTTGCTCAGACAAGGTCATTTGCAGGGGTGTGCTGCAATATGGTTCTATTTTCGAGGTGTATGATGAGATTTGTTTGACCTTGAAAAATATTACTTTTTCCATGACTGCATCAGATTTTTATCGCGCCCATACACTATTGTCTCGACTGTCCGACGGCCATTGTCTGCGATGGACATAACTTCAAAGAAGCCTACGAAAATTGTAACGCTGCACGGACACATCAGCAAGCCTTACAGAGAGATCGCGGATATTGTTGGCGTCAGTCTTTTAACTGTTAGTAGTATCATCAAAGCAAAGTAAGAAACTGGATCCTTCAGTCTAAAACGTACATGAGAATGCGGTTGGAAAAGAAGAGCCACGCCAAGAGACAATGTATAACTGATCAGCGTGATCAGGAAAGTGTGAATGATCCTAGAAAGATATTATTGTTCTGTTTCAATTAATTTGCACAAGGATGTAGTTTTGTCACTGCTCTTTGTCCTGGTTGAATTCCACAAACGATAGTTATACTTTGGAATCACTCTTACACCTGTAATCAAAGCAATTCAAATATAATCACGCAGTTCACCTCACCTCCAGTGAAAGCAACTCGAATAAAATCACGCAAGCTGTAGAACACGAATACTTTCTTCTTCTGCATATAGATTAGCGTACCTTTGAAACGGTTTTTCCCTTATTACATAACTAAAGTATAAGCAAGGGCCAAAATAAAACTAAGGAAGGTAACTCAATCTCAAATAGCCAATAATTTCAAATGAGTGACCTCTTCCTTGTCCCCTAGGGGATCGAGGACACCAATGTGAGAACTGCTGCTTTAGACTGTCAACGACAATCCGAATTATTTACGGCCTCGCCACATGGGAAGAAACCCGAGGTAGATGCGACACAAGGCTAAAAATTCTTGTCTGCCTTTCCCTAGATGATAATCTAACATTTTGTGACGCGTCGTCCGCCCGGAGGTAGAAAGTCCTACAAAGTGAACTACCAACGTACTCAGTCGTTCCACTCATTCTGTTAATGACAGTCCGAAGCTATCAACCACCTCCCCACATGGGTGGATACCAAGGCAGATGCAGCGAGGCTATTTAAGTGGGATCACCAAGCCTGTAAGCTCGGATAAAAAATTGTCTGCTTTTCCCTAACTAACACTCTCAGCGGACCCTCGATGAGACATTCAGCGGACCCAGATGAGGCATTCAGCGGACTCTCGTCTGGGTTCCTCTCCGCCCGAATGCAGAGAATCCGATAAAGTGAACGACCGAAGTAAGCAATCGTTCCACTCAGAATGTCAATGACAGTCCGAATTATGTACAACCTCCCCTCGAGGACAGAATCCCAAGGTAGATGCATCACACAGATGTGGGCTTTGGACAAAAGTTCTTGGCCGTTTTTCTCCAGACGAGACGAAGGCAGAAAGTTGATTTACCCTACTCCCCTCACTAGAGCGAGTTGTGACACACGGTCGGTTTTTAAGGTGGGTAACCTGAGCGGTTACGCTCAGGCCAATGGTGAAAGATTATTCAGGCCCCGCTTGTCAAAGTAATAATAACAAAAAAAAAACATTCTATTTTCATTTAGAATTATCCACTTGGTAATAAATGCTAAACAAGTTTGAATTTGTCAGATTTGCCTTATGCGCTAATCTCGACTGATTTTTCCATTTCAAATATTTTAGCTTGTATATATCTTTTTACATCTTAATGATACTTTTAGATAATTATATTTGAACAGTGTGAGATATATATAAAAACACTGATAGATATAAAAATACTACGATAGATTGATAAATATATAGATTGCGTTAACTATGAACAAATATGAAAATGAAGCGTTTATATCCATGTAAATACAGTAATATATGTCAGTCAGTAAAGTACCATACATGATACACGCTTTGGACAATCATGTCTCGAAAGACACATGACTGACTGGACAGTAGATTATCCTGCAGTAGGTTGCCATGACTTTACGCTCAAAACCGTTCGGTTACTATTATTTTTGTTAGCACAACCGTTGACGGCAGACTAACACTTCTGTTAACCTGGTCATGTGTATGACTGTAAACTGCATCCGGCAACAAGGCCTCTGATTGAGAGGTTGTGATGAGCATGAACCACCTCTTAATTGCTGTTGTTCTCAGGTCCACCCTGACCCTGAGAGGTAGCATCTGTTAAGGTCCCAGCTATGGGCAAATAGTTAACGCCAAAACAGGGGTCAAAACACTATGATAGTATAAAAACAGACTTTTATAGAAAAATATACATTTTTGAAGAAAAATTACCATAACACATTTTTGAAGGAAAAAAATTATTCTCAGTAAAACATTTTTGAATACAAAACTAGAAGACATTTTCGGTTTTGTAAAATAAAAAAGTATAAAAACAAAAAATTTTCATTAAAATCTTACTAAATCAACCTTCTCACTATAACCGAACATTATGAAAAAAAATATCTTAAAACTCCACCTTTTTGGCATTAAAGAAACCACAGAGGTTGATATGCCGTTAAACAAAACTCAAACTTTGTTAACCCAATTTCACTGACAAGTCTTGGCTCAACCTGGGGAATGGTTTTCAGGTAATTACCAAAGAAGCCGCAAGCCGGGATCACTTCCCCAGACCAATAATACCAAGAAGTCACTTTCCTAATTGTTGAAATTCAAACAAGGGTCTTATGGTCGGACAGGAAACGTTCTAACTACTCGGTCACTGTGCCCAACCCCTCCTATATATGCACATGCAACCGCTCGCATATATGAGTGCACAAATTTTTGTATTTACACACATTCAAAAACGCAGATATATGTTATCTTTATAAATATTACATTTGGTAGATACACTTGTTTGAGATTATACACGCTTTTTTTTAATAGTGTAGCCCAAAATGACACCTACAAACCAGGGATACTAAAATCAATCAGGCTCAGAAATGTAAATACCTGGAAGGTGTTCTAATAGAGGACGGAAAGTGCGACGCTGAGATCCGAAAACCAAAGATGAATTTTAGAAACTGAGTCGAGTATTAAGAGACAGGAAAATTTCGCTGGAAACAAAGAAGAGATTACTGGATTGCTATGTGATGTCTGCCTTTCAATATGGCAGCGAATGCTGGACAATCTCATCAAAGATCATAGAAAGACTGGAAGCAACCAAAATGTTGTTCTACAGAAGGATGCTGAGGATATTATGGAAAGAACATGTGATCAACGACGAGGTTTTGGAGAGGATACAAACGAAAAAGAATCTTATGCATAATATCAGAAAAAAAAAAACAGCTAAAGTTTCCGAGATGTGTAATGAGGAAGGAAGGCTTGGAGAATCCGATACTCATGAGACAGATAGAGGGAAGGAGAGACATGGGAAAGCAACCTGTGACAGACATGATGGGCTTAAGCAGAGGGATGGCAGAGCAGGATTTGGGGGTGGGGTAACAGGTGAAGGGTGTTAAGAGCTACAAGGGATAGGGAGATATTGGAACGCCATGATCACCTACGTCCTAAGCGATACGGCATCGATGACGAAAAAGTATTTTAGTGTGAGTGTGTGTGTGTGTGTGCGTGTGTGTGTGTATGCGATAGAGAGAGAGAGAGAGAAAGAGAGACAAAAGAAGTAAATAAAAAAACTATAAATTTGTTACATATATCTAAATCAAACAAATGTACAATGGAAACATGCAGGAAGCGGACAAGCTCAATTATAACAAATGCAGTCTTCTTACATGATGGTAGTAGAATGGAAAATCGACCTGATCGTTGTGATGAAGTATAGTAAAATTATGGTTCTTTTGTTAATACTGCAAAATAACATGTGGATCAAATGAATTGATCTGGTGTCCAATTTTTGTGCTCTCTTCCCCATGTTAGTCTCTTCTTATTATTGGCTGGCCGAAGCAAAGGCTTCATGGCTGCCTTGTAAAATTTTGCAAAGTAATAATAACAAAAGAACCATTCTATTTTCATTTAGAATTATCCACTTGGCAATAAATACTAAAAGGTGTATGAAAAACATTTTTTTTTTTAAACACTAGGGTGGTCCAATAATTATGCCCGGTAGTATATATATATATATATATATATATATATATATATATATACAATTGTCTGATATATATAAATATACATTTGTCTGATATATATATATATACAATTGTCTGATATATATATATATATATATATATATATATATATATACAATTGTCTGATATATATAAATATACATTTGTCTGATATATATATATATATATATATATATATATATATATATTATATCTAGTATATATATGTATGAATAGTTAGCTACATCGATAACACCGAAGGTTAGACTTGAGAAAGATTATTTATTTTAAATTTTAAATAGTTGTTGACATGATCTCTTATTTTGTCAATGCCCTTAACGTTATCGTTCAGCTAGAACGAAAAATAGAGTGAATATTTAAACTCAAAACTTTGCTAACTAATAAATTAGGCTATGAATTTATTGATCATATATCAAATAACCATTTCAGTAAACTTTTTGCACTCACACACTTTATATATATATAATCATGTATGCATCAAATATACAATATTTAATGCTTATATTACATACTTATGTCTATATATTTAATGTATACAATATATATATATATATATATATATATATATATATATACATATATGGATAGAGATATATTGTGTGTATGCATTATATATATATATATATATATATATATATATATATATATATATAAACATATCTTTGTGGTACAGAACTGGAATTTTAAAAGTAATAATTTTGATATTCCTAGGCATGAGGAGAAAATTTAAGACAAAATCAACCGGTTTCGCTCCCACTCATCAAAGAATTTTTACTTCGATAACTTACAGTAAAATATAATAGGTGCGAGAAATGAATTGGTCTATGATGGGAAATAAATATATATATATATATATATTTCCAAATTACTATATATATATATATATATATATATATATATATATATATGTGTGTGTGTGTGTGTGTGTGTGTGTGTGTGTGTGTGTAATGCATACATTAAAATTATGGATATGAAATATTTATATATGCATTGAAAGCCAAATGTAGCTTATGTCAGTGAATTTTAATGATCGTCGTTTCCAAATTATAGATAATCATTCTCAAACAATTTCAGAATTGTCAAAATTTCATTACGTCAAAAAATAGTAGTAATGTGCTCAAAGATTTTGCTTTTTTATGTTATGTTCTGAAATAAATATTTGAAAAAGACGATCATCATAATTATTCGACTTAAAATATCTGTTGTTTTCTATGGTATTTAACTTAAAGAATATTTGCTAACTCAATACACAATATGTATATATATATATATATATAGTTACTTATCAATTTTACATTGTGACATGGAAATTTCTATGTTTCGAGGTTCTCATCATCAGGCAATGTTGATATGGTTGTGCAGAAGATTTACATTTAAATGACAAAATCTTTTGGTTTGCTGTGAATGTATGTGGGTGTCTTTTGTGGCCAATCAGGATGAGGATTTCCATGTTTCAATGTAAAATTGATACATAACCATATAATTATATTATATTAAGATCTATAATACTCATTATATTGAGCACTGTTTATAATAAAATAAATGCCACAGTACTCAAAATAAAATAAAAAACCTGAGTCCTCTTCACTTGGAATTATATATATATATATATATATATATATATATATATATATATATATATGTATATATAGTTATGTCTTTTATATAATTTTATATGAATAAGTACACAAATGCATATATATGTGTGTGTGTGTGTGTGAGAGAGAGAGATAGAGAGAGTGTGTGTGTGTGTGTGTGTGTGTTTTTATGTGTGTGATGTATGTGTTTGTGTTTTTCCTTCTTTCCCACACACATTCTACATTATAGACGGCTATCAACACCGTAACATAAATATGCAAAGCGAGTTTCAAATTGTATTTCGGATTTATTTTCTTTTGTCTTAACCCATTGCCAAAGGCATGAAATCACTTCTCCCTGTGCTCTGTTTATTTGCTAGATACGATTTCTTGATATGATACGATGGCTGCTGCAGAAGAGAGCTGGTCAGTAACAAAATTGGACAAATCACTTTTCACCATTGATATTATAACCTTTCCTAGGAAGTATTTTAATAGAGGAGCAAAAATGTGACACTAAATTCCGAAGTCATGCTGGAATAGGGAAAGATGACTTTCAAAAGTTAAGCAATGTATTAAGAAACAGTAAATATTTTGTTAGAAACAAAGGGAAGAGTACTGATCTCTTATGCAATATCGATCTTCTTGTATGGCAACGAATTCTGGACAATCTTATCAGAGATGAAGAAGAAAGTTGAAGTAACATAAACCTAGTCTTACAAAAAATGGTGAGAATTTTTTTTTTTAGAGCATGTGAATAACGAAGAAGTAAGCATTTAATGGAGAAAGAGGACTTGGAGAATTTGACACTCAAAAGAGTAAATAAAATACGTAAGGTAAAGGAAAACAAAATGTCTCACATATTTAGCTACAGAAAGAGACACTTGAAATCTTTAGGGCACTTAATGGAGAAAGAAGACTTGGAAAATTTGACACTCAATTTGATAAATAAAATGCACATGTATAAGTTTTTACTCAGAGTTCCTATGTTTTCTATGTTTATATGAGTTTGTTCCTAAGCAGTGCCGTGCTTAGCAACATAACGCCCCCCCCCACCGCAAAATGCGCCTTGCGGCCCCTCTACCCGTAGAATGCAACTTGCGTCCCCCCCCCACGAACATACTGAACCTACAATAAATGGTACTTTAAACAAAATAACATAATGTCTATTTCAACATACAAGTATAATAATTTCCATACAACCCTAATAATTACTTTGTTAATTTTTGCGCCCCCCCCAACAATTACGGGTTCTGCGGGGGCCCTAATCGCGGCCTTGTTCCTAAGTACGCTTATGTAATTTAAGCAGTTGAAAACCTCTTTCGACTGCAGGGTCTCTTTATTTATAAAATCAATATTGAAATTGGCAGATGAAAAAGTCTTGGAGACAAGGAATAATTTCATTTTCGTCTGTCTTTTCATTACGTATAGAAGATCCAGTTGAGAGCCTGGTTTTAAATGAAATTTGGTATTAGGCAGGGCCGTGATTAGGGCTCCTGCATAACCCGCAATTGCGGGGGTCGGCGCAAGTTCCCTAAGAGCCGCAAGTTACCCAGAGGCCGCAAAGTCCTTGGAAGCCGCAAGGCTCCTTGGCCCTGTAGATCTATTGTAATAAAAAAAATTAACAAAATAATTATTAAGATTAAATGGAAAATTATCATACTTGTATTTTGAAATAGACATCTATCAACTCGTCTCGCTCTCTCTTTTTATATATATATATATATATATATATATATAATCTTTCATAGAAGCCTTCCTGTCCCGAAGATGCCGCAAATCATTTGTAATTTTAAAAAATGAACTTGAGAGGGAAGTAGATAATAGATATGTTTCAACATACATAAAAAGTAGCTAAAAGTTGTGAAAACGTTCGTAATGTATAGCTTCAAAACGCCAATTTCACGATTTCTTCCGTTTTATCGTGATAACGGAGTATCTGCGTTCCGAGAGTGTGTCATTTTGTTTAAAGTACCATTTATTGTGGGTTCAGTATGTTTGGGGGAAGGGAACGCAAGTTGCATTCTGCGGGTGGAGGTGTCGCAAGGCGCATTTTGCGGTGGTGGAGGCGCAATGTTGCTTAGCACGGCACTGGTTATATGACCACTGTATTTAGATAAATCGACTAAATGCATAAAAGAATTACAACTAAATAAAACGGTGTCGTAGGGAATAAAATAAAAGTAAGGAAGATATATTCGTTTATCTTCTTATATATATATATATATATATATATATATGAAAAGTATGATTGTATACATAATCTTTATTTTTGGTATGGTTTTGCAATGTTTACGAAACCTGTGACTTGAATAATACACTGTAATGTGGTTTGTGCATTTTTTTAATAAGATTTTTCTTTGTTTTCTATACAATATAAAAAAATTAGAAACATTGAATAAATATTAATTAATTACATAAAAATAACTAAATTAAATTAAATTTTAAAAATAACCTATAAAAAATATGGCCAAAAATGTAGTTACATTTTAATTTTCTTCTAAATGGGTTTCCTCTATGCAAAATACTTATGTCTATTTATACTTATATATATATATATATATATATATATATATATATATATATATATATATATTCATATATATATATGAAAAACTGTATTTTAAATCGCCTATATATATTTTAGCCAAAAAATTTTAACTGCAAATTTTAACCATATATATATATATATATATATATATATATATATATATATATATATATGGGTGAGTTTGTAACATCTCACGCTCTTGCGATCGTCAGATCGTTTGTCTGACGATCGCAAGAGCGTGAAACCCAGGGTTACAAACTCACACCTATCTATTTGAATATGTCAGCTCTATCACTGATAGCGCTTTCAAATAAGTACCACGTATGTATCATATATAAATAGTATAATATATATAACAAATTGCATATATATATATATATTGATATTTATAACTATATACATACACTTTTTATATATATATATATATATATATATATATATATATATGCTCGAAAATCCACTTTTCAGCGGTATATTAATTTGTTTTCGATAGACGAAGACTAGAAAATTTGGCAGCGACCTTTTACACACACACACACACACACACACACACACACACACATATATATATATATATATATATATATATATATAATTTAACAGTATCATTGTAGTAATTAGTGACTAATTCAAGCCCAGATGTTTTTTTTTTCATTTATTTTAGTAACTCATTTCTGTATTCATTTGTTCTGTGCTTTCGCCTTTTATGTTGTTTCCCTTCTAATTCAGTAGGAATAGACAGTAAACTGCAATCGACCGGAAGTATATTCATCGTAAAACATTCGTAGGTTATATCATTTTTAAATCACATTCTTCTGCGGAAATTACACATATTTAAAATAAAATTAAAACTGTAATTTCCAAATCTAAATTGAGATCACGAATTATATCGATCTTATTAAAAAAAAAAAAAAAAAAGAACTATATTATTCACTTAAAGATTTCTTTAAAAGTACCAATAATCTCCGATTCGCCCACGATAAATACACGGTCGATTTGTTCTAGTTTATCACCTGTTCTTCCTAAATTAGGACAATGTGGGATAATTAAACCAGAAATAGATAAATAAAACCAACCTGAGCCAAACTTAGTAAAAACGTAAATTTTATAACGATACAGTTAAATATCAAGTGTTCATATGCTTATATATATATATACTACCGGCCATAATTATCAGGCCACCCCAGCGTTTTAAAAGAATGATGTATTTTATATTATTTTTTATTATTTATTGCCAAGTGAATAATTGTAAATGAAAATATAATTCTTTTTTTGTTAATATTGCACAATAACATGCGCATTAAATGAATCTATAAATATTTAATAATTACCAATATTGTAGTTTCATCAATGAATGATTGAAGAAAATTTCGGGTGATTCGGACGAGTTCATCTTTGCTTTCTTGGCTTGTAAAATCTTGCAAAATAATCGTAACAAAAGAACCATTCTATTTTCATTTGGCAATAAATACTAGAAATAGTATGAAATACATAATTTCTTTAAAAATGCTGGGGTGGCCTAATAATTATGGCTAGTGTATATATATATATATATATATATATATATATATATATATATAAGCACAGTTGCGCTTAACAAGCTTAACAATAACTGTATACAATTTCGTATGTATGCATATACTCAATAACACTGCGTTAACAAATACCGACAACACTGAAGACTACAACGGCAAAAACTAATTCTACCTCTAACAATTAATGTCATAATAATCAAAACTACGACTTGCTTTTAAACACTAGTCTAAGTACAGCGAGCGAGAAACATAGCTTGAACAGGTAGCAATCGAAGAACCAGCAGACGAAGTTTACTAGCATTACCTATTCGAACGATTCTAGGTTCGGTGTTCCCATTTCTGCTACCATACGGTTACGTCTTCACAAATAACAGCAGGTGGTGGTGTATTGACGGATTTATTTCGGCTGCATCGATCATTGTCGACCTTGCAGTTGCTGCTGCTGCTGCTACTGCTAACGAACCGACGATGTACTCCAGTGACGGATTCCGTTAGTCTTGCTGCAATGGCTCTGCCTAGCGTCATTATGACTAACTGCTACAAGGTAGTCGGTAGGAGGTAGTCGGAGAGACACAGACTGGGATAGATAGATAGATAGATAGATAGATAGATAGATAGATAGATAGATAGATAGATAGATAGATACTACCAGGCTTAGATAGATAGATAGATAGATAGATAGATAGATAGATAGATAGATAGATAGATAGATAGATATTGAATGGCATTGTTTCTACCATAGAGATACACCAGAATCTGAAGGAAAATATATGTGTGTGCATGTGTGTGTGAACATAGACTTGCTTTGAAATGATGTATGGCTGTCCCGTCGCATTTTAAGTAACTGCTGTAAAGACATCAGAAGGAGGATGATAAGCAAACAGAAAGATAGATAGAAATATGAACAGAATGGAACAAAAACAATTTGCTTTTTCTTTACTCATATTCAGAACATACCCGGTATATATATATATATATATATATATGTGTGTGTGTGTGTGTGTGTGTGTGTGTGTGTGTGTGTGTGTGTGTGTGTGTGTGTGTGTGTGTGTGTGTTAGTGTGTGTGTGCGCGCGTGCGTGTGCATGCGAGCGTGTGTACGTATGTATGTATGTATGTCTGTATGTATGTATGTATGTCTGTATGTATGTATGTATCCAAGTATGCTTTGAAATTATCTGTGGTTGTCATTTTTGAGTAACTGGTGTAATGACAGTAGACTCAGATAGACACTAAGGTATATATATATATATATATATATAGATAGATAGATAGATAGATAGATAGATAGATAGATAGATAGATAGATAGATGTGTGGGATAGATAGATAGATAGATAGATAGATAGATAGATAGATAGATAGATAGATAGAATACGCAAACAGAATTTGCTTATTCCCGATAGATGAGATACACATATTTAAAAAAAAAATATATATATACATATATATATTTAAATAAGTTTAATCCAAACAGAAAAGTAGGAAGGTAAATCCCAAAACCTGATCCTAATTAGTATTAAAATTTTAATATTAAAAAATGATACAGGAGGAGAGCTCAATGTAATTAAAATTACAGAGCTAATATAAAATAAAATAAATTTTCAATTTTCAAAATTTTTGAGTGATCATTTCAACATGAAATCCCTAAGAGAGATTTCACATCTCATCAGCAACTAACACATTTTTCAAAATGAAGTAAAAAGGAAATAAAAAATGATGGTTAAGAATTAAGAAAGTTACGTCACAAAAAATTCGGTTAGCAGTTAACGTCTATTTTTAGATTTTACTTTTAGATAGAGTTGTAAGTGAAAAAAGTGGAAAAATTTGGCTTCGTCTAGCTTTACAAGGGGAAGGGGTTAAAGGATAGAAAAGGAAGTGGTGTTATTGAGAATTGGGTTAAACCAAACAGAAGGGAATGGAGAAGAGAGGTAAGAAAAATAAAGATAAAGAAAAGAAAAGAAAAATTTCATATTTTAGAGACGCTCGATACGTGTCAAACAAGATTAGCATTAGTAAATGGGTTAAAGTATTAGAAAAAATATTTTTTAGAAAAAACATATTTAGGGGAAAAAAGCAGATCTAAGATTTAAATAAATTTAATTAAATTAATCTAATTAAAGGTAAATCTACATATAGATAAACTAAAATAAAAATAAAAATAAAAATGAAAATTCAATAAAAATATAATTAAAAAATTTTCTAAAAATTAATTTAAAAAATTTTTATAAAAATTTATAAAATTATGTGAAAACGATATATACTAGCAGAAGAAATCGGGGGTTAAATTAGTAAAATAATCCATATTTTATAAAGGTAGATAATAAAGGAGACAGGGAGAGGAAGGTAGAGGGGTTAAAATTACTATTTAAAAATTAAATTAATTTATTAAAAACAATTAAATTTATATTTATTCGGCTGAAAACTAAAATTAGAATCAAAATGTAAATGTTCACAAAATTCGTTCTATGAGGGCACTTACTAATGAATTCCTTTCTAAGATTCAGGAGTAGGTGCTTGTTTGAGTACTTTAATAGAATTTTTTCTAGTAGACACAGACAGCACCAATCATGAAAATTCCTCGGAATACTGACATAACCTATTAGTCACCAGTTAATTACAGGGTCCAGAAGGGCTTAACCGTCATTTTTTATTTCCTTTTTATTTAATTTTGAAAAATGTGTCAGTTGCTGATGAGATGTGAGATCTCTCTTAGGGATTTCATACTGAAATGATCATTCAACAATTTTGAAAATTGAAAATTTATTTTATTTTATATATATATATATATATATATATATATAAAATAAAATAAATTTTCAATTTTCATATATATATATATATATATATATATATATATATATATATATATTGTGCATGTGTGTGTCTGTATAGGAAGGAATATATAGATAGATAGATAGATAGATAGATAGATAGATACATACATACATACATACATACATACATGCACGCGCGTATGTGTGTGTGTGTGTGTGTGTGTGTGTGTGTGTGTGTGTGTGTGTGTGTTTAATGTTAGTTATAAATATCCGCAACTCTCAGTATCGGTATTTAGACTAACTGCCATGAGATATTCCGTATGAAGCAGTCGTTTCAGTAGACAGAATCGGACTAACATACCTTCATGACTGCATAGCAAATATACTTGAATTTAGTGAAGTCACCTGGTGACTCTTAAGTATTTCCTACTAGTGCTAGAGATCTCTATTCAAATCGAGATAAAAAAAAATCTAGCGTTTCATATGCTTATTTATTTTCCTGTCTCTCTCGACTGAGAACAATGTCCTTACGTAATCTCCTTTCATACAATTTGCTCCTTTGCTTTCGTTTCGCGAAAAAAAAAAGAAGGCTCCTGAAGTAATTCATATTCTTCCTGTGCCGCGTTCCTTTAGGACGTAGGCGATCATGGACTTCCACTTGACTCTGTCTCATGTCGTTCTCAATATTTGTCCTGTTGTTTAGTTAAGTGCCATACGTGATACACGCTTTGGGCGATCATGTTTCGAAAGAGAAATGACTGACTGGGCAGAAGGTTATCCTGAAGTTGGCTGCCATTACTTTTTGCAGTAGACTGGTTGCCAGCCAAGGCTATAAAACCCAATGTATCCTATTATTTAACCTATAACTGGAGGGAAGAGACAGATTAATACCTTTCCCAATAGTATTTGCGCGTAAGTGAATGCAAGGAATTCGACTGGAATTCGAACTCGACTTCCCGATTTCTCGTTCCGAGCCGTTATCCACTGCACCACAACGCAAATTCCTCTTGGTATCTCTCCCAAAGCAGGCTCTGCCATCCATTTTTAGGTCACTTGTGCTTTCCTCCTCTCTCTTTCCTTCTATCCGTCCTGTGAGTATTAAATTCTTCAGGTCCTTTTTCCTTGGTACGTGCCCCAGGAAACTCATCTGTCTCTTCCTAATGTTAAGTATGACTTTTCTTTTCGTCTGCATCCTCTCAATCGTAGCATATTTTTGTAAAACCACATTTCTGCTGGCTCAAGCCTCTTCTTCATCCTTGATGAGATGATCTGATATTCATTATCATACAAAAGGACAGATATCACACAGCCATCCAGAACTCTCTTCTTTGTTTCCAGTGAGATTTTCCTGTCTCTGATAAGCCGATAGTTGACCTACCCATCCTCATTAGGATGACTAACGCAACGCAGCCTTATATATGCGTTTATGCCGTAATTAGACAAGCATGGGGAACATCGAATGATTGCAAATAGAAAGAGGTAAATTGTTAGGGTCTTGGAGAGCTGCAGCCACTATCATTCTTAGGTGTTAAAATAGTTACTTATTTCCTAACGAAGGCCGGATTTGATGTTGGAGTTCAAGAAATAAAACCAGAATTTTTAATTCAAAAATTATTCTTGGCAGGCAGGTTTAGCATAGTCTTTCTGCCCACCTTCCACAGCTGTTATATTCAATATGAAGGTAAGTATATATATATATATATATATATATATATATATATATATATATATTTGTCCGAATATCATACTAAGTTATACATCAGGGGTCTTCAAACATTTTAGATCTTCCACTGATTCATGGAATCCATGGTCCCTCCTTGACACGCATGCATGTACAAATATATATATATATATATATATATATATATCCCAGCGGTAGAATCGACGACTGACGCCAATTCGGTCGGGTTTCAATCCTGGGTTAAAAATCAATCGGAGTCTAACCGTGCTGATGAGCTGTGATACAGCGAAACAGATCTGTCTGCGGATAACAATATATATAAGGTAAACTCAACACATCTTTTAGATTGTTTATAAATTATATATTAAATTATCTTGTTTGATTCGTGATTCATGGACTTGACATCATTACTTATATCTATATTTATATGATGATATCCTTGAGGTGATGAAACGCCATGTATCAATGCTTCGTGATGAGATTTCTCATTATTTTCCTGACCTAAAAAATTTTGAAAAATATAGTCGGTTTATCTACAACCCTATTAATCACTATTAATGATCTGCGTTCCGAGGACAACTTGATTCAAGAACAGTTTTTTGATTTGATTAATGATGGGGGTGCAAAACATTTTCTGTGAGGTTTCCTGTAGTGATTTTTGGATTAAAATGGCACAGTTCTATCCCGATGTTGCAAAGCTGGCTCTAAAGCTGCTGATACCATTTGCAACCACCTATGAGTGTGAGACAGCGTTCTCCACATTCAGTCAGTCAGTTAAGTGCTATACGGGATACACGCTTGGGCGATCATGTCTCGAAAGAGACATGACTGACTGGGCAGAAGATTATCCCGCAGCAGTTTGCCATTGTTTCTGTGGTAAATTGGTTGCCGACCAAAGCTATAGAACCCATTCTATCCTGCTATTTAACCCATAACTGGAAGGAAGAGACGGATTAATACCTTTCCCAAGGGTATTTGCGCGTAAGTGAATACAATGGATTCAACTGGAATTCGAACTCGGCTCCCCGGTTGCTCGTCCCGAGCTGATATCCACTGTACCACAACGCACATCCTCCACATTACTTGCCCTCAAAACAAAATCCCGCAACAGATTAGAAGCAACAAATGACATGAGAGTTGCACTCGCCAAAACAAAGCCAAATCTAGAAGAACTGGTTGAGGCCAAGCAAATGCACTCATTCCATTGAATGTACTTTTGATGTTTAAGGTTGCCATTTTCGCATTGAATAATTGATTTCCGAAAAATGTTTTTGTTTCAATAGAAATTGGCTTCCATTTTTTGAATAAATATGTTTTGAGTTGTTATTTTTTGAATAAATATTTGTTTACCAAAAACGTTTTCTTTCAGTAGTCTATATGTTAACTGTGGTTAATAAAAAAGAGTCTGCGAGCCATCTAAAACATCATAACGAGACCACCATGCAAAAAATCCTAAAATAGTTTAAGAACAACTGATATAGATATATATACAGTGGGTGAAGAAAGTAATGCAAAAACCCGGTACAATAATATTACAATTTTAAACATTTGGTTAAGCTCTCAAAACTTTGTCTTTTTTTTATATTTGTTGATTTAATATTAGTAATAATTCATTTTTTTATTAAAATTGTTTTTTTCTGCATATATTATTTGAATAAATTTATTAAAATCAACTGTTACGACTATTTAAGAATTGTAAGCGATCAAATTCGTTCTATGGTTCAGAAACTGGTTCTGGGGAGAAATGCCATCTTTCAGGATAATAAAGCACCCATTCATACTGCTAAAGTTGTAGCTTAAGGGCACGGAGAACAATTTAGTGAATTAGAACGTTTTATCTCGACACCACAGTCCACATACCTCAACATCAATGAACATTTATGGTTAATTTTAGAAAAACAAGTCAGTTGTCGATATCCTCCACCATCTTCATTGAAAGAATTGGAGACTGTTTTAGCTGAGGAATGGATAGAAATTCTTCTGGAAACAATTCAAACTTTGAACGAATCGAATTAAAGCTGAAATTACTGCCAAAAGGCGAGCCTAACCACATTGAACTAAATTTGCATGTAAATTTATTTAAAGGCGTTTCCATTTTATATATATATATATATATATATATATATATATATCAGAATGGTAGACTTTGAAAAACAGTAGCTACTCTGGCATCTACGCATTGTTCATTCAGCAGTGAATTAGAACACTCTCAGCTATTGGGCTTGTATAATGATAATATACACGCTAAAAGTCTGCCTCATTCTACCGAGCACCTATAAATCAGAGGTAGAATGGCCGACTGATTTCAATTCGGTCGGGTTTCAATCCTGGCTAAAAGCAATCGGATGTCTAACCGTACTGATGAGCTATGATACAGCGAAACAGATCTGTCTGCGGATGACTATTTACGCTCTCACAACCCGATTGAGCACTATGGAAGAAGGATAGACTTTGAAAAAAAAGTAGCTACTCTAGCATCTACGGATCGTTCATTCAGTAATAAATTAGAACACCTTTAGCTACTGGTGTATATTTACATGGTATATTACACGTTAAAAGTACTTCTTTTCCCTACCTAGCGCCTGTGGCACAGAGATAGAATCGCCGACTGATGTCTACTCGCTCTGGTTTCAATCCTGGCAGAAAGCAATCGGATGTCTAACCGTATTGATGAGCTGCGAAACAGATCTGTTTGCGGATGATCTATTCCCAGTTTAAATAATACAAGCTTTGCTTCCTCTGTTAAAAAAATATTTTGAGTGAATTTATTTATTCTTTAACGATCTGAAAGAGACAGTGTAAGATTATATTGTTGAAATAATGACTGGGTTTATAAACGACTAGCAGTATAACCCAGCGTTGCTCGGGTGTAATGAAAGCTTTAAAACTAATCCATGATCCTGGAGCTCAAACTCAGCCTAAAGAATATTTGAAATAATAAATTAATTGCGACAATTTACCAATCGCACCTAGTATATATATATATATATATATATATATATATATATATATATATACTAGCAGTATAGTTCGGCGTTGCTCGGGTGTAATGAAAGCTTTAAAACTAATCCATGGTCCTGGAGATCAGACTCTTTGCACGTTGGCACAAAAGACTATAAAGCAATAGTTGTTTCCAGTTAAAGCGAAACCGTAGACTGAAAGAAAAATGAATGGATGTAAGTCAAATTTTGATTTCCTGGTATCGATATCAAATAAGTTCTTTTCGTCGTAAACTGAAATTTGAAGGCTAAATAAGTCCTCTGAGTAAATGGTATCATGCCTGAGACTAAGAACTACAATTATACCTACTTAGAGCCAAACCCGAAGCAAAAACTAAAATAAAACGACTGGAAAAAATAAACATACAGGCAGATAAACAGACACACACACACAAACATCTTGCCTTTTATATATATATATTATCGATTTTCTGCACAATTTACGAACTGCAGCCTTGAAACTTCTGAATATCGTTTCTTATGTCTTTGTCTATGAGTGTATCAAAGTTGATTAAAATCAGACCACTCCTTTTATAACACGATTTTTTCGATTATCGATTTTCGATATTTATCGAGGGCAACTCGACACAAAATCTAGCAAACGCTTAAAGTACAACTGTGTAAATTTTCAAGAAAATCGGTTCAGCCGTTTCAGAGTCTATTGGTAACGGATACATACACACACACAGACACACACACACAGACAAAGTTCCATTTATAAATAAGTTTAGATTATGTGATGTGTTTTCCTCCCTCTCTCACTCTCCCTCTCTTTCTCTCTCTCTCTCTCTATATATATATAAATATATTGGCCTTGTACCAAACTAAACTATGTTTAGCATAGTTTATTCTCAAATTCGATATTTTTAAAATTAAGTCAAGTTTGTTTTTTAATTCATTCAGTCAGTTAAGTGCCATACGTGATACACGCTTAGGCGATCATGTCTCGAAAGAGACATGACTGACTGGGCAGAAGATTATCCTGCAGTAGGTTGTCATTACTTTCTGCGGTAGACTGGTTGCCAGCCAAGGCAGTAGAACCCAATCTGTCTTGTTATTTAACCCATAACTGGAGGGAAGAGACGGATTAATACCTTTTCCAAGTGTATTTGCGCGAAAGTGAATGCAAGGAATTCAAACTGGAATTCGAACTCGGTTCCCCGATTTCTCGTTCTAAGCCGATATCTGCTGCACCACAAAATGTACTGAATTTGGTTCTTACTGAGCATTCACTTGTTTCAGCTATGTGCCAGACAAGGCTATGCTTAATCTACTGTCATTATTGAATATGCCTATCTTTTCTTGTTGTACTACATATACTTTTTTTTATTTCATAGTGTAGTAAATTTGATTTTTACTTGGTTCTCTTGTTTAATGGTTTTGTGCCAGACTAAGCTATGTTTAATAAGTGACTTTAAGAGACTTGAGAAGGTTTAAGAAATCAGGAACAGTCTAAGTTAACAATTACAGCTCTGACTTTTAAGATAGACACACACATACACAACCGGCCATAATTCTTAGGTCACACCAGTTTAAAAGAAATGATTTATTTCAGACTATTTTTAGTATTTATTACCAAGTGGATAATACTAAATGAAAATAGAATGGTTCTTTTGTTAATACTGCACAATAACATGTGCATCAAATGAACTGTTCTAATGTCCAATTATTGTGCTCTCTTCCCTATGCTAGTCTCTTCTTATTATTGGCTGGCCGAAGCAAAGGCTTCCTGGCTGCTTTGTAAAATTTTGCAAATTAATAATAACAAAAGAACCATTCTATTTTAATTTAGATTTATCCACTTGGCAATAAATACGGAAAATAGTATAAAATACTTTTTTTTTTTTTTTATAAGCGTTTCACCCCGAGCAAGGCATGTCACTGCCACTACTGTGCAGGGGGCTACGTAGAGTGGAGAAAGGCTGATTAAATATAGGAAATAACAGAGAGTGGGTGATAGGCGGGTAGGGATACCGAGAATGAGGGTTGGGTAGATGAGAGTGTTGTGAGAATAGTTGGGAGTTAGTGTGATAGGAGGTGTCTATTGACCCTACATTTAAACACCTGGAAATTGTAACTGTCGGGAAAGCAGACTTGTGGAAGGGAGTTCCACAGGCGGGAAGCGCGAGAAAAGAAGCTGTTGGAGTAGAATTTACGGTTACATCTTATTTGTTTAACTGTAAAAGGGTGGGACCTAGTTGCTAATCTAGTATCTCGTGTAAATTCGTGCTTAGGCGGCACCAGTGATCTAAGCTCATCGGAGCAGAAGCCATGAAAGTACTTGTAGAAGAGGCACAGGGAAGCTACATCACGCCGGTGTGAGAGCGGCTGCAGCCGGTCTGCCAAGTCAGTATCAACCACGTTACAGATCCTCCTTTGTATTTTGTCAAGAAGCCCAAGGAGAGCAGCAGGGGCACCCGACCAGATATGGCAGCAATATTCAATACACGGGCGGATGGCATAATTTCTTTTTAAAAACTGTGGTGACCTAATAATTATTGCAGGTAGTGTACATGCACAACCACAAGCACATATACATATATATATATATAGAGAGAGAGAGAAAGACAGAGAGATAAAGAGAGAGAGAGGAATGAAGAGCAAAGAAAGAGTTATGATTGGATGAGATGTTAGCTGGAACAACCGAGAGATGAATTCGCAGTAATACTAGTTCTGTTGTCAATGCAGAGAAATAGGTCGATTGAAAGCTGAGAAAGCAATGCAAATTATATTATAAAGGCACTCGACGTATGCATGAGGATAAATGTTAGTTAAAAATATGCATCTCAAGATGTATTTCATTTAAAAGAACTGCTCATGCGAAATAAAAACCACAGGTGATAAATGAAGAAGATACTTTCTTCTTGACTGCACGATGCGAGTTCATTTGATTTTTCGTGCTATCATTTTTAATTTAAATAATCGCAAATATTAAAAAAATATCTTCTTTTTGTTTTTTTTGTTTTTTTTTGCTTTGTGGAAATGAAGAGAAGTTCAGTTGAATCGATGAGCTTATTAGTCAGTGTATTGGATCACAATCCAAATACGGCATAACATTTAGCACAAAATTGATTATTTTTATCTTGATTTGCGCACTTGGGTGCGGTGATCTGGTTAACAAGTTTATTTCGATAAACCAATAGCGACTAAGTAGTGTTCGATCCTCACTGAAAGCTTTATATTTGAAGAATTTTGCCCATTTTATCTTCGTTCAGTAAAAACACCAATTTTTCAGTGATCCGCCTTAGATTTCAATTTTACGCTGTTTCAGATAACCGCATAATTATTTCTTACTTAATGTGTCAGTCAATTAAGTGCCATACACACTTGGGCGATCATGTCTCGAAAGAGACA
This sequence comes from Ascarosepion bandense, assembly GCA_037127315.1. Classification (NCBI taxonomy): domain Eukaryota; kingdom Metazoa; phylum Mollusca; class Cephalopoda; order Sepiida; family Sepiidae; genus Ascarosepion; species Ascarosepion bandense. The sequence continues at coordinate 8,263,294 of JBBBDQ010000118.1, read as the reverse complement.
TGAATGACTGGGCAGAAGATTTTCCCGAAAGAGGTTGCCATTACTTTCTTTCGTTTTTTGCTGTTTCAGATAATCGCACAATTATTTCTTACTTCCTGTGTCAGTCAATTACGTGCCATACACACTTGGGCGATCATGTCTCGAAAATGCCATGAATGACTGAGAAGAATATTTCACCGAAGTAGGTTGCCATTACTTTTTGCGGTAGATTGGCTGCCAACCAAGGATGCAGAACCCAAATCTGTCCTGCTATTTAACCCATAGCTGAAGGGAGAAGAGACGGATTAAGACCTTTCCTAAAGGTATTTGGGCATAAGAGAAAGCAACGAATTCAACTGGAATTTCAAGCCAATATTCACTGCACAACTGAACACATCTAAATGGAGGTGGTTTAGTTCCACGACAGATTCCATTTTTTAAAATCTTTATGAAATTCAAGAGTAATGAAATGAAGAATTTGCCAATACAGTGGCATTTAGAAGACGTCGTAAATTGCAGTGTAAATGGTGAGAATTTTTGACTTAATAAGTAAAGATTAAGTTTGCCAAGATCGACGTTAAGAACGAATCTTCTGTCCTTTATTGGTAATGACCATACATTCGATTTTCTTACAATTTATTTGTAATACTTTTTTGTTACTCTCTTCGGCTACATTCTGTAGAAGATATTGTAGTTGCCTTTCGGTGTCTGCTATCAGCACTGTATCATATGCGTACCATTTGTCTTCTTCTTCTTATTATTATTATTCTATGTACCCTGTCCTTTCAGGACGTAGGCGATCATGGTTCTCCACGTCTCCCTATCCCTTGTGGCTCTTAGTATGTTTGCTCCTGTTACACCTCGCAACCCCTGTTCCGTGATCCACCTGGTCAGGCCCTCCAAATATGTTATCGGCTGCCTTCCTCTGTCTCTTTTTCTTTCTATCTGACCAGTCAGTATCTGGTTCTTTAAGCTCTCCTTCCTTATTGCATGTCCCAGGAACTTCAGTTGTCTCTTCCTGATGCTCAGTTACCATCTGTTGTTTAAATTGTGGCCTCCGATGACGAATCCTGGCATAACATAGGGTCCTCAAAATAGTCTTGCTGTACAAGTTTAATAAATCCGGTGAAAAGACACACCCTTTACATACGCTCCTTTCTATCTTTGTAGTTATTAAGATGAACAAGACATTCATTGCATCAGTTAACAGCACACTTTAGTTTTTTCAAGGTTAGCTATCAAATATCGAAACGATCAATAAAGAAAATAGTAAGCAATGCATATGTGGGAGTGTATGAGTGCGTCTGTTTAACGTTGTTAAGAATGATGATGATTGAATGCGTCAAATGCGTCAAAAGTGTTTACAAATAGGCATAATATGAGAAAGGATGATCCATTAGGAACAATCTAAACGAAGACATTAGTGGCCAGAAAAAAACATGATATACGAGTGAAACAGAATTTCCTGCAGGGATTACATATTGTAAGAAAAAAACAAAAAACAAAGAAAAAAACGCGTAATCCATGACAGAAGACGGGATTAAGTTTTATAAAACCGAACAAAAATCTTTATGAAAAAAAAACAAAAAAAACATGAACATTAATTTGCTTATTATTCTGAGAGTTCACAGATTAGATCAATAAGAAAGTAACACACACACACACACACACACACACACACACACACACATATATATATATATATATATATATATATATATATATATATATATGGTTGTTAGAATGGTTTATAAAAGCATAGTATCACTACCCAAAAATCTTCGCGTTTCGGAGCTACGTTTGTTCCTCATCTGGTGGTAAGTTGAAATGTTTTTCAACTTATCACCAGATGTGGAGCAAACGTAGCTCCGAAACGCGAAGATTTTCGATTAGTGATACTATGCTTTTATAAACCATTGTAACAACCATTACAATATAAAGCTCTAGGTTGTATCGAGCACTGTTTATAAAAAGTAAATGCATGAACAGTGGGTTTAAAACCTACGTGTTCCATAACTTTCTTACAATACTATATATATATATATATATATATATATATATATGTATATATATATATATAGGAAAAACTACAAAAAGTTGTAAGTTTAAAAATGTATTTTTTTACAGTATTTATTCATTTCTATTATATATATATATATATATATATATATATATATATATATATTTGATATTTCAAACCGCCTTCGGCCTTTCATCAGGAACAAATGATTTTAAAATTTTAAACTAGAAGCGTTCGCCACGAAAGCGTTCGTCAAGAGATGTTTACATTACGTGACGTAGAAAGCGATAGAGTTTTTTAATATTTGTAAACGTAAACCTATTTCTATTAATACTTTTAAATGTTGTTTTAAAGAAAGAATTTTTAAGTGTATCTAAAAACTGTTTAACTATTGAAATATTTATAAAGATTCAAAACACCTAAGTCCCTATTTAACCCTAGCCTATATGTATTTAATTTTAAAATCCAGTATTTTTCTTTCTTTCTGCGTGAGTATGTAGAACTAAAATCGGAATCTGTCAGTAAACATTTGCGGTTTTCTAATGTGTGTCCCGGTTGATTGAAATGTTCTGCTATGGGTGAATAAGGGTTGTTTTGGCGTATGCTTAGTTTATGATTATTGAAACGGAATCTGAGACTGTTTCCAGATTCACCAATATATCCACTATTTGAACATATTGAAGAGAAGAGAAAATATGTTTCGGCTGTCACAGGTGAGGCGTGGTGGGTGTAATTTGATGTTGGTTTTGGGTATAGAAAATACTGCATCGTTTACTAAATGTTTGCAAGCTAAACAACGGGATTTCCCACATTTCAAATTTTAGGTTTGTATTTTTTAGATATTTGGTAGAAGTGAGGATAGCTGATAGTTTGGCTGTTTCTTTCATTGCATTTATGGGTGGTTTATCGAAAATGTCTTTGATTTTTTTTGTTTGATTGGAGATTCTTGTAATCATTTTTTAAATTTTGAATAAGTGTGTGGGAACATGGATTGTGGTTAAAAACCATGGGAATGCGGTTGTTGTTTTTTCTTTTTTTGTATGTGAGAAGTGATTTACGATTTATGTGGATGGTTTTATATAGAGCTTCTTTTATTAATTTTATTGGGGATTTACATTTTAGAAATTGCTTTGTTAGGTTGTTAATGTTGTATAGAAAATCTAGATGGTCTGAGCATATGCGTTTGATTCTTAGAAATGAGCTGTATACGATAGATTTTTTTAATTTAAGGAGATGACAACTGTTAAAGTGTAGGAGTTTATGTTGGTTTGTGGGTTTGTTGTATAGACTGGTGGAAAGTGTATGCTACATATATATATATATATATATATATATATATATATATATATTAAGAGTATCAAGACAGCAGATAAATATATACTGTTAAACATAACAGACAATGAATGCTTTTTTGTTTAATCATAAGGCCTTCTATACATCGTATTTTGGTTTTATGTTTAGATGAAAATAAAGACAAAACTTGTCCAACATTTGGATATTTTTATTATGTTGGTTCAAAGCTTTCGGCTCACACGAGCCATCTCCAGAGAGGTTACAGGGACGTTAACATAAAGACATCAATCATCAAAGTTGATTTTATCTTGTGTTGACATAAAACATTGCTAAGCAACGATAACAGTCAACAAATAGCAAACGCAGTTCGTAAATTTGTAATGCGGTTCTATGACGTCACACCGCGTGAGAGACCGAAATGTTAAAAGAACCATATGTTTAAATGCAATGTAATGTGTTATGACCAGATTGAAATGTTATTTTATTAAGTGTGGGTTGTTTTGATCTAATGTAGATGGCCTCCAATATATGAAGGTTCTTTTTACTGTGTGTATGAGTGAGTATTATTGTGTTGTTGACTAAAATCTGGCTAATATTACCTACATGGCTATGTTTTTCTAAGAAATATTGCTTAATTGAACTAATTGAATTAGAAAGGTGACAGGTAAGTATATGTTTAGAAATAGAGAGAGAGAGAGAGAGAGAGAGAGAGAGAGAGAGAGACGAATATGTGTAAATAGAACGAAGAAATAAACAATCTTCAACATGGCTCTACAAATTTAAACAAAAATTTATTATGAAGCATTAAATTCATTTCAGTTTGAAAGAAATTAATTACAAAGATTCTTTGCAAAAGAACATTCACAGAAAATACTTTTGTTGTCTTTATGATACCACCGAATCAATTGCCTCTGTACAAAAGAAACATATACGTCCGTATGTAAGAATGTGTGTCTCACGTATTTACATTGATTTATGAACGCGTGTAATACTGTAGTAACAGCATGCCAGTCGATAGTAGCTATGAAGATGCCAGGCGAAACTGTTATTGATAATACTGTGAAACAACTTGGCTTATGTTTTTTTATGTGTCAATATCGCTAAGCCTTTTTCTCCCTGAAAGCGAAACACTGTTCCTCCTCGGGTTAACTCTCACACCAGACCTCAAGTGGAATGACTATATAGAATCCATAGCTAAATCCGCTGCTAAGAAAGTCGGTTCTCTGTGTAGGGCCAGGAAGTTTTTCCCGTCCCAAACAATCCTGCACATATAGAAGTCTACCATCCGCCCGTGCATTGAGCATTGCTGCCATATCTGGTCCAGTGCTCCTGCTATCCACTTAGGTGTCCTCAACTGAATCCAACGGAGAATCTGTAATGTGATCGATCCCAACTTCGCAGCTAGGATACAGTCGCTTTCTCACCGAGTGTGGCTTCCCTATGTCTCTTCTACAAATACTTTCACGGCTTCTGCTCCGATTAACTTAACTCACTGGTACCCCCTATATACGAATTTCCTTAAGCCACAAGATGAGCAACTAGGCCCCACCTTTTTACTATGAAACCAATAAATTGTAAACGCAAATTCTACTCCACCAGCTTATTTTCTCGCACTTCCTGCCTGTGGAATTCTGTTCCGCATACTTGCTTTCCCGACAGCTATAATCTCCAAGAATTTAAATGTAAAGTCAACAGTCATCTCCAGTCTCAATAACTTGCATCTGCTTTTCTACATCCACGCCACTCTCATCAGTACTCTCTTCCCTCTCCTACTCTCTTCCTGACACCCCCTGCAACCTTTCACTCCTCATAACATTCCTCTTATGTAACCCCTGCACAACAGTGACAGTAAAATTTTTTCCTTGGGACGACACGATTATCAAAAAAAAAAAAAGAAAGAAATATGGGATACACGAATAAATATGCTGGAATAGCCTCTCTCTCTCTCCACAAAGCAGAAACTAATGCTTATTTTTAGCAAATGTGCATCAAATAAACTGTTCTGGTGTCCAGTTGTTGTGCTCTCTTCCCCATGCTAGTCTCATCTTATTGGCTAACCGAAGCAAAGACTTCCTGGCTGCCTTGTAAAATTTTGCAAAGTAATAATAACAAAAGAACCATTCGATTTTAATTTAGAACTATTTACTTGGCAATAAATACTAAAAGAATAGCCTGAAATACAGCATTTTTTAAAACACTCGGGCGGCCTAATAATTATGGCCGATAGTGTAAGATAGAGCCTTTAGCGAGAACTTAAATATAAAATAATCGTTCTGATTGGGATTCGATTATACATTATTCCACTCAATATGCCTGAAAAAATGCGCACAGGCACGATATCAGTAATAAATGAATAAATGGTTCACGTGATACGTAATCGAATGATTTAAACAGTAAGCTATTGCAAGACAAATCAATAAAATTGGCATTGATTGGATTATCTCATGCTTTTTCTTGCTGCAGATAATTTAAGAAAACGAGATGACAGTGCATTGCAGAATGATAATACCGGTTATTCGACAGTACTTTCTACGGCAAGCATAACAAGACACGGTTCGTTATAAATTCTTCTCTTATTACCTTGCAAGTTGTGGGCGATAATGGATCGCCACAGCTTCCTATCGTTTGTAGTTCAACGCAATTTTTGTTCCCTGCCGCTTCAAACAAGTTAGTTTGCTTGCTGCTCCTCTCCGCTCCTCCTCTTATTTTGTTTTTTTTACAAATGTTTACCCAATGCAAGGCCCTAGAGTCACTCAAGGTAGTGTTTATTGTGTGGTGTTGTATTAGAGCTACAATCTCCGTCGATTGCTATCTTCTATATTCTTAATTCCCATCTTTCATTTTTTTTTAATCATATCACCTCGAGCAACGCGGTAACGCCACTGATGTGCAGGGGGTTACAAAGAGAAAAAGATTAGGAGATTGAGGAGAAGGACGAACCAGTTAGAAAGGAGCAAGAGAAGGATGGGAATACAGGTGTAATGACAGTTGCAAAGATGGAGAGAAAGGAAAGGATATACAGGGCGGTGTGGAAAGAACTAGGGTCAAGTAGTTAAGAGATGAGTATTGACCTTGCATTTAAACTCCTGGAGTTTGTAGCCGTCAGGAAAGAAAGAATAATGAAGCGAGTTTCACAGGAGGGAAGTGCGAGAAAAGAAGGTGCAGGAGTAGAATTGTTGTCTGCATTTGGTTGATCTAACTGTGAATGGGTGAGGCCCAGATGCCAGTCTGGTAGTACGAGTAAACACCTGTTGCGAAGGCATCAGTGACTTAAGTTCGCTTATCCTTTCTTCGGCATCGCTTGTATTTTTTCTCCCCTCGCTCTTCTCACTGCAGCCCCCTCAACCTGTGCATCAGTGACAGTACAGTCTTGCTTGGAGTGAAACGACTACTAAAAATAAAAAAAAAACAAACGAATAAATGATTTTGTCAGAAATACTAGAAGCTTCTGAAGCATGAAATTCAACGGATATTTAATATGCCAATCATTTTCTGGTCACAAGAGCAGAGCATTCAGTATACGCAGAAATTATGATATACTAGCGTTGCTCGGGTGTAATGAAAGGTTTAAAACTAATCCATGGTCCTGGAGTTCAGACTCTTTGGATGTTGGCATGAAAGATTAAAAAGCAATAGTTGTTTCCAGTTAAAGCAAAACCGTGGACTGAAAGAAAAATGAATAGGTGTAAGTCAAATTTTGATTACAATTATACCTAGTTAGAGCCAAACCCGAAGTAAAAACTAAAATAAAAGGGCTGAAAAAAATACAGACATACAGGCAGGCACACAAACATGTTGCCTTATATATATATATATATATATATATATATATATATATATATATATTATCGATTTTCTGCACTATTGTAAGAACAGCAACCTTGAAACTTCTGAATATCGTTTCTTATGTCTTTGTCTATGAGTGTATCAAAGTTGATTAAAATCGGACCACTCCTTCACCTGATTTTTTTACGATTATCGATTTTCGATATTTATCGGGGGTACCTCGACACAAAACCTAGCTAAGAACACTCACAGACGCTTATAGTACAACTGTGTAAATTTTCAAGAAAATCGGTTCAGCCGTTTCGGAGTCTATAGGTAACGGACACAGGCACACACAGACACACAGACAAAGTTCCATTTATAAATAAGTTTAGATTTAGATTAATACACTGTTTTGAACCTACCTTCTTATTCTGTGCCGTATTTCCGACCAAACCGGTCACTACAAATTTGCGGCGAATTTTCGCCACAACTTCACAACGAATTGGCGACGGAGATCCACAAGACTGATCGTAAGGCAACCAGTGCTTCAAGCCTGATGTCCTTCAACCGACCAATACTTGGAATAGCATTGACACAACATTTGAGAAACATAGCCTTATCTTCGAAAACATAAATTACAAGAATCGTATACTTACATAATGAGGAAAGATGGCTTGTAAAATTTAACATGCACATAACATGTTGGAGGAAAGGAGACAGAGAAAAATTAACGAATAACACAATAAACGAGTTTGAGTTAATTTACGGTAGATTCAAGGACAAAGATGGCCGGTAAAATCAAATAAAGTACAAGATATAGGATGTTATGGAGAGCCATGATTATTGTTGTCTTGAAGGATCAGAACTTGGTACGAAGATGAATACTAGAGAAATGTGAAAATACCTGCTTGACAAAGAAACCCTTTCTAAAACAAAACTGAAATTCGGTTATTTCGTTAAATATTCGGAAATGTATTCGGGAGAAAATTGTTCATTACGAAAAAGATTAGTGAAAACTTCTCAGACCATCCCAATAAACAGGACCGTAAAAATAATTACTCATTTTGACATGGAGTTTACACAGCCCAAGAGATTTTTTCGAAGTCGGCCTTGCCAACTGCAAGAATTTATGATTCTTTTGTGATAGAATTATTCTGAGAAGAATATACATGCTTCTCCCCCAAGACATTTTTGAAACCAAACGATTTTCTGACAAGCTCTTACCGGTGAGAATATTGGTGTGCAAAGATCAATATGAAACAGGCACAAATGAAAATTGGTAACAGTATATTTCCCCATTAAGTCGATATTACAAAAATGAATTGGCAAATAAATAAACATACATGATATATTAAAATGGAATATTTTCAAAGGTCTGCGCATTTTAATAAAAGCTCGTAAAATCTTATTTACAATACGCTCAAAGCGAAAATATTCGATATTAAAAGACCTCTCGATGAAAAGCATAGCGCAAGAAAGATGGAGTTTGATTGACAAGTCAAAAATTTTAATCTAAATCTTCACTGAATGACCTATGATTTCTATAGGGTATTCTATTAAGACGGATTGAAGTTAACATTAGATAAAACAGTGTTATTAGTTGCATTTTATTGATTGCACAACTGAGGGAGGAGTGTTCCCAACCGGAAGCCACGGCCGAAAAGAGTGGTTGTTTCCCATAGAGTTCCTGGCTAAAGATGTACAGGGAAGGAGATAATTGCCACACAGTTGGGTGCCAACCGTAGAGATAGTGACGATTGCCACGCCGAGGGGGGCAACCGTAGAGACAGTGACGGTCGACTCCGATAGAGTCCTTGCTGAAGATGTGAAGAAACATAGAGAAGCCTGCCGCCGACCGACTTAAAAGAGTTAAAGTCAAATAACGCGTCTCCGATAGAGTTCTGGCTGAAGACATAAAGAAACATAAAGAGCCGAGAAATAGTTAAAGTCCAGTTGTTGTTGCTGCGCCGAGCTAAGGCAGACAAGACGAATTGATCGCCGCCATCCCAAAGACCCATCTTCGGCTGTTTCCGTAAGGCTTTGGTGAAAAGCCCTGATAAGACTTTTTGAATCGTCAAAATTAAAAAAAACTTGAAATCTCCGACTGGAGCGAACAAACATTACTCTCTAACAAAAACCTTCGCTCCGTTTTAAGAATAGGAATTCGACGACTGTTATATTCTGTTTCTGTTTTTTTTTTTTTTTTTTTTATAGAGACTTTTCCGCAACTTATTCAGGCGTCATCGAAGTTATTTATTTTCTTTTATTGCCGTTCTGTTTTATTAACCCAAATATGCAAGCGTGTCCGGTCTGGTTTAAAGTGGTAAAGATACGGCTAACGGGATTTCAAAGTGTCTTCCTTCAGATCAAAATTCACAGCGTGGATAAGGAGGAACACCGTTGTAATAGACGACTCGAAGACCAGCTACTGCGACGAGGCCATCACGACTAGCGACCCGAGGGCGTTGTCATATCTCGTGCCGTATTGACAGTATAAGCCCGGACTGCCCGCGACATAAAAGAAAAATATTTGTTTTTTTATTATTTTTAAATACACGCTAACTCGCTTCCATTCTTTCAAACACTATTCCCATCCTCCCAACTACCTATCACCCCACTTCTGACATTTCCTATATCTAACCACTCTTTCTATTTACCTTCCCTTATGTAGCCCCAAGTGCAATAGTGGCAGTGGAATGCCTTGCTTGGGGTTAAACGATTAAAGAAAAATACGCAGATTATAGAATAATTTCTTTGTAACCGGCTAAATCCAGTTCGTGGAAAAGAACCTTTCTTTCCCCCATGATATACCCCGTGTAATAAAGGGTTTGGTTCGAAATTCCTATCACATGAAGAAGGCCGAAGCGTACAACGGCTGAAACATCGTACAAATGACAACAAAGATGAGGACAATAGTCCGAATAATGTAAATATTGCAACGTTCTTAGTAATCTCATCATCGTTCTCTAGAACCACATCCCTGTAGCTACAAGCGTCTACTTCATCTGTAAAGACTATTTTCCAACATTCACTGCCATAAAGGGGAATACATATCATTTTTATCACTTTAATTATTAGGTATAACACATTTCATTGTGGTAACAGAAGATCTGTCAGGAAAGATGAAATATTGTAAGAATCTGGATGCAAATTTATCGTATATGATTTAGCAATCAAAATAATTTCAATTAATTTTTGCCTTAGTATTTTTATTCTTTTTTCATTTGTAGCATTTTGTAAATCAAAATTGCGGTTAGACTTATTACTGGAAACAACTAATCATTGAGTGTGGTGTTTGTAAAAGATCCCGATAATATTGTATTTAAATTCCTTGATGTTTCCCCTATGTATACCTTGTGGCAATCATCACGGGAGATTGAGAACATTTTTTCCATTAGCTTTATCTTAGGAATATGTTGGTTTGTATAAATACAAAATATAGAGGTAAGAGTAATATATCTAATTTCGTTAGATTGGCTTGTATAATTCATTTTTATTAAAAAGAATATTTGACGAGACCTGTTTCGCGTTGAATATGAAATAATTATGGCATTGGAGGAAAATTTGTAGAACTAAATATTTACATAACGAGAAGAAATAAGTTGAAAATACGTCTAAGCTCTTAATTATTTCATTATATTCATAATATTTATATATATATATATATATATATATATATATATATATAAAATAAATTTCGATGTTCAAAACTGTTGAAGGATCATTTCAACATGAAATCCCTAAGACAGATTTCACATCTCATCGGCAACTACCACATTTCAAAATGAAATAAAAAAGAAATAAAAAATGACGGTTAAGAATTAAGAAATTTACGTCACAAAAAATTGGTTAGCAATTAACATCTATTTTTAGATTTTACGTTTAGATAGAGTTGTAAGTGAAAAAATTGGAAAATTTGGCTTCGTCTAGCTTTACAAGGGGTTAAAGGATGGAATGGGAAGTGGTGTTATTGAGAATTGGGTTAAGCAAAACAGAATGAAAGGGAGGGAAGGGGTGAGAAGGATAAAGAAAAAGAAAAGAAAAAAGAAAATGTATACACTATTATAATAGCATGTTGCAACTTGTGCATCTTGATAGCTATAAAGTTTCGGTGTTTAATACACCTTCATCAGGCAGTGAAATGTGGTTAATTTATCTGGTTTTATATATATATATCTATATATATATATAGGGAGATTTTAAAAGAAATAAATTAGATTAAACTAAAATAATGATGGTCATCAAATGAGATGAATAAAGTTGGGTGGAAGGTTATTACATTTTAAAAGCATTTGTGAATATAAAAAATATATCACTGTTTTGCCAAAAAAAAAAAGCTAGACATGTCAAAAGTTTAAACCGGAAATAAGACAGTAGTATGGAATATAAAAAGCGATGAGTTAGAAAAATATTAAAACATAAAGGATAATAATAATTTTTTTTTTCTAAATCCTTAAAGGGTTTTTGACGGAACTGAAGGAGACTACCACCACCTTTAAATTTGTTGTTTTTCACTTTTGGCGGACCTGAAGGAGACTACCACCACCTTTAAATTTGGTTTTCCATTTTTGGCGGACCTGAAGGAGACTACCACCACCTTTAAATTTGGTTTTCCATTTTTGGCGGACCTGAAAGAGACTACTACCACATTTAAATGTTTTTCATTTTAGGCAGACCTGAAGGTGACGACAACCACCATTAAATTTGTTGTTTAGCTTTTCTTTCTTTTTTTTTTACTTTTTTAAGCGCAGTCTTATCAGTTATTACATAAAGTTTCCGATTATCAAAGAAAACTTGAAAACATTTCAATATTTAAACAGTTTTAGTGGGGGTCATTTTCTCATACAATGTTATAGTAAATCGATCCTCCATTTTGGAGCCACTCGCTTTGGGGTCGCTTTGGTTTTTTTTAGGACGAGCTGTTGCTCTTGTTTTTGTTCTTTTCTACAGTTCTTACCGTGGCATCTTCTTCGGAAACTCCAAGAATGGCTTTATTCAAAAGTGTTGCAAAGGATTCATTAGTTGAATATGCGTAAGCAATAAAGTTAATTGCATAAGATCGATTTACTATATGGTTGCATGAAAAACTGAGTCCCCCACTAAAATTGTTTGAAATTTTTACAAATTGTTTTGTCAATCGAAAGGTTTAGTGTTTAGTCGATAAGATGGCACTGGAAAAAGTCAAAAAAATTTGATAATCAACCAATTTACAGGCGGTGGAAATGTCGTACCGGCGTGTAGTTCCAAAATGGAGGATCGATTTACTATAACGTTGTATGAGAAAGTGAGCTCCCACTAAAATTGTTGAAATATTGAATTTTTTTCCAAATTCTTTATGTCATTCTGAAAGTTTAGGTTGTAAAGGTTGCACTGAAAAAAGTAAAAAAATAAAAAATAAAAAAACAACAAAATTAAAGGTGGTGGTAGTCTCCTTCAGGTCCGCCGGGATTTTCATTATTACAAAAAAAAACAGAAATAGATGAGAAAGGACATAAGTGAAATTTTAAAAAGATAAGTAATAGATAAAAGAAGATAAAATAGTTAAATAAGTTAAATTTTAAGGTATATGATAAAAAACAGGGTTAAATTTTATAGATAAAAGCAAGTAGTAAATATATTGAGATAATTTTAGATATATTTAAGACTATGGAAAGTTCTATGGTGGCAAATGTTAGTGATTTTATTATGTTGGTTCAACAAGCTAGCGTTTGAGAAGCTAATTATATATATTTTTTTCTTATCAGCAAAAGAAACATATTTCATGTAACGATTTCAATATTTTAGCTTTTGTTAATATATATATATATATTGTCATCCGCAGACAGATCTGTTGTGCCGTATCACAGCTCATCAGTATGGTTAGACTCCGATTGCTTTTTTACCCTGGTTTGAAACCCGACCGAAATGGCGTTTGTCGGCGATTCTACCTCTGGGCTATGAGCGTTCGGTAGAAGAAGGCAGACTTTTTAGCGTGTATATTGTCATTATACCCGCCCAATAACCTGAGTACACTAACCCATTACTGAATGTGCGATGCGTACATGCCAGAGCAGCTACTGTTTTTCAAAGTCTACCATTTTTCCAGAGTGCTCAATCAGGGTGTGAGAGCGTATCTGCCTTCTTCTACCGAGCGCCCATAGCCCAGCGGTAGAATCGCCGACTGACGCCAGTTCGGTCGTGTTTCAATCCTGGGTTAAAAAGCAAACGGAGTCTAGCCGTACTGATGAGCTGTGATACAGCGAAACAGATCTGTCTGCGGATGACTATATATATATATATATATATATTTAAACTATGAGTGAGAACAAAAGACTCGAGCTCAGTGAGTTCATGAGAAGTCTTGTACACAGGAGATATGGAAGCATATCGGAACCCAATTTAAATAATATATATATATATAATTATGCACTTCCTGATTAATTTCCGTTTTAGTTTATCAACTTTTTTATTAAAGAAATAAATTACAATTACTTTTTATTCAGTTATATTTTCATTAGTAATGACAGCGCTTCCATAATTTGGAGTAAAATTCTGTAGGTTTTGATAACGTTATCGGTGAACACTTAATATGTTTTCCATAAGATATTATTTTCCTATTAAAAACGTCTGGTTTGGTTTGTTTTGTTTTGCGGCATATTTATCAACCTAAACGAGTTATTTAATCCCGACAAGATTTTTACAACAGATTCGTATGAATAGAATATTTATTCTTTGTAAAAAATCAGTCAGCAGATCAGGTTTCATTGACGTACTTTTTTTTAACGAGAGTTTCATCGAGAGTCAGATGGATTACTGTTATATACATATTTTTTAAAAGTTATATTGTTGCTAGTTTTTTAAATATATTATTGGTAGCATTTTTCCTTATAAATATACTAGCAGTATAGCCCGGGGTTACTCGGGTATAATGAAAGCTTTAAAACTAATCCATGGTCCTGGAGCTCAGACGCTTTGGACGTTGGCACGAAACACTAAAAAGCAATAGTTGTTTCCAGTTAAAGCGAAATCATAGACTGAAAGAAAAATGAATGGATGTAAGTCAAATTTTGATTTCCTGGTATCGATATCAAATAAGTTTTTTTCGTCGTAAACTGAATTTTGAAGGCTAAATAAGTCCTCTGAGTAAATGGTATCATGGCCGAGACTAAGAACTACAATTACAGCTACTTAGAGCCAGACCCGAAGCAAAAACTAAAATAAAACGGCTGAAAAAAATGCAGATATACAGGCAGATAAACAGACACACACACAAACAGCTTGCATTTTATATATATATATATATATATATATATATATTATCGATTTTCTGCACTATTGTAAGAACTGCAACCTTGAAACTTCTGAATATCGTTTCTTATGTCTTAGTCTATGAGTATATCAAATTTGATTAAAATCAGACCACTCCTCCTATAACCCGATCTTCGAATTTCGGTATTTATCGGGAATACCTCGACACAAAACCTAGCTAAGAACACTCGCAGACGCTTATAGTAAAGTTTCAAGAAAATTGGTTCAGCCGTTTCGGAGTCTATAAGTAACGGACACACACACACAGACACACACATCCACACATACACAGGGACAAAATTCCATTTATAAATAAGTTTAGATTGCAATTAATATTTTTTTCTTCAAAAGTTCATTGTTGGTATATTTTCTAATCCAAAAGATATTGTTGAAATTTTCACTATAAAAACATAGTTTTATACTATTGGGGGATCAAAACATTAAGAAAACATTATTACTATTTGCTCACATCTGGGACCCTAACAGAACAACAACATTTAAGAGGTGGTTCCATTCTCCTCACAACTTCCCATTTGCTGCCGGAAGCAGTTTATTGTAAAACCCAGGAACCGGGCGTAGTTAATCGTTATACCCAGCACGCCTCATTTGGGGCGGGTGGGGTATCCTTCTGTAGAAGTGTGGTCAGCGTATTCTGAAACACCAACGACAGGACGAAAAAATACATTTGTCAGCAGGAATTGTAACTGGTTAGTAAAAGGTTAGGTGCAGTAGAACAGTGAATTCCAGATTTCTTTCTTTTTTTTTCTTTTTTCACATCACCCCAAGCAAGGCGGTAAGGCCACTGGTGTGCAGGGGGCTACGTAAGAGTGAATAGATTGGAAGAGAGAAAGCCGGAAACCACATCCTAAACAGGGAACAAGGGATGAGCCTCTACACCTGTTCACTAGACGTGGGTGGAGTGTGAACCGGGCGATAGTTCAGTCTATCTACTCCAATTGAAAAAAAAAACAAAAAGAAAAGAGTGAAAAGATTGGAAAAGAAAAGCTGGAAACCACATCCTAAACAGGGAACAAGGGATGAGCCTCTACACCTGGTCACTAGACGTGGGTGGAGTGTGAACCGGGCGATAGTTCAGTCTATCTACTCCAATTGAAAAAAAAAAACAAAAAGAAAAGAGTGAAAAGATTGGAAAAGAAAAGCTGGAAACCACATCCTAAACAGGGAACAAGGGATGAGCCTCTACACCTGTTCACTAGACGTGGGTGGAGTGTGAACCGGGCGATAGTTCAGTCTATCTACTCCAATTGAAAAAAAAACAAAAAGAAAAGAGTGAAAAGATTGGAAAAGAGAAAGCCGGAAACCACATCCTAAACAGGGAACAAGGGATGAGCCTCTTCACCTGTTCAATAGACGTGGGGGGAGTGTGAACCGGGCTTATGTTAATCTTGATGTGAGGTGACGTTTGGATTCATAACATTTGTTATTTCTTCTGACGAGCGAAGCGCACTTTTCGACATGTTGCAGTAAAAATTAGCTTTTTGTGTTTAACTGCTTTTTAAGAACTTTAAATAAATAATACCCTGAGAATTCTACCATACTCTGGTATTACAATTTTCCCATAGAGATCAGGTTTTGTGTTGGTTACGGAGACGTATCCTTGTCAATATCCCACATTTTGCGTTGATCATTGTTGTATGTAACCCACTTTTCATCACTTGTTATGATTTGTTTAAGGAACGATTAGTTAGGATGATACGTTTTTCACTACAATTATTCCTCCAAAAGTAAAATCATTTATGTGTCAAGCTAATATTTCTAAGAGAGAGAAAATAAGTCAAACATAACAAAATGCCGTTGCCCATGTAATTAATGTTTTAATTCTAATTTTCCGTCTTATTTACGCTTTACGGCTTCCTTCTCAGATAACGAACTAAAAAATAAACAATATCCTTACTAAAAACAATTCAATCATGATCAGTTATAATTTAAGAAACGTATGTTAACCAAAGCCGATCGATCTAGCACATAAAAAAAGTCAGTCAAATATCTTACACATCAAAATTCTTTTCTTTGAATTATTTTTCAAAGCCAAAGACAAAGAAAGTATCCATAACAATCAAGATGTCGTATGGCCAAGGCAAAACATCTCTACATGCATTTGCTGTTGGCTTCTCATTTACAAAATAATTATTTCTCGTTTGTCCACACTCAAAATTCAATATCATTTATCATTCATTAGTTTTCGAAAACATTTTCCAGTCCATCAATTTTTCGATTTTTGTTTACATTTTTACTTTTCCATTTCACAGTGAAATTTACTTCTAATTTCAAGTAAATGAAATTACAAACACCCACCATCTGTCAAAAATTCAGCAATGCATGCACGATGAGGGAATTAAAGAAAAAGAATTGATTTCATACTTTTACAATTCATTTTCCATAACAAGCCTCAAGGTTGCGCCATTATTATTATTATTATTATTATTATTCATATGACATTTCATGAATATGCGATTAAACATCAAATATTGTCAGCATTAACACAAAACCAGCTTTTAATTATTCTTCGAATTTCTAATACATTTCATTTCGAAAATAATTTAGTCCAAGTGCTCCAACTAGTACAGGAACGACTGTGACGTTTATGTCTTGCTTTCCCTTACGTGAATTATAATAATGGCGCACAGTAGCAGTTCACTACTTTCATATATAGAGAGACCCAAATACTCACTCATACACACAGAAAAAACTTTCATATATTGGAGGCCATCTACATTAAATCAAAACAACCCACACTTAATAAAATCACATTTAAATCCGGTCATAACACATTATATTGCCTTTAGACATATGGTTTTGTTAACATTTCGGGCTCTGGATATTTATATCTACCAATGGCTTCGTTCCCTGTTTGAGCCCAGTTAACAAGATGGGATTTCAAAGGATGATATTCCAAGCAAGACTTCCCTTGTCGAAACACAAACTTACTACTTTCATTTGACTATGCAATACAGAAGTCTTGCTAACCATAAACCTGTCAAGCAATGCTTAGCAAAATACGTAGCTATGTGAGAGAGAATTTTCCTAATAAAGGTCGGAGATTTATGTAAACTGTTCGTCCCTTTGTTTGGTGGGAGTGAGAAAGAATACTTTATCATTATTGCTGCAACCGAGACAAATTTTAACTACGTAACGAAATTGAACAATTGACACGTTTGAACGGTTGGCCATTATTACCGAGTAGTGTGTTCAGTAAGCAGAGTGTACCCCATACTCAAAGTCTTGCATCAAACTTAAATGTCCCGGAAAGGAATATATATAGTACTGTGCAAATGTATTTAGACAAGAACTATTTTATCTTTTATGAGACATCAAAATAAAACTTAAAATCACCCCTGTCCTAACAGTTTTGCACACTACCGGTAGTGTGCAAAAGTATTAGGACATGGGTGATTTTCCGAAAAACCTCACTAAAATTCAAATACAGGGTGAAAAGGCAAGTTAATTGCTAATAAATATTGATTATTTAAAACTAGGTGTAAAAGAAATATATTAAAAAGAAGTTATATTTAATTTTTCCTATTTTCTCTTAAACAAGTTATTTTGAAACTACTCATTATTCTATTATCCTTGGATATGACTGACATTTTTCTTTAAAAAATTGATAAATTTTACTTCGCAAGGCACACTTTGGGAACAAATACAAGCTGCTTGGCAGGTGATATCATTAGATACATTGGAAAAGCTTGTGATGTCAATACCTGACAGAATGAAGGCTGTGAGTAAAGCAAAAGGCTACTATACTAAATATTAAATTTATTTTGTAACAAGTATTTTTCTTGTTAAAGCACTTGTTGAGTAAATCAAATAAAGTTACTTTAATGAAATTGTTTATTTTCTGTCGATATGCTTTATAAAAGATAAAATAGTTCTTGTCCTAATACTTTTTCACAGTACTGTATATATATCATTCGAGGTAGTTAAGCAGTTTAGGCAAATGTAACTAGGTAGAACAATCTAGTACGTATACGTAATAGACGGTACTCGTCGTATGCAGTATCCTGAGACGTAGGCGTAGTCAATAGACGTAGACCTATAGGAATAGACCAATAGTCGTAGGCATGTAGACCTCGAATCTTAAACCTGTATTTTAGACTCTCGTGGTAGATCTTTCTGCGTCTTCGCCTTCGTCTGTATATATGGCTGACACCAGCCAATCGCATTACTGTAAGGGGGAACCAACATGTATGCATATTCATTCCATCAAGAATGGCGAAGCTCGTACTTTTGCCCTGGATATTTCCAAAGCGTTTGACAGAGTCTGGCATGCTGTCCTTCTACGCAAGCTGCTGAGCTATGGTATAATTCCCAAAACTACCACACAAACGAGGGTGTCCCTCAAGGCTCTATTCTAGGTGCTACGCTTTTCCTGATCTACATTAACGATCTCCCCCATGTAATAAGATCCCAAGTATGGACATATTCTGACGACATCACCGTTTACTCTCGCCACGATCAAAAATCTCCTGTGGTTGACTAAGCAAACCTCGCTGCCGAGCTTGAGAAGAACCTCCAATCTGTGGTGGATTGGGGTAAGAAATGTTTCGTAAAGTTTAAATGGCTCGTAAATTTTAATACTGCCAAAACGCAGCTGCTATCTATTAACCCTCATAGAAAAACGCTCCTGCCCCCCAACATTAGCATGGATCAGGCCAGTTTCCCTGAGAGCAAAACGCTACGCCCACTAGGCCTAACACTCTATTACTTGAATCTGATTAGAGTGGAATGACTATATCGAACCCATAGCTAAATCTGCTGCTAAGAAGGTCGGTTCATTGGGCATGGCCAGAAAGTTTTCTAGTCTCAATCCTTCCTGCACATATATAAATCTCCCATCCGCCTGTGTATTGAATACTGCTGCCACATCTGGTCGGGTTCCTCTGCTATTCACCTCGGGGTTCTTGACAAAATCCAACGGAGAATGTGTAATGTGATCGATACTGATTTGGCAGCTCGGCTGTAGTCGCTCTCTCACCGGCGTGACGCTGCTTTTCCTGTACCTCTTCTACAAATACTTGCACAGTTTCTGCTCCAATGAACTTAGCTTACTGGTGTCCCTTATATATGAACTTACTTGAGCAAATAGACTAGCAACTAGGACCCACTTTTTACAGTGAAACCGATAAAATGTAACCGCGATTTCTACACTAATAGCTTCTTTTCTCACACCTTCCGCCTGTGGAATTCCCTTCCGTATAATCGCTTCCCCGACAGCTACAATCTCCAGGAATTTAAATGTAAGGTCAATAGATATCTCCTATCTCACTAACACGCACTCTTTCTCTCAAGCTCTTTTCTCCACCCCCATTACACCGGTATTTTCATCCATCTATTACCCTCCTCCTGACATGCCCTATAACCAACCCCTCTTTTTCATCACTTTCCTCTTTGTAACCCCCTGCGCAACAGTGGCAGGGAAACTGCCTTGCCTGGGGTGAAATAATTAAAAAAAGAAAATTACATCACAAACTAAGCTGAAGTCATTAATGATTATTATTTTGTTCTCTCTGTTTTTTGCATTTTTACCTTATTGCACTTTCCTTTTTTTTTGTCGCTTTCTTTCCTTAGTTTCTTTATTATAATTTTTTAAAGTTATTTCATAACTTATTTGTTGTTATTGTTTCTTTTTCTCTCTCTTCCATTCACTTTTTGTCTTCAACACTAGCTCTTTCTCTTTCTTCGGTCCTATCTTCTTCTTTTTTCCTCTCTCAGGCGTAATTTTTCTCTCTCTCTTCATTTACGTTTCTCTTAGAAAGAAAGAATAGTGCAAGCTTTTTTTTCTCCTTCTTTCTTTCTTTCTTTCTTTCTTTCTTCCTTCCTTTTTCCTTCCTTCCTTCCTTCCTTCTTCCTTCCTTCAATTCGTCCTTCCTTTCTTTCTTCATTCCTTTCGTTTTTCTTCCTTTCTTTTTCTTTCTTCTTTTCTTTCTTCGTTTCTTTCTTTTTCTTTCTTTCTTTCTTTTTCTTTCTTTCTTCTTTCTTCTTTTCTTTCTTCGTTTCTTCCTTTTTCTTTCTTTCTTTCTTTTTTCTTTCTTTCTTCCTTCCTTCCTACTCTCTTTTTTTTCTTTCTGTCTTCATTCTTTTCTTTTTCTTCTTTCCTTCCTTTCTTTCTCCCTTTCTTTTTTCTTTCTTTCTGTCTTCATTCCTTTCTTTTTCTTCTTTCCTTCCTTGCTTTTTTCTTTCTTTCTTCCTTCCTCCATTTCTTCCTTCCTTCCTTTCTTTTTTCTTTCTTTCTGTCTTCATTCCTTTCTTTTTTCCTTCCTTTGTTCCTTCCTTTCTTTTTTCTTTCTTTATTCTTTCTTCCTTCCTTTCTTTCTTTCTTTCTTTCTTTCTTTTCTCTTTCTTTCTGTCTTCATTCCTTTCGTTTTTTTCTTCTTTCCTTCCTTTCTTTTTCTTTTTTCCTTCTTTCTGTCTTCATTCTTTCTCCCTTTCTTCCTTTCTTTTATTTATTTATTTCACCTTCTTTCCCTTTCATTTTTACTTTTTGCTTTCCCTCTCTCTTATACTCACTCTTTCTTATTTATATTCTTAGTTCATTTCCTTCCATTTCTCTTCATTCTTAATCTACATGCGTATGCTCGCGTTATTTTGCGATTATATTCTCATATACGCAGATATGTGGATGCTGGTCTGTGTTGGCCCATATCGATACTCATAACGTTTACCAGCGTAAGTTCAAGGTCGAAAGAAGAAACGCTAAAAAAGATTGTGTAATTAAAATTTAATTTCATAAATTTTAGAATATTACAATTTAATTTACAATTTTCCTCCATACAAACAGCTAATGGCACTTAAATAAAATTTCTTGATTGTGAATGACGAAACTGCTCTCATGACGTTTCCTTCGAAAACATTTGGAACCAATTAATATCTTAATTGGCATTAAAATTAAAAACTCAGCTCTACCTCAAACAGAATGTGAGTTTTCAGTTTCATAGTTTGCCAAATTCTAGGATAAGCCTAATTCTTGCCCTAATCTTTTTCTTTTTAATCATGACGATTTTTTTGATAGTCTTTGTTTTTGTTTTTTTTATGATCATATTATCCCAAGCAATCAGTTTACTGCTACTGGTAAGGAGGCGTTTACACAGGAGGAAAGTTATGAGAAAGAGTGACAGGTTAGGAGGGATGTCAGGAAATGGGTAAGAGAAGGATGAGAATACTGATGAGAGTGAAGTGGACGGAGAAAGGAGCATGAGAGAAAGAGGATGCAGGTTAGTGAGATAGGAGATGACTATTGACTTTACATTTAAATTCTCGGAGATTGTAGCTGTCGGGAAAGCAAGTAAATGGAAGGGAATTCCACAGGCGGCAAGTGTGAGAAAAGAAACTGTTAGAGTAGAAATTGCGTTACATTTTATCGGTTTCACTGTAAAAGGGTGGGTCCTAGTTGCTAGTCTAGTTGCTCAAGTAAGTTCATATATAGGGGACACCAGTTCATTGGAGCAGAAACTGTGGAAGTATTTGTAGAAGAGGCACAGGGAAAGCAGCATGACGGCGGTGAGAGAGCGACTGCAAACGAGCTGCCAAATTGGTAAAAAGAAGCTGAGGAGTAGAATTTCGTTTAGATTTTATTGATTTCACAGTAAAACGGTGAGACCTAGTTGCCAACCTTGCAGCTCGAGCAAATTCATGCATAGGGGTAACCAGAGAGCAAAGTTCATCTGAGCAGAAGCCGTGAAAGTATTTGTAGAAGAGACACAGGGAAGCCACATTGCGCCAGTAAGAAAGTGACTGTATCTGAGCTGCCAGATCAGAATCAATCACATCACAGATTCTCTGTTGGATTTTGTCAAGGACCGCTAGGTGGATAGCGGGAGCACCCGACCAGATATGGCAGCAGCATTCAATATACGGGCGGATGGTAGATGGTAAAATCTAGATCTTTAAACCAGTTTTAATCCTATAGCTATTTACACTTGCGAACTTGTTATCACTAAAGTTTTCTTTTCTATGCCAAAACCTCCTCCTACTTTTTAATTTGATCAGAAACAAAAGACAAATATCAATAAAACGAGGATAAATGTTAGACTAATTATTTCACTACTCCCTTTAAATTGATTTTTGAGTGGTTCTAGTGTCAAAAACTGAAATTTTCATCACCCAATTTTGCCACAAACAAACCTACAACAATTAGAGTTTCTCTACTAGTAGTCGACTCATCAAGAATATAAGAACATAAATATGTAATGAATATGCATACACCTTGGTCCACCCGCCACAGTAATGTGATTGGCTGGTGTCAACCATTAATACAGACGAAGGCTAGAGGTCTACAGGTCTTTGACTAGAGATCTACATCTAGAGGTCTATGACTATTGGTCTGCGTCTGTTGACTCGCCTATGTCTGAGGATAATACATACGGCAGTACCGTCTATTACGTCTACGTACTAGATTGACCTACCCGGTTACATTTGTCTAAACTGCTTAACTACCTCAAATAACATATATATCCCTTTCCAGGACATATCAGAACATATAATTGGCTTAATTGGTAAAATTCGACAAAGAAAAGTTTGAGCAGTTTTCTTTTCAATGTTTGATAAATAGAGCATCGAACATTACTTGGGGTGAAATGTATACCTTCAGAAGAAATATGACTGTGTCCTGGGTATGATGGTAAACTGCATCCGGTAACAAGACCTCTGATTAGGAGATTGTGAGGAGGATGGAACCACCTCTTAATTGCTGCTGTTTGCAGGTCCACCCTGACCCGGAGTGGTAGCGCCTGTTAGGATTCCAGCTATGGGCAAATACTTAACCCCCAAACTGGGGTCAAAACACTATGAAAGTATAAAAATAGAATTTTATAGAAATATATTCATAAAATATACTTTTATAGAAATTTTTTTAAATTAAAAATATTACCAACAATACATTTTTGAAGGAAAAAAAATATTGTTATAAAATATTTTTGAAGGAAAAATTATTACTAGCAATACATTTTTTAATACAATTCTAGAAGAGAAAAAAATTTCGTCAAAATCTGACTAAACCAACCTTCTCATTATAACCAAAGACATTAAAAAAATTCCTTAAAACACCACCTTTTTGCCATTAAATAACCCACAGAGGTTGATATGCCGTTAAACAAAACTCAAATGCAAACTCAAATATGACTTAAAAAGTCGGCCAAAAATCCGAGAGGAGGAAATAAAATTGACCCTTTCATTCCAAAATGTCGAAACGGAGGAACACAAATGGATTTGTTAGGCTTCATCTTTGTGAGTAAGAAAGAAAATATAATTTTGGCTACATAGAAGTGAAATTGTTTGTTTGAACATTATTTTTGATCGATACTCGTATTTAATTAGATATTCTGTTTATATATATATATATATATATATATATATATATATATATATATATATATCGTAAATAATCAGGCCGGTAAAAATAAATATGTACTGTTTGATTATAAACAGAATATCTACTTAAATACGAATATCGATCAAAAATAATGTTCATACAAATAATTTCAAATTGTCGGTTGTTTATAACCATTTCGTTAATCTTCGTGAATTTCCGTAATATTATATATTTACATTTTTGACATTACAATACATTTCAGTGCAGAAATGGTTATTTACGTAGAATCGAAAATTGTGTTATATAGGCTTGATTTGACTTCGTTTATAATGTTGGGTATTCGTGGTCGAGAGGTCTAGGACGCGCCGGATCAATTAGTGGTTTTCTCTATGTGGATAGGGGTCGCAGGTTCGAATCCAGCCGAATAACACACATTTTCGTAACAAAAATTTATCGAAAATAATGAGGCCGGTAGAAATAAATATATATACTGTTTGATTATAAATAGAATATATAATAGCTACGAGTATCGATCTATAATAATGTCCAAACAAATAATTTCATAATTGTCGGTTGTTTATAACCAATTCGTTAATCTTCGTGAATTTACATAGAAGTATAAAAAGCAAGGAAAATATAGAACGCTGTAAAGAAAGACACGAGAAAGGAAGAAGATAGGGAGACATTGCGGATTAAAACCGAAGAGTGAAAAGAAAAGGTGGGAAAGATATTTTTACCTGCTACGACTTTTTGTAGATCACAAACCTCAGTTAAACTTCTAACTCGTTTGTTCGTGCACCATTTTTTGAAGGTACACCCTTGCGAAAATTAACCGAAACAACTGTTTTAGTTTTCTTTTATTTTACCATACGGTTAGTTTTAGACCCACTGGTGTGACAGGGTGTAATAGATTTTCATTTTTTCCGCGTTTTAGGTCATTTGCAGTGGTGAGCATTAATTAATATGAATCTATTTTTGAGGTGTATGATGAAATTTGTTTGACCTTGAAAAATATTGCGTAAAGGAAAATGCGGTCGGAAGAGAAAAACAACGTCAAAAGACAACGTATACGTGATCAGGGAAGGTGTGAAAGATTCTAGGAACACATTATTCATTTTTGGGTAGGCTTTGAAGGCTATCACAATGCGTTTAGAAAAATAAAAGACCATAAAGGTGTTGGGTATTTCCTGTTTATTAATCGTTAATATTTTGTGATCATAGTCTCATGTTTAGAATGTTAGGAGAGCTTAATTTCACGTGTGCTCTTGATCCGTGACTTTCATCGAATGGTCATCCTTCGCGGCTACTGATGTCTTCAATTGTAGTGTGTGTGTGCGCGCGTGTGTGTGTGTGTGTGTGTGTGTGTGTGTGTGTGTGTGTGTGTTGTTTATATATGTGCGCGTTGAACGATAGCATGATTTGGCAATTAAAAGAAAAAACATATATAGCAATAAACACGCCTCCAATTAAAGCAGACAGATTCAACATCAGATCATATAACGGCGCCCACTATCACTTTAACAGAGATGCGAAAACGCTAAATCCTGCTATCGGTCAAAGCGCACAAACATAGACCACACACACACACACACACACACACACACACACACACACACACACACACGCAGAAAAACACTACAATTAACGGCAGTAGTAGCAGCGAAAGATGACCATTCGATGAAAGGCAGACCACAAGCGGACGTGGAGTTAAGCTCTCCAAACATTCTGAAGATGAGACTATGAACTCAAAATATTAATGATTAATGAATAGGTAATACCCAACATCTTCATTGCCTTCTTTCATTTTTGTAAACGCATTGTGATAGCCTTCAAATACCTACGTATACGCCTAATATACACAATGCTTCAAGCAAATTATAAAACTCTCCTATTATTCATTTAGTTTCAGTTAATTTTCACAAGCATGTAAGTATGAAATATGAGTTTAAAATTTCGTCCGCTAGTTTCAGTGCATATATAGCCCCCACCCCGCCCCCGCCAATGTCGTTAATAGTTAATATATGTTGTTTCGTATTTACAGCAAATACAATAGAATATTCAAGGAGTTTTCATACAGAAATCCAGTCCTGGAGATGATAGTCATTAAGAAACCAATCCCAACTTCCATATGTGAGATTACTGACAGTTCATCTGTATATACCTAAACAATTTTAAGAATCTTTGTCAAAATGCCTGTATGAAAATATGTAGGAATAAATCAATGTCCCATGGAAAAAGCAGCTTACTGAATCTGATTAGAGTGGTCTATATTATGAAGATAATGTTGGTCCGAATTGTGGTAATGTTGACAATGTTGGTAATGTCATGAATATAGAATATCCTCTTGGCATCTGTTTGGAGGTCCTGCCGAGATAATGTTGGAAATGTTGGTAAAGTTCATGAATATATAATTGGCATCTGTTGACCATGTCCGTCATAGATTTGGGATATAGAGTATCCTCGCGGCCCGTAATCTGTTCAATGAAACAACGTCAAAGACCATCGCTCTCTAATCACTCTCCAGAATCGGATTTGATGCCCAATACTCGGAAAATATGGCCGCCTTTTATACACGTCGCATTGAATATTTTGAGCTTCCTGATTGGTTAAGTTTTCTATTAATGAACTTTAAAATAGGTTGGCCCATGGATGTCTCACCAGTATATATAAGTACCAAAAAAGTCTAACATGTTACGGCAGAAGTCCTTAGAATAGGACTGAAGATCACTGAGAAGGCAGATTGGCGATCTACAACACTTGTCACTTTTTTGTGGTACAATACCCCAGGTGGGATATACTGTAACTGTGCATTAAATATTTTACCTGAGCACAATATGTTGTACACTATCTCCGTAGTGGTACTAGACAAATGCATCCTTGGATAATTGCGTAACTCAGGTAATTTTTTGAAGCCTTTGAAGGCAATTACTATAATTTATTTAAAAATCACAGGCAGTAATCTCATTTTTTTTTTAAAAGAAATAAAAAAAATACAGGGTTATTTTTGTTATACATGCAATAACAGATTTAAAAAAGCGTTTAAAAATATTTAAAAGATTGAAAATTACTGTAGTTTCACAAATTAATCAAAGGTTATGAATATTGTAAGCTATCCCTTTTAAGAAATTTATCTTGCTTTCAGGAGTATACTTATCTAATAGTGAAAGAGACAGGACTGACTGAGCAGAAGATTTTCCCCGCAGTAGTTATTTTCTGCGGTAGACAGGTTGTCAACCATGGCTATAGAACCCAATCTGTCCTGCTAATTAAACTATAACGAGAGAGAGGGGGGGGGGAGGGGGGGATTCGGTTTAATACCTTTCCAAATATAAGTGAATGCATCGAATTAGACTGAAATTCGGCTCTCTCGTTCCGGGACAATATCCACTGCACCACAACACACTAGAACTAATATAATGTTCATACCCTTACATCTTAAAATGTAAAAAAAATCACCTGCAGTTTCTAGGAGGGCATCCACCAGTTCATAAATCTTAAATGGTTTCGATTTCAGAAAATATAGTTGGGTCTTTTTAGGACCTTAGCAGGGTTATATAGCTTCTAAATATGTATTCTTTTTCGAGCTTTTTCGGTGCACTTATTTTAATAATTTAGAAAATTTTTTATAAATTTATGAACAAAAAGTTTCCATGAATATTTCTTTGTAAATTGGTAAAGTATAAATAAAATATTGCATGTATTCTTTGTATTAGAATTGTATTCATTTTTAGAATATTCGAGGTGTAAAATTATTCCTGTAAATAAACAATCTAATAAATACATATTGTTTAATATTTCCTTATAAATTGGTAAATGATATATATTGCATTGAATTCTTTTTAATTGTGTTAGTTTTTAGAATGTTGCAAATATGAAATTATTCTTGTAAATAAACAATTTAATTGTAACTTGTCAATTCTGTTAAAACGTTTGACAGACCTTTTTTTCTCAGTGAGAGAGTTACAGCCTCTTTTCATATTTTTCACTGATCAGAAGCCTGAAAAGCATCACAGCATATTTATACGTATTCTGATTGGCTACATTTTCTTCTAACCAAACTCACGATATATCTGACCAATCAGATCTCTGAAATAAAAATTTATTATGAAGTAAATAAATAAGTATTTAAACATATAATTGCAAATGCGAAAAAATTGCAAATACGAAAAAAAATTGCCCGCTTTCATCACGAGGAAATCAAATCCTATTTTAAATGTCCGCCCCCATATAAAAGATATAATATGATTTGCTTTTTTGAAACTCTTGGCGCGCAAAAATCTGTTTGATAAGCACAATGCATACAGAAAATGAGATCTAATCACGCATCGAACACATGTTGTGATAAAAAAAAAATAATTTCAGCACAGAACTGGAGTTTTAGCGTAAACCAATTTTCTAGGAGACGTCTTTCGGCTTTGCTGATAATGCCTTATATGATTGGCTACACTGAAAGCAAAATAATGGCTGCAAAAAGGGAGATAATTTGAATGCTGTCCATGGGAGTTCGCCTTCAATCAATTATGTTTTACCGTTTTTTTTCCTTTTGTTTCTCATGAAATCCAAAAACAGATGTAGGTTCTGACATACCATGCAGCAGTCGAAAACGTTCATTTGTCATCTGAAAAAAAAACGTCCCCAAAAACATCCTGTACTCTTTTATTTTTTATTACCACGCAAGCCGTTTAGGTGAATCTTGATATTGTAGTGAACAAAACCAGATCTAGATTTAAAATTCAAATGCTAAGCACTGACTCGTTGATTTTGTTAGAAATTAAAGACTTGAAATTTACAAACGCAAAAACTAATCCCAAACAAAACTCGTGAAATTCCACACTTTGATGCGAAATGTTTTTATCCAATAGAAAATTAGGAAACATCTAAAAACAAAATTCAAGTAATCTTCGTTTCTCAATAAAAAAAAAATTCTTTTAAGGACCTTTTCGCGAAACGACGCGAAGTTTGTTCGTAAACCAATGGAAAGCCGGAATCACATCCGGGAGTGAATTCCAAAATGACTTTTTCAAACCCCACAAACAGAATAAAAGACGGGCAAGTTGGCCTGTCACCAGAGAAAAAAGACGGATGAGACAAATCTTAAGTAAGAATGCAAGTGAGTCCTTGCCCTCATCTCACTATCGAGCCATCAGCTTCCTGAGGGTCATTAGTAAACGCGAAGCTAACATCAACAAGAAAGTTATTGAACATCTTAACAAAAAAAAAACAAACAAAAAAATCATGAGTAATAAACAATATAGTTTTCGCTCTTCTAGGTCCACTGCTGATCTTTAAACTGCTATCGAGCATATGAAAACCTACAAAACATTTTGAAAGTGATCGTCCTAAATATCACGAAGTATTAAGAAACATGACAATTTCGCTAGAAACAAGGAAGAGAGTACTGGATTGCTACGTGCTGTAAGTCCTTCAATATAGCAGTGAATGCTGGACAATACTATCAAAGATGAAGAAAAAACTTGAAGCAACTGAAATGTGGTTCTACAGAAGGATGCTGCGAATATCATGGATCGAGCATGTGAGCAATGATGAGGTCTTGGAAATGATGGAAACAAAAGGAAATTAGTAGTGAGCATCAGGAAGAGACAGCTGAAGTTCCTGGGACATGCAATGAGGAAAGACGACTTGGAGAACCTGATACTAACAGGCCAGATGGAGGGAAAAAGAGACAGCGGAAAGGAGCGCATAACATATTTGAAGTACTTGATCAGGTGGATGATGGAACGAGGGTTGCATGGTGTAACAGGAGAAGGTGTGCTAAGAGCAACCAGGGATAGGGAGACGTGGAAAGCCATGATCGCCTACGTCCTGGAAGGACAGGGCACATAGAAGAAGAATAAGTATCATTACAATTGTGTAGTGAAGAGGACTTAATACTTTCGGCTTTGTGCTACATCTAAACTGCGCTTAGAAAACCACCTAATCTGACTCCCCATTAATGTAGATGGATTTTCTAATGTGTCAGCATGTAGTATCGTCCTAAAACTAAATAAGAGCCTTAGTAAGAAAATTATTATTGAGTATATTCTTATTGTATACCTAAATGCCTTTCTGCATACATAAGTTATAATTTAATATAATTATTTTTAATAAAATCTTTTACAAGTAGACATCTATGGGTTGTATGGATACAGAGTGCGCTTATCTCAAGATACATTACAGCCACTTAGGAACGTATTTGGCGGTCAAATTCTGTTTCTTTACGGCAGCGAAAATGAAAAGTTACTTTCTTTCGCCCAACCCCCATTAACCTAACATAGGCTAAATCTACCTCCCAAAAGCTACATATTTATGGTGCCGTTTCCGTTGAAAATATATCGTTCTCTACGATGCAAAAAAAAAAAAACTCCAGCTCGCTGTGATCAGCTTAGGTAAAACAAGACTCACAGTTTCCCATTCGTGGAAGATGTCCTCGTCTGTGACATAGATGAATCCTGTCCGCTTGAATCTGGAGTGCTAAACATGACTTCTACAAACACAACAGTATCTATATTATACTAGCAGTATAGCCCGGCGTTGCTCGGGTGTAATGAAAGCTTTAAAACTAATCCATGGTCCTGGACCTCAGACACTTTGGACGTTAGCACGAAAGACTAAAAAGCAATAGTTGTTTCCAGTTAAAGCAAAACCGTAGACTGAAAGAAAAATGTATGGATGTAAGTCAAATTTTGATTTCCTGATATCGATATCAAATAAGGTTTTCGTCGTAAACTGAATTTTGAAGGCTAAATATGTCCTCTGAGTAAATGGTATCATGGCTGAGACTAAGAACTACAATTATACCCACTTAGAGCCAAACTCGAAGCTAAAACTAGAATAAAAGGGCTGAAAAAAATACAGAGATATAGGCAGATAAACACACACACACACACACACACACACACACACACACACACACACACACACAAACATCTTGTCTTTTATATATATATATATTATTGATTTTCTGTACTATTGTAAGAACTGCAACCTTGAAACTTCTGAATATCGTTTCTTATGTCTTTGTCTATGACTGCATCAAATTTGATTAAAATCAGACCATTCCTTCTATAACCCGATAGTTTGCTGGCAGAAGAATGTCTCGTGTGTAAACTAAAAACATAATTAGCATTATAGCTTGGAATTGCTCGGGTGTAATAAATAACAAAAACAGATATGGAGATATAAAATGTAAGTTACATTGAGCAAAAATATACAAACTCGAACATGCATTAGTCAATTCAGGAATACTATTAGTAGAAATCAATATATACAGTCTTGCAGTGAAATAGTATGTCCGGGTAATGAGTCTATATCCGAACAACTCCAACTAACTCTGCCACAACTTATGGAACAACTGATTCTTTACTAAACTCTGTACAATTACTCTTTGCAACTACTACAGTATTTACTTGGCCTTCCCACTTATGGCAACATATGGCACAAGATCATTTTTATGTGGATCTTCCGGGCCATATAGCCCGACCAAAAATATCTGTCTATCATTCCCCAGTCGTGACTCTATCCATCGGCGGCACCACGATTGGATTAGTGCTCTCTGCCCGAAGTGAGAGCGCTGACAGTGTCAATAGTAGCGGTTTACGACGACTACAGTATTTAGTTGGCCTTCCCACTTAAGGCAAAATCTGACACAAGGTCATTATTTGTGGGTCTTCCGAGCCATATAACCAGGCCAAAAAATATGTCTATCGTTACCCAGTCGTGACTCTACCCTTCGGCAGAACCACGACTGGGTTAGTGCTCTCTGCCCAAAATCAGAGAGCGCCTTCCGCCCGAAGGCAGAGAGCTGACAGTGACAATAGTAGCGGTTTACGACTACTTCGGTATTTACCAACCTTCCCACGCAAGGCTAGATGTGACACAAGGCCTTTTTATTGTGGGTCTTCCCGGCCATATAACAAGGCCAAAAATATCTGTCTATCTGTCTGAACAACGACTGGGTTAGTGTTCTCTGCTCGGAAGCAAAGAGAACTCTCTACCCGAAGCTGACAGTGTCATAGTAGCAGAGGCAAATGCCGGCTGCGACGGTATTTACAAACCTTCCCACGCAAGGTTAGATGTGACACAAGGTCATTTTATAGTGTGTCTTCCCGACCATATAGCCGGGCCAAAAACTGTCTGTCTATTTTTACAGAGTCGTGATTCTACCCTTCGGTGGAATCACGACTGAATTAGTGCTCTCTGCTCGGAAGCAGAGAGCACCCTCTAACCGAAGGCAGAGTGCTGACAGTGCCATAGTAGCAAAAGCACCAGGTTTGCGACTACTACATTATTTAGTTGTCCCTCCCAGTAACGGCAACATATGACACATGGTCAGTTTATAAGTGGGATTTCCGGACTATATGGCCCGGCCATAAAATGTCTGTCTATTATTCCCCAGTCGTGCTTCTACCCTTCGGCGAAACCACGACTGGGTTATTGCTCTCTGCTCGGAAGCAGAGAGCGCTCTCTGCCCGAAGGCAGAGAGCTGACAGTGTCATAGTAGCAAAACCACCAGGTTTGCGACTACTACTATAATTTGTTGTCCCTCCCACTAAGGGAGCAACATATGACACATGGTCAGTTTATAAGTGGGATTTCCGGGCTATATGGCCCGGCCAAATAATACCTGTCTATTCTTCCCCAGTCGTGCTTCTACCCTTCGGCGAAACGACGACTTGGTTATTGCTCTCTGCTCGGAAGCAGTGACCACCCTCTACACGAAGGCAGAGGGCTGACAGTGTCATAGTAGCAAAACCACCAGGTTTGCGACTACTACATTATTTAGTTGTCCCTCCCAGTAAACGCAACATATGACACATGTCAGTTTATAAGTGGGATTTCCGGACTATATGGCCCGGCCAAATAATACCTGTCTATTATTCCCCAGTCGTACTTTTACCCTTCGGCGAAACCACGGCTGGGTTATTGCTCGGAAGCAGAGAGCGCCCTCTACCCGAAGGAAGAGGGCTGACAGTGTCATAGTAGCAAAACCACCAGGTTTGCGACTACTACTATAATTTGTTGTCCCTCCCACTAAGGGCAACATATGACACATGGTCAGTTTATAAGTGGGATTTCCGGGCTATATGGCCCGGCCAAATAATGCCTGTCTATTCCTCCCCTGTCGTGCTTCTACCCTTCGGCGGAACCACGACTGGGTTTGTGCTCTCTGCTCGGAAGCAGTGAGCACCCTCTACACAAAGGCAGAGTGCTGACAGTGTCATAGTAGCAAAACCACCAGGTTTGCGACTACTACATTATTTAGTTGTCCCTCCCAGTAAACGCAACATATGACACATGTCAGTTTATAAGTGGGATTTCCGGACTATATGGCCCGGCCAAATAATACCTGTCTATTATTCCCCAGTCGTACTTTTACCCTTCGGCGAAACCACGACTGGGTTATTGCTCGGAAGCAGAGAGCGCCCTCTACCCGAAGGAAGAGGGCTGACAGTGTCA
Organism: Ascarosepion bandense; assembly: GCA_037127315.1. NCBI lineage: Eukaryota > Metazoa > Mollusca > Cephalopoda > Sepiida > Sepiidae > Ascarosepion > Ascarosepion bandense. The sequence goes on along the minus strand of JBBBDQ010000118.1, from coordinate 8,230,163 downwards.
TAGTAGCAAAACCACCAGGTTTGCGACTACTACTATAATTTGTTGTCCCTCCCACTAAGGGCAACATATGACACATGGTCAGTTTATAAGTGGGATTTCCGGGCTATATGGCCCGGCCAAATAATGCCTGTCTATTCCTCCCCTGTCGTGCTTCTACCCTTCGGCGGAACCACGACTGGGTTTGTGCTCTCTGCTCGGAAGCAGTGAGCACCCTCTACACAAAGGCAGAGTGCTGACAGTGTCATAGTAGCAAAACCACCAGGTTTGCGACTACTACATTATTTAGTTGTCCCTCCCAGTAAACGCAACATATGACACATGTCAGTTTATAAGTGGGATTTCCGGACTATATGGCCCGGCCAAATAATACCTGTCTATTATTCCCCAGTCGTACTTTTACCCTTCGGCGAAACCACGACTGGGTTATTGCTCGGAAGCAGAGAGCGCCCTCTACCCGAAGGAAGAGGGCTGACAGTGTCATAGTAGCAAAACCACCAGGTTTGCGACTACTACTATAATTTGTTGTCCCTCCCACTAAGGGCAACATATGACACATGGTCAGTTTATAAGTGGGATTTCCGGGCTATATGGCCCGGCCAAATAATGCCTGTCTATTCCTCCCCTGTCGTGCTTCTACCCTTCGGCGGAACCACGACTGGGTTTGTGCTCTCTGCTCGGAAGCAGTGAGCACCCTCTACACAAAGGCAGAGTGCTGACAGTGTCATAGTAGCAAAACCACCAGGTTTGCGACTACTACCCGGTTCTCTGTATAGGCAGGATTATATGTACACATCCGGCGAGTCCATTCTTATGTGTAAAAAGGGGTGTTCACCAACAATATGTGATATATTTAATTCTTTTTAAAAAAAAAAACACAGATATTGGGCGCAAAATTCTTGAACATTATCTGACACTGCGTTTTTTAGTGAAGCGTTTTTAGCAAATATTACCGGTAATATTTGATTTATTGCTATTTTTTTCTATCGTAAACTCGAATAACTTTAGGCCGGCTAGCAAAAGAGTCAACCAAAATAAAACACAATCTCACACTGTTAATATGCGCGTGGTCGCATATCAACGCGATATTAAGTTTTCGTCTCCTTGGGCCATCTGTTTATTTTAGCGAAAGCTTTTTTTTTTAAATACATTTCGCACATTCCTGTACGTGACTTTTAATATCGTGTGCATATGCTGGCCGCCATGCTTCCCATTCATACATTATTTTTTATAATCATATCGCCACAAGCAAGACATTTTTACTGCCACTGTTTTGCAGGGGGGTATATAAGAAGTAAGTTATGAGAAAGAATGACAGGTTATAAGGGGCGTCAGCAAGTGGGTAAGAGATGGATTACTGTGACTATAAAGTGGAGGATCAGTTTACATATTGATTGTAATGCAGAATTGATCCCCCACCTTATATCAACATTATAATAGTATAGGAAACATTTTTTTTATAATCAAATCGCCCCAAGCAAGGCATTTTACTGCCACTGTTTTGCAGGGGGTTACATAGAAGGTGAGTTATGAGAATGAGTGATAGGTTATAAGGAGTGTCAGAAAGTGGGTAAGAGAAGGATGAGAATACTAATGAGAGTGGAGTGGACGGAGAAAGTAGCATGAGAGAGAGAATGCAGGTTAATGAGATAAGAGATGACTATTGACTTTACATTTAAATTCTTGGAGATTGCAGCTGTCAGGAAAGCAAATAACTGGAAGGGAATTCTACAGGCGGGGAGTGCAAGAAAAGAAGCTGGTGGAGTAGAAATTGCGTTTACAATTTATTGGTTTCACAGCAAAAGGGTGGGACCTAGTTGCGAATCTTGTCGCTTGAGTAAATTTATATATAGGAGGCACCAGGGAGCGAAGTTCATCGAAGCAGAAGCCGTGAAAATATATGCAGAAGAGACACAGGGAAGCCACATTGCGCCGGTGAGAAATTGACTGTATCCGAGCTGCCAAATCGGGATCTATCACATTACAGATTCTCCGTTGAACTTTGTCAAGGACAACCAGGTGGATAGCAGGAGCACCCGACCAGATATGGCAGCAGTATTCAATGCACGAGCGGATGGTACGTTTATATATGTACAGGATTGTTTTAGGCGGGAAAAAACATTCTGGCCCTACACAGAGAACCAACTTTCTTAGCAGCGGATTTAGTTATGGATTCTATATAGTCATTTCATTTGAGGTCTGTTGTGAAAGATAACATGAGGAAGCGCAGTGTTTTGCTTTCAGAGAGACTAGCCTGATCCATGCTAATAGTGGGTAGAAGTGATTGTCTGTGATGGTTAATAGAGAGCAGCTTCCTTTGGAAGCATTAAAATTCACGATACATTTTTTTACCTCAGACCGCCACCGATTGGAGGTCCTTTTCAAGCTCGGCAGCGAGGTTTGCTTTGTTAGCCTCGGCAGATTTTTGATCGATGCGAGGGTAAACCGTAGTGTCGTCAGCGTATATGCCTACTTGCGATCTAATTTCATCTGGGAGATCCTTAATGTAGATAAGGAAAGGCATAGGAACTAGAATAAGGCCTTAAGGGACACCCGCGTTCGTATGATAGTATTGGGAAGCATGTCCTTTCAATACTACCTTCACTGTGCGATTTTAAAGGAATGACTGGATAAGGTCAAACAATTGTCCAGTTATACTATAAACTCGCAGCTTACATAGAAGGCAGCATGTCAGACACTGTGAAACGCTTTGGAGATATCTAGAGCAACAGTTCGGGCTTCGCCGTTCTTGTCAAGAGCCTGGTGTATATACTCAGTGATGGTCGTTAGCATATCAGCAGTAGACCTGGTGAAGTGGAAACCATACTGTTTGTCAGAGAATGGTCTGTGGGCTGTGAGATGTTGAACCACCTCGTCGTTTATGATGGCTTCGAATACTTTGCCAAAAATTGGTAGGAGGCTGAAGAGGCGATAATTAGAGGGGTCAGAGATTTCATCAGTGTTTTTATATCTTGGAACTACGGAGGAGGATTTCTAGCAGGCAGGAAAGCAAGAAGCAGAGAAGCAGTAGTTATAGAGTTTGGAAAGAACAGAGGAGAATTCAGGGGAAAATTTCTCCAGGACTATGATTGAGATTACGTCGCCGCCGATCGCTTTATGATGGTCAAGCTTTGAAATCACGTTAGAGACCACCGAGAGCGTAATGTGGATGTCATTCAGTTGGGACTCAGTTCGGTGTTGGCAGTTGGGTACAGATACCCCAGAAGAGTCCAGTGTCGAGTACTACTAAACCTTCCCTACAGACAAAAGCATTTTCTATATATAACTCATGATAAATTTTTTGCATGACATTTCATTCTTCAACAATTATTGTATTTATTAGTTTTTATTCTAGATACAATTTCTTTTCATTGATAGTGTCTACATCGTTAGTTCAAAGATGTGGTGCCGTGGATATCGACTTGGAACGAGAACTCGGGGAGCCGAGTTCGAATTCCAGTTGAATTCCTTGCATTCACTTACGCACAAATACTTTTAAGAAAGGTAATAATCCGTCTCTTCCCTCTAGTTATGGGTTAAATAACAGGATAGATAGGGTTCTATAGTTTTGGTCGACAATCAGTCTACCGCAGAAAGTAATGGCAACCTATAGCGGGATAATTTTCTGCCCAGTCAGTCATGACATTTTCTAGACATGTTTTTTAATCATTTTACCCCGAGCAAGGCGGAAATGCCACTGATGTGCAGAGGGCTACATAACTGTATAAAGATTAATTAGTAAAGTGTGAGGGGTACAAACTAGTTAGAAAGGAGCAATCGAAAGCTGAGAAAGCAGGTGCGATGACAGATACATAGGTGGAGAGAAAGGGAAGGTTATACGGGGGTGGGGAGAGAGCTAGAGATCGCCTAAACGTGTATCACGCATGGCACTTTACTGTCAGATTGAATATAATAGTTGGAATGATGATTAAGGCTTCTGCTGGTCATAAAGGGGGGGGTCGGTTTTTTTATTGTTATGAAGTAATAAAAAATAAAGTTTAATAACACGTATCTCATTAATGCTATGAATTCAGATAATCCTGAAAATGGATTTAAAAAAATATATATACATCATCGCATTAAATTGAAAGAAAATTGTAATCTCTCATGTTTTGAATCTCGTAGATTTCTAAAAGGATGTTCGGGTGAAAGATTTCATATCGCCAATCTTAGCCAAGGAATGACGCCTAGACATAGGGCAGCCCAAAATGCCAACTACAGGTGGGGGATACTAAAATCAAAAATATACAAAAATTTAAATACCTAGGAAGTGTTCTAACAGGAGATGGAAAGTGCGACATAGAGATCCGAAGACGAATTGGCATGACAAAAGACGCCTTCCAGAAGCTGAGTAAAGTACTAAGACACAGGAAACTTTCACTAGAAACAAAGAAGAGAGTACCAGGTTGTTATGTGATGTCAGTTCTTCAATATAGCAGTGAATGTTGAACAATATCATCGAAGATAAAGAAAAAACTTGAAGCAAGTGAAATGTGGTTCTACAGAAAGATGCTGCGGATATGATGGACCGAGTATGTGAGCAATGATGATGTGTTGGAAATGATGGAAACGAAAAGAAAATTAATAATGAGCATCAGGAAAAAACAACAGTCCAAAACATAAAAGAAAATAAGATCAAAAGTGAAATAAACAACACTAAGAAACGAGTTATACTTAATCAGGTAAAGTGTAAAAGTTTCTAGGAAGACATTAATTGTTTTGCTGCAATAAATTTGAACAAGGATCTATCTATCTATTTCAGTCTATCTATCTATCTATCTATCTATCTATCTATCTGAATATGTTCTTTATCTATCTATCTATCTATCTATCTATCTATCTATCTATCTATCTATCTATCTATCTATCTATCTATCATCTATCTATCTATCTATTTCTTTTCAGTCTATTCATATCTATCTATCTATCTATTTCAGTCTATTCATATCTATCTATCTATCTATCTATCTATCTATCTATCTATCTATCTCATTTCATCTATTCTATCTATCTATCTATCTATCTATCTATCTATCTATTTCATCTATTCATATCTATCTATCTATCTATCTATCTATCTATCTTTCTATTTCAGTCTATCTTTCATTTATCTATCTATCTATCTATCTATCTATCTATCTATCTATTTCATCTATTCATATCTATCTATCTATCTATCTATCTATCTATCTATCTATCTATCTATCTATCTATTTCTATCTATCTATCTATCATCTATCTATCTATCTATCTATCTATCTATTTCAGTCTATTCATATCTATCTATCTATCTATCTATCTATCTATCTATCTATCTATCTATCTATCTATCTATCTCAGTCCAAAACGTAAATTAAAATGCAGTAAATAGAAAAACAGCGGCAAGAGACGACATATACGTACCCAGGGAAAGTGTGAAAGATCCTATGAAGGCATTATTCATTTCGTTTCGATTAATTTGCACAAGGTGTATGCCTAGTAATGTATATATCTATGTCAGCCTTAGTTGAATTATTTTTTTCAATAAACCTTTTTCTTCATAATATCTGTTGACATCTCGTAGCCGATGCATAAATTTCATAATGAGTCCCTTGCAGTCCTGATTTAATGAGAACAACTTGGTTCGTTCGGCAATGACTGACATTTACTTTGGTCGAATATTCCTTAGAATAAACTCTTTGGTTAAGTAGCAATTCCTCCCCTCCTGTTGGATAAATTATTCTAATAACTTCCTAACCGGTTGTTTCCTGAAATAAATATGTGATTTCGCTTTCATCTCCATCCATTTTGTTGTACCGTAGATTCTTATCCAAGTTTTAGCAATTTCTAAGGTCGTCTACATGCATTAAAGATACTATCAGAAACGCCATATTGTTATGATATTCTAAGTAGGGATTGTAAATGTATACAGTCAGTATTAGTTCTACTGTTCAAAAGTGTGGATTGGCCAACTCCAGCGTAGATATATTTTTTAATCGTTTCACCCCAAGCAAGGCGGTAACACCACTAATACGCTGGGGGTTACATACGAGGAAAAGATTAGACAGGAGGAGAGTAAATAGAAAGACGAACCAGTTACAGGAGGTGTCAGAGAAAGGGCAAGAGAAGGATGGGAATACAGGTGTAATGACAGTTGCGAAGGTAGAGAGAAAGGAAATTATATATAGGGCAATGAAGAAAAAACTGGAGTCAAGTGGATAAGAGAAGGGTATTGATATTGCATTTAAATTCCTGTAGGGATTAGCACTCAGAAAAGCAAATATATGGAAGGGAGTTCCACGGGCGGGAAGTGCAAGAAAATAAGCTACTGGAATAGAATTGTCGGCTGAATTTGGTTGATCTAACTGTGAATAGGTGGGATCCAGTTGCCAGTCTGTTTGCCCGAATAAACTCCTGTGACAGTGACACCGGTGACTTAAGTTCGTCGGAGCAGAAGCCATGAAATTTTTTTAGAACAGAGGGAAGCCATATCCCGTCGGCGAGAAATTGGCTGGAGTCGAGCCACGACGTAGGTGACTATCATTTTATTGATTCTCCTTTAGAGCGTGTCGAGAACATTGTGATGGACAGCTGGGGCACCTGACCACAAATGACAGCATTATTCTATGCACGGACGGATGGTTGATTTGTATATGTGTAAGATGGATTCAGGCGGAAAAAACCTCCTGACCCGAACTAACCTTCCTGGCAGTGGTATATATATATATAAGCAATATTTCCTTTTGGTCTAATCTGACGTTTGTATGGTAAATGTAGTAAGGCCAGAGTGATTAAATAAACCGGCCATATATTTCTTTTTCATCATAGGAGTAGATTGGCTCTCCTATCGTCCTGTTCACACTCATTACTTGACTTTGGAACTGGAGTAGATGTTTCTCCCTTATTTCCTGTTTGTTTACATTCCCTGTTCCTTCGAAAGTGTTTTCATTTTCTTTTAATCCCAGTAGCCCTTTGCGTCATGGTGGTATTATTGGCTTGTTTGGAGTGGATTGTTAAAAAATAACGGATTTCTGACTATTGTTATGGATCTATTTTTGTATCAATATTTAGATTCAAGAAATTACAACGTCAAAATCAGTAAAAAAAGAATCAAATAGTGGAGGGTTGAAGATTTGTGGAGATTTGCAGTCTTTTAATTTCCCACTATTGTCATCAGAAAGCAAGATATTGACAGTTACCGTTGATCACAGAAGCCTGTGGGGTGCCTTTTATCGTAGCAAACCATGACTTAAACATAGATTCAATCTGTTTCTTCACGTCTTTTCTTCTTTGTCGTTCAAGAAACTGATACTTGATGGTTTTTTGTTATTTTACTTATCGACATTCCGTTACGAATTGATTGGTTTGATCCATAAAAGAGATCGCAACCTCGCTGTTAAATAACCAAGCATTTTTAAGTGGAATTGATAAAATCCACCCCAATAAAAAAAAAGACAATAATATTAATAACAATAAGAGCAAAATACAAAGCAAGGCAAAGCAAAGCAACTATAAGACAATAGCAAATAAAGCAATTTTAAGGTAGTAAAAAGATAGTGTTCATATGAAAAAAGGAAATAGTCAAGTAGATATAGCCTTCTGATTTTAATTAAAAGTATTATGAGACCAAGAATTATCTATTTCTTCTTGTATGTGCCATATTCTTTCAGGACGTAGGCGATCATGGCTTTCAACACCTCCCTATCCTTGGTGGCTCTTAGCACGCCTTCTCCTGTTGCACCATGAAACCCTCGTTCCGTCATCCCACCTGATGATATGTTATCTACTGTTTTCTTTCAAATATGTTATCCGCAGCTTTCCCCTGTCTCTTTTTCCCTCTATATGGCCTGTTAGTTTTTCCAAGCCCTCCTTCCTCATTGCATGTCCCAGGAACTTTCGTTGTCTCTTCCTGATACTCGATATTTATTTCCTTTTCGTTTCCATCCTTTCCAAAACCTCGTCATTGCTCACATGCTCGGTCCATGATATCCGCAGAATCCTTCTGTAGAACCACATTTCAGTTGCTGCAAGTTTTTCCTTCATCTTGGATGATATTGTCCAACATTCACTGCCATAATGAAGAACCGATATCACATAGCAATCCCGTACTCTTCACTTTGTTTCTAGCAAAATTGTCCTGTTTCTTAATACTTTACTCAACTTTTGTAATGCTTCTTTCGCCATGCCAATTCGCTTTCGGATCTCTGTCTCGAACTTTCCGTCTTCTTTTAGAACACTTCCCAGGTATTTAAAGTTCGTACCTGCTTGATTTTAGTGTCCCTGACCTGTTTTTGGCATTTTGCGCTGCCCTTTTTGCTGATGACCATGCATTCGGTTTTCTTGCAGTTTATTTCTAGTCATTCTTGTCACTCTCTTCAGCTACCTTCTGTAGGGGGTCTTGTAGTTTCCTTTCTGTGTCTGCTATCAGCACTGTATCATCATTCCTTCTACTTACTAAAAATCAATCGCAGGTGGCATCTGTAGGATTTGTATATCATTTTGAGGCGGAAAGAGATTCTAACGAACATTTGCAAATAGTTTTCTTTAATTGCTCAGGTAACAGATTTTTGCGATTGCAAGGTCTTTTTTGCTGATGAAAGGAAGCAAAAGAATGGGGGATATAAAACATTCTTTGTATGTTACTGTAATGCTGATAGTTACGATGCGAAACTTTCATGAATTAAATAAGACAAGAATTAGAACAGTCATGGATGTTTATTAGGTTTTCAGAGAAATTCAATGCTATTTGAATTAACACACAAAATAGTTTACTTTCGTGGTTCATGTTTCTTTTGATTAATTAATTAATTTTTTTTTTGGCTCTATTTTTTCTCTGCAGATTTTGTTTACCGTTTTTGAAATTTGATTGAATTTTACATTTCAGACGTCAAATAATAGAATGACTATTCGTCACAAATGTTCAACACCAACTAATCATAGCTTCCAGTTATGGTTCCAAAGGTACAAAAGCTGCTCGAGACAGGTTGCTTTGGTTTGGTTTGTTCCTGTTTAACGGCCTATCAACATCTAAAGGGTCATTTAAGGCCAGAAACGCATTTTTATTTCAAATCACTGTTGGTAACATTTTTCACTCAAAAAGGTTTTGTTGGTAACATTTTTCATTCAAAAAAGTTTTGTTGGTAATTACTTTCATAGCATTTTGACCCCGCTTTTTACCCATAGCTGGGACCCTAACAAGTGCTACCATCCTGGGTTAGGGAGAACCTGGGAACAACAGCAATCAAATGGTGGTTCCATGCTCCTCACAACCTCCCAATCAGAGGCCTTGCTGCCTGATGCAGTTTACCGTCATACCCAGGACTAGAGACATTTGTAATGTGTACGAAGACGGCGCTATGAAAGAAAGAGGAGTCACACAAATAGTTTTCATGCTTCCAGACGGTCTGCTCAGTCCAATGAAAACCCATTGAACGAACTCGTACACAAAGATCGGCACCAATTTACTTGGAATCGGCCAATAAAACGTGATACACACACGATAACGTCTTCCGATATTTATTGTCCGATATGTTCAAATTGTACAGCAAGAATATTTTGAGGGCCCTAGATGCTATGCCAGAATTGGTAATCGGAGGTCACAATTGAACATCGTAAGATACGCAGATGATACAGCATTGATTGCAGACACGGAAAGAAAACTACAAGACCTCCTACAGAAGGTAGCTTAAGATAGGGACAAAAAAGGCTACAAATAAACTGCAAGAAAACTGAATGCATGGTCATCAGCAAAAAGAGCAAACCCAAAATGCCAAATACAGATTGGGGATACTAAAATCAAGCAGATACAAAGATTTAAATACCTAGGAAGTGTTCTAACAAGACATGGAAAGTGCGACACAGAGATCCGAAGGGGAATTGGCATGGCGAAGGTCGTCTTCCAGAACCTGAGTAAAGTACTAAGACACAGGAAACTTTCACTAGAAACAAAGAGAGTGCTGGATTGCTATGTGATGTCACTTCTTCAATACGGCAGTGAATGTTGGACAATATCTTCGAAGATGAAGGAAAAAGTTGAAGCAGCAGAAATGTGGTTCTGCAGAAGGATGTTGCGGATATCATGGACCGAGCAAGTGAGCAATGTTGGAAAGAATGGCAACGAAAAGGAAATTAATACTGAGCATCAGGAAAAGACAACTGAAGTTCCTGGGACATCCAATGAGGAAGCG
>JBBBDQ010000118.1:8150000-8215000 GCA_037127315.1 Ascarosepion bandense | reverse complement strand
TTGAAAAGTGTGTCACAATTCATCACCCACAAAGCACTGTAAATGCTTTAAACTCGAGACTGGATAGTGGATATTAGGCAGCTTCGGACCAGGTGTGGCATAAATATTCCATTTTAGTCTGATCCGTGTTTTTATATTTTATTAAAACGTAAATTTGTACTACTCGCTTTTTACCTGTTTGGTGTACAATGTTGTGCAACATCTATATGCCGTTTAAAGTTTATATATATATATATATATATATATATATATATATATATATATATATATAATAAATTATACTTTAGAATATGTACAAGCTACAATCTACTCCAAAATTGTACATTTTGTATCGATATTAACAGAACAATGAGTAGATTGTAGTTGGTACATGTTCTAAAATATAACTTATAATAAATATTAATTGCTCTTTTTTACAATTAATGGTTTAAATTTTGCAATTATTTTCTTCGTTTCTCATTAATTTGGACACACACACGTATATATATATACATAGTCATCCACACACAGATCTGTTTCGCTGTATCACATTTCATCAGTACGATTAGACATCCGATTGCTTTTAGCCAGGATTAAAATCCGACCGAATGGCCATCAGTAGGCGAGTTCACCTTTGAGCTATGGGCGCTCCGTAAAAGAATGCAGACATTTAGCGTGTGACATACCATGTAAACATACGCCAGTAACTAAGATTGTTTTAATTCATTACTGAATGAACGATATATATATATATATATATATATATGTGTGTGTGTGTGTGTGTGTGTGTGTTATGATGTCTTCACTCAAGAAAAAAACGGCCCCGTTGAGTTAAAACATCAAAACAGTGTCCTCACGAAATTTTGAAGTAGGCATGAACCTGCTCAGTTAAGGTGAGACATTCTTTGCACTAAAAGTATCAACACTATCTCCGCCCCGATAGTGAGCACTTTACGATCAAAACATGCTTACCAAAGTGCCATTTATCAGTAAATATCCTGAAAAAGCAGCAATCTTGGCGCCAAAACTGTCACAATTCAACACTATATAGAAATCTAGGTCGCGTAATAACTCGTTTGGAAATGAAGAATGTATATATATATATATATATATATATATATATATAGTCATCCGCAGACAGATCTGTTTCGCTGTATCACAGCTCATCAGTACAGTTAAACTCCTATTGCTTTTTAGCCAGGATTAAAACCCGACATAATTGGCGCCTGAGCTATGGGCGCTTGGTAGAAGGGGGCAGACCTTTTAGCGTATATATTATCATTATACACACCCATATAACAGGGCGTATTTTACTTGGTATTTGTTTTGCCTACTTTTCCGGTTTTAATGGCCAAGTGCTGTGTTCATCTAAATACCAAGATTGCAAAAACTGTTTACCAGTGCAACCTTGTCGACTGGAAGCCCCACATAAATGCGTTACTCACCATCTTATCCACGAAACTTGTATTCTACCGTGCAAAGTTTTGAATATGGCGATTGCAGTCAGTTCTTATCAGCCTATTTCAATCTGTAAATATCTGTCTATGAACGCGTTGGAAAACAGGTCGACTTGATTCCGGCCGGAGATGAATGCCTCGACAAAAAAACAGCTTGATTCAAGTCAGAAGTTTGACGTTAGTGTTAAGTTAGCCTGTCATGCCGTAATCGATCGAAACTCTGGCTAAATAAGTGAAAACTATAATCTAGGAGGGATCAATTTTTCGTTATATTTACAGCTTCAGTCCTGGTTAAATGTAGAGATTAAAAGAGACAGATGACGCCGTTTATCGATCCTCTTCCCCACTACGTTGTGGTTAACGATATAATAAGAGAGTTTGAGAGAACTTGCATATGACAGTTGATGGCTGTTTTCTCTGAAAACCTTTCTCATAGGTTTTTTTTAGTTTTGTTGTTTTGATTTTATTTTTTTCATTTGCACTGAACTTCGACTGCACTAATATTCTGTATATTATTTCTTGACTTTGCATGCTCAAAGAAAAAAAATTTCCAGTATCTTTTCGACATCATCCTAAAAAAAAAAACCGTTCCATAATTTTACAAGCCGTGTTAGAATTCAAAATCGAATTCGTTAAAGAATCCATTTTCTCCATCAACTATGGATTAAACAGTAAGATGTGTAGCTACGAAAATTATTGTTTTACTCAAAAGATTGTTAATTTAGTATTCAATCACTTAGGTTTTGGGCTAAATACAGAGATTCGTAGATCGAAACTACGTTCTAGTAGTTACAGTTTTAAAGGTCTTACAGCAACATCATGTTAAAACCCCAGTACCCGTAAGATAACTGGTTAGGTAATGACGATCCTTATCAGTACCTAGATGAAAGATGGGTTGATTCTAACCCCTGGCTCTCATTTTCGAAACCATTTTAATATATATATATATATATATATATATATATTTCATTTAAAAATTAGTTATTTCCGCAACCTAGGTTTTGGTATCTTCAGAGGATTTATAATAAATGATTTTCTAACGTTTTTAAAACGTACAACAGGAATTTTTACGAACGCGCGACTGGAATTTTTAAACAACCGACAATTTGCATAATTAGGAAGAAGTCACTTAAAGATCTTAAAACAATTTCGTCTAGGTTTGTGTGATGCTCGGATTTACTCATAGGTGTGCTTACATCTGGACATTACTTCTGACTTTTTATTTAGTATTTTTTTTTTATTCTGGAAACAATATTATGGTGAACACTTCTAGGTTGCGGAAACAATTCACTTCTATGTGAAAAATATTCAAAAGCTCTACAATATAAATGTATTGAGCACTTTTTAGTACAACTGGGTATTGGCTTAATATAATTATGACTAAAAACTAATAAACAATAATTGTGTGTGTGTATATATATATATATATATATATATGTTTATATATAAGAAAATGTACGAGAAGCCAATAACGTTTTGTTTAAAATGTAGTTTTATTAATGTTATTAATATTTATATTACTTGCTTTTTGCATGATATATTAAGTGTCCATAATGGTATTTGTGTCGCTAAACGTGTTTCGAGTCTAAAGTTGACTCTTTTCAGTCGAATAAACTTGGGACTTCACATATCGAGATCCGTTTGATTTCCTGATCGCCAAGGTATCGTGTATAAATAAATAAGTCAGAGAGATATATGTGCGTGCCTGTTGGGTTTTGTCCCCTCTTGCATGTTAAGTTTCTTCTGTCACCTTCGTTGACTCTAAAAAAATTTTCTACTGACTTGCGAAATTTGATTTCTTTTTTATATTTCAAAATTGTTTTCAGCAATTTTGATTCAATTCTACTGTACAGGTCATCCAGCCCTTTTTGTTGTTTTTAGGCTATTATTTGAATGCAGTTTGTGTGTGTGTGTGTGTGTGTGTGTGTGTGTGTGTTTTCGCATTTGAATTTCGTGTGTTTTTGCCTTTCTTAGGTTGTTCATGTTGTTTTGTTGAGGGAAAGTCTATTGTTTATAATTATTTCTTCCTGCGGCATGAGTGTGTCATAATCTGCATTTTGGTAGATGGTCATTACTCTGAATTTATCTCTACTGCATTCATGTAAACATTGGGAAACGTACAATTTCCTGTTATTGACTAGTTTAATGTTACTTCTGTGCAGGGCCACTCTTTTATTCTTTTACTCTTATGTCGTCCCCACATCTATTTTTGCCCATCCGTCGCATTTTAGAGCATAGATTACATTTTTAAAATTGCAGCTCAGGTATGTTTTTATTTCGAATGTAGATGTATTTTTAAACTTGAAGTGTTTTCCTTATATTATTATGTTGCATACCTCACATTTTTTTGTTGCATTTTTTGCAAAACCCGTGTTTTGAGTGTTGCTCGAATTTTGATGAGGTTAGGATTTTTTTTTTTAATTCTGGGGTTAGCGTTTGCTTTTAATTATTTTAGTTGTCTTTAACTTTATTTATCATTTATGTTGATTCTACGTGTTTTGATCTTTGTAAATAATTCTGGATTGCTTTTGTTGTGTGTGGACACGTATTTTAGAATTTCTTCTTTTTCTTTTTTTTTTCTTTTTTAAAGTCAACGAACGTGACAGGAGAAACTAAACGTGTAAGTGTAAAAAAAAACAAAAACAAAACACGCACGCACACATATGACCTCTCTGACATGCCCGCCACATGATTTATCTATTTATACACTATACCTTAGCCACCAGAAAAACAAACGTATCTCGATATGTTTCACAAGTTTATTCGCCTGAAGAGAGCTAACTTTAGACTCGAAACACGTGTAGCAACACAAATACCTTTATATACACTCAATGTATCATACAAAAAGCAAGTTATATTAAAAATAATAACACCAATGTATCTACACTTGAAACAAAACGTTCATGGTTTCTCGCACTTCTTCTATTCTGTTTTTTAAATATATATATAATTAGTTAGTTTTTGGTCATAATTAAATTAGACCAGTGCACAGTTGTGTTAAAAATATATTTATTTTGCAGAGCTTTTGAATATTGTTTTATTTGGGAAATGAGTTATGTCTGTAAATAACTCATTTCCAAATTATATATATATATATATATATATATATATATATATATATATATATATATATATATATTGTCATACATTGATGGCACGAATCGGAGTTTAATGTGTTATGAAATCAGGCGCAAATTACTATATGTATATTTATCAACACATATAAAATAGCTGTTTTTACTACACTGAGAACTGTTTTATTAACACTTGAATAATAATATGATATATTTGTGTAAACTCATATGCATATTTATTAATTCACCTAAGTGTATATATATATATATATATATATATATATATATATATATATATAGCTCAGGTATGTTTTTATTTCGAATGTAGATGTGTTTTTGCAGCTCAGGTATGTTTTTATTTCGAATGTAGATGTGTTTTTGCAGCTCAGGTATGTTTTTATTTCGAATGTAGATGTGTTTTTGCAGCTCAGGTATGTTTTTATTTCGAATGTAGATGTGTTTTTGAACTTGAAGTGTTTTCCTTATATTATTATGTTGCATACGTCACATCTTTTTTGTTGCATTTTTTGCCAGAGTAGCTACTGTTTTTCAAAGTCTCCCATTCTGAGCACTTTACGATAAAAACATGCTTACCAAAGTGCCATTTATCAGTAAATCTCCTGAAAAAGCAGCAATCTTGGCGCCAAAACTGTCACAATTCAACACTATATATAGAAATCTAGGTCGTGTAATAACTCGTTTACAAATGAAGAATATATATATATATATATACATATATATAGTCATCCGCAGACAGATCTGTTTCGCTGTATCACAGCTCATCAGTACAGATAGACTTCGATTGCTTTTAACCCAGGATTGAAACCCGACCGAATTGGCGTCAGTCTGGGCTATTGGCGTTCGGTAGAAGAAGGCAGACTTTTAGCGTGTATATTGTCATTATACCCGCCCAATAGCCAGAGAGCTCTAATCCATTACTCAATGAGCGATGCGTACATGCCAGAGTAGCTACTGTTTTTCAAAGTCTCCCATTCTTCCCGAGTATATATATGTATGTACTGCATGCTGTCGCTCTGTTTTTGAAAAATATAAATATGCTGGTAAACTCCTTCGATTATACTTATATTTATATGATAAATACCCTTTGTGGATTTTCAAGATCTCTATTAAAAACGTAATAATGTTTATTTTGATAAAGTAAGGTATAGCCTGTAACTCAAGTGTTCTTCGCAGTAAATACTATACTTGTTGACATTTTAAAAAATTTCAGTTACATAAAGATGTCCTGTATCGGAAGAAAGTTGTGTCTTCAAAAGGAAAGAAATGTTATTGAGCAATGAGAAAACACTGAAAGATTTGAATTCAACATTGGAAATTTGAAGAAGATTTTATAAAAAATAAATAAGCAAAAAAATAGCATTACAAAAATATTATTATGGACAGGAAAAGATTTAAGAATATCACAAAAATGTATTTGAAATAAAGTCTAAGATAAATAAGCAAAAAAATGGCAGGTCGATCTTTTTTTAATAATCATATCGCCCCAAGCAAGGCTTTTTATTGCCAGTTTTTCAGGAGGTTACATAGCAGGAAAGTTATGAAAAAGAGTGACAGGTTATAGGGGTTGTCAGAAAGTGGGTAAGATCAGGATGAAAATACTGATGAAAGTAGAGTAGACGGAGAAATGAACATGAGAGAGAGGATGCAGGTTAGTGAGATAAGAGATGACTATTGACTTTACATTTAAATTCTTGGGGATTGTAGCTGTCGGGGAATCAAGTAAACGGAAGAGAATTCCACAGGCGTGAAGTGCGAGAAAAGAAGCTGTTGGAATAGAATTTGTGTTTACATTTTATTGGTTTAACAGTAAAAGGGTGGGACCTATTTGCTAATCTTGTGCACAAGTAAATTCATATATAGGAGGCACCAGTGAGCTAAGTTCATCGGAGCAGAAACCGTGAAAGTATTTGTAGAAGAGACACAGGGAAGCCACATTGCGTCGGTGAGAAAGTGACTGTATCCGAGCTGCCAAATCGGGATCGATCACATGACAGATTCTCTGTTGGATTTTGACAAGGACCCCTAGGTGGATAGCAGGGGCATCCGATCAGATATGGCAGCAGTATTCAATGCACGAGCGGATGGTAGATTTATATACGTGCAGGATTGTTTCAGACGGGAAAAACTTCCTGGCCCTACACAGAGAACAGACGTTCTTAGCAGAGGATTTAGCTATAGATTCTATATAATCATTCCACTTGAGGTCTTTTGTGAGAGTTAACCCGAGGGGAACGCGCAGCTGTGAATGCTGGACAATATCATCGAAAATGAGGACAAAACTTGAAGCGGCCGAAATGTGGTTCTACAGAAGGATGCTACGGATATCGTGGACTGAGCATACAAGCAACGACGAGGTGTTAGAAAGAGTGGCAACAAAAAGGAAATTGATGCTGAGCATCAGGAAGAGACAACTGAAATTCCTGGGACATGCAATGAGGAAGGAGAGCCTGGAGAACCTGATACTGACTGGACAGATAGAAGGAAGGAGAGACAGAGGAAGGCAGCGGATAACATATTTGCAGGGACTGATCAGGTGGATGACGGAACGGAGGTTGCCAGGAGCAACAGGAGCAAACATACTAAGAGCCACAAGGGATAGGGAGACGTGGAGAGCCATGATCGCCTACGTCCTGAAGGGACAGGGAATATAGAAGAAGAAGAAGAACCTGATTCTTGCTCATGGAGGTGGGTAGGAGTGATTTTCTGTGATGGTTAATAGATAGCAGCTTCGTTTTGGAAGCATTAAAATTCACGAGCTATTTCTTACCCCAGACCGCCACAGATTGGAGGTCTTTTTCAAGCTCGGCAGCGAGGTTTGCTTTGGCTCCCTTCTGTAAATAATTTTCGTGTCCTGTATATCGTTAACATTAATGCCAATGAGTACCTTTGATAATATATTGGCTGAAAGAATCCTATGTCTATATGATGACGTCTACTTTACATACACTCGTTGACGTTAATGTTAGCGATATACAGGACACGAAAATTACTTACAGAAGGGAGAGTTAGAACTCGTTGAAAAGTATAATGATTAAAATATAATGAACACTGTTCGAAAAGAGTAATAAAATGAAAAAAAAAACTCATAATCCCTCCAACAAACGTAAGAGGCGAATAAAATGTTTTTTTTTCTGTCTGCACAAGCTGGGCTGATGGATCTTCAAATAAACAGCCTTCAAAACAAGTAAATGATTGGCCGAGCGGGCGCTGTGCAAGACAGAAAACCATGTCCTCATAGCCAGAGGCACAGTCTTGATTTTTAAGTAAATGCTGTCTAATGGCTGATTCTTGAATAACCTGAGTTATTTTTAAAGATCGTCGAGGACGGACCGATTGTACATTTCGCAAATGTACGTTCAGGTAGTCGTAGTCCCGTGAAAAAAACCCTTTAGGCTTTTCTTTGGAATATCCGAATTGGCATTATCACTACACTTGTACTCAGTGACAATTATTAAATCAAATTAATGAATCGTTAATATAAGGAGTTGTTTCCCTGAATTATTTGCAAATAACTGAATATATAAAGTCCAATGTTTGTGTGTGTGTTCACCGGTAACATATTTCTATTGTTCCTCGCGGATAATTGTAACCTGTGAAAGTAAATGCGTGAGTAAGAGATAGCTACTGAATTTGAATAAATTCTACTGAAGCGGCGAAGATTTGACAAATACATAAATGATTTTAAAAGATAAAATTGATAAAATTATAATTAATCAAGTGTAAATTTATTTGTCTCTCTCTCTCTCTCTCTCTCTCATATATATATATATATATATATATATATATATATATCTTTCCTGCCACGTTCATGGAAAGAGAAACAATAGAGAAACAGCGTCGACCCAGTTCAATTTCTTTACTACCAGTTATTAAACTTTACTGCTATTTATGAAAGCTCATGCTACGTGTTTGCTTTATTGTTTTAGTGTTTTGCAATAATTATGCCGTCGAGTAGTGAAGAATTGTTGTGGAGGAATATCCTGTCTTACCCAGGAATATCCTGTCTTACCCAGGAATGGGTACGGCCCGGATTATAAAAGACCTAGACGAGAACGAACTACAGAGTGATCGAGAGTGTTCGTGACTATACGAGAGTCTTCGTCATTACACAGGAGTGATCGAGAGTTTTCGTTATTATACGAGAGTCATCGACTTTAGTCGAGAGCCATCGGCCTTAGACGAGAGTTAGACGTCACTAGACGGAAGTCTTCTTCTCAAGACGGACGCATACGCCCTATACAGAGTCATTGTCTTCTTAATTGTTATTCGTGTTAACTGTTCGTTGGTGTACTTGTATTTGGTTTATTGTACTGAGGTATAATAAATCTCTCTTTATATATATTCAGTGTTAAGAGTTATTTGTCGCACTATTCTTTCTCTGTTTATCCCCTCCCGGGATACAACAAGAATATATATATATATATATATATATATATATATATAAATTCCTGTGACCTTAATTTCATTAGTAAATGTCCTCATACATACAAAATTGGCATCATTAAAAATTTCCTCACGAGAGGGCCCATAATAATTCATCCTCTTGATTCCTCTTCTTCAAAGAAACCACAACGCCAAACAAACACTCGTCAACAACGGATTTTCAAATTATTTGAAATATTAGAGTTTTTCTTTTAAACCTGAGTAATAACAACAGTAAACACACTGATAATAATAATAATAACATTAATATCTTCTACAAAAAAAAAAACAAATTCGTAGTAATAAAATACGCAAATCACGTCGACTTAAACAAAAAAAAATTTAATTAATTATCTATTTACACTAAATTTATAACGGCTAACAAAAAAAACGGCTTCAAAAGAAAATCACCCGCAAGATTCAAACTAAAATAAACCAACATTATTTACGAATTCACATGTCCTTTGAAGAACTGCGTTCTTCATTCTTATTTCGTAAATAATTATATCGGCCATACCACTACAAAACTAACTCGAAGACTGACGCTACATCTCTCTCAACAGGGCTCAGTTCGATCTCATTGAAAAACACAGGGAGACTTACTCTATCTGGAACATAATTGTTGACAACATAAACACCATAGCATTATTCACATGAGAAAAAAGATTAAAAATAATAAAGGCCTTATCAATAAAAACGAGAAATCCAACACTCAATAACGTCAACTATGAACACGCTGACAACATGCTTACCGTGTTCGGTACATGACACATATTATTACTCTATGTTATACATAATAATACTTACATAATAATACTTACATAATACATAATACATAATAATACTTACATAATAATACTTTACTTATTAAAAATAATAAAGGCCTTATCAATAAAAACGAGAAATCCAACACTCAATAACGTCAACTATGAACACGCTGACAACATGCTTACCGTGTTCGGTACATGACATACTATTACTCTATGTTATACATAATAATACTTACATTCTGTTACACTTAAAATAACATTGATCCCAAGAAATGGCTAAAAGTATAGCTGAAAGTGCTCGGATAAACCAAACATTCGAACTATTTTTATATAATTAATCTCCTCAAAAGAAAGAAATCATAAGATCACATAAAAAACTTACCCATTTCACCTTGTCTGTCATTTTTAATGAAACCTACTCTCACACCCTGATTGAGCACTCTGGAAGAATGGTAGACTTTGAAAAACAGTAGCTACTCTGGCATCTACGCATCGTTCATTCACGAATGAATTAGAACACTTTCAGCTATTATGCGTATATAATGATAATATACACGCTAAAAGGTCTGCCTCCTTCTACCGAGAGCCCGTAGCTCAGAGGTAGAATCGCCGACTGACGTCAATTCGGTCGGGTTTTAACCATGGGTAAAAAGGCGATCGGCTGTTTAACCGTACTAATGAGCTATTAGACAGCGAAACATATCTGTCTGCGGATGACTAATATATATATATATATATATATATATATATATATATATATGTGTGTGTGTGTGTGTGTGTGTGTGTGTGTGTGTGTGTGTGTGTGTGTGTGTGTGTTTCCTTCCTGTTATGCTCAGGGTTTTATATTGTTTTGTTTTGTTTTGTTTTTTTTTTGTTTCATACTTTCCATTTATGCTTTAATATAAGATACTCAATAATAGGTACATCAATATATATGCTGCCGTCTTTTTTGACGGCATATCGATATAAATATTTTGCAGTCATTTTTTATAGCATGGACACACTCATAAGACATTAACTTCGAACGATGTCATACCGATACCAGTCAGTGGTATAGCCTGGGCGGAGCCAGAAAGGCGATTTTGTCGAGTGCTAAATTGTTATGTGCGCAAAATAAATTGATAGGTTGGGAAAATACGTACGAAACGGGAATTAATGACAGCTCATGGCTAAAGAAGCCGGGGCCAAATCGACGTGGTGTAATAGTTGGTAAGCTTGTCTTGCTAGAACAATTACGACTGATTAGTGACGGGTTACCCCCTGTCTCTTCCTGATGCTCAGTATTAATTTCCTTTTCGTTTCCATCCTTTCCAAAACCTCATCATTGCTCACATGCTCGATCCATGATATCCACAGCATCCTTCAGTAGAACCACATTTCAGTTGCTGCAAGTTTTTCCTTCATCTTTGATGATATTGTCCAGCATTCACTGCCATATTGAAGAACTGACATGGAGGTAGACTTCATTATTAAATTTGGTTGTTGAATGTTTTCATAAACATTTTGTACAATTTCGTAGAATTTTTGTCTCTGGTCTTCTAAATTAGGAGAAACTAAATGAATAATCTCTTTCATTTTGCTTTAATCTAAGCGAGGAACACTTCCTCATTGTTTTGTTATTGTAGTGTTGTATCAAACTGTTTTTTCTTGTTGAAATGTACATTGCATGAGTTCACCTCACGGTCAAACATCGCCTGTTTTTTACAACATGTGTTGCATTTGACATATTCAAGGGATTTGTAACGGTCACTGTACTGACTTGGATAAATTCAGGGATAGAGAAAATCACAAGCATGTCCCTTTCTCAAATATCTAACTCCTTCGTTTCTTTATTTTTTTGTGTAACTGTCTACGCTATTTCTATCTGGGTACATCTATCTCTGTGTCTCTCTTCCTCTACCCCTACCCACGATCGCTGTCAGTTTTTGTATGTTTTGCTTTGTTAAATTTTTTCCACTTATTATCACAGATTCTCTTTCGCTATTAATCACTTCCAAGAAAAAAAAACTAAAACCGTATACATCGCGAATTTTTCCAACCTACATATTTTAGTTCAGGTACGAAAAGGAAAGCAATAACTGACTTTTTAATTCTTAATTATTAAGTCCACTTAATAAATATTTTTGTGAATAAATATTTTATTTTCTTGTTGACAGTTGTAAATACGTTTTTAAAATTTTTAAATTTATTGTGCTGAATAAATTTCTTTAAATTTAGGCCATTTTCTTCTGTTCTCATTTATTTATTACCAGATTACATGGTAAAATTCTATGTACATTCTGATGAGTGGAATATACGTTCCTGGCGTAAATAGGTCATGACTATGAGCCTTTAGTGAGGGACCACCTGTCATATGCGACCAGTTTGACGATAGTCGGGGTGGGCACATACGACAGGTTCCACTATATATATATATATATATATATATATAGTCATCCGCAGACAGATCTGTTTCGCTGTATCACAGCTCATCAGTACTGTTAGACATCCAATTGCTTTTACTGAATTAACGACGCGTAGATGCTAGAGTAGGTATTTTTTCAAAGTCTATATATATATATATATATATATATATATATATATATATATATATATATATATATACTAGCAGTATAGCCCGGCGTTGCTCGGGTGTAATGAAAGCTTTAAAACTAATCCATAGTCCTGGATCTGAGACTCTTTGGACGTTTGCAGGAAAGACTAAAAAGCAATAGTTATTTCCAGTTAAAGGGAAACCGTAGGCTAAATAAGTCCTATGAGTAAATGGTGTCATGGCTGAGACTAAGAACTACAATTATACCTACTTAGAGCCAAACCCGAAGCAAAAACTAAAATAAAAGGGCTGAAAAATACATAGAGGCAGATAAACAGACGCACACACAAACATCTTGCCTTATATATATATATATATATATATATATATATATATATTATCGATTTTCTGCACTATTGTAAGAACTGCAACTTCTGAATATCGTTTCTTATGTCTTTGTCTATGAGTGTATACAATTTGATTAAAATCAGACCACTCCTTCTATAACTCGATTTTTTCGATTATCGATTTTTGAGATTTATCGTAAGTACCTCGACACAAATCCTAGCCAAGAACACTCGCAGACGCTTATAGTACAACTGTGTAAATTTCAAGAAAAACGGAGTCTATAGGTAACAGACACACAAACACATACAGACACACACACACATACACACACAGACAAAGATCCATTTATAAATAAGTTTAGATTAGATGTGTGTGTGTGTGTGTGTGTGTGTGTGTGTGTGTGTGTGTGTGTGTGTGTGTGTGTGTGTGTGTGTGTGTGTGTGTGTGCATAATGGATGTTCAGAAATGGCAAAAATTCAGAAATGCTTTTATTAAGCTTAATATGAACTACAATTGCATGGCTTCGTTATTTTTCAATGCATTTTAAACTTTCATAGAAAATGAGTGCGTAGGAAGAGGACCCAAGTTTTACAGGAATCCCGCATGTGATGACTCCTTCGTTGCAGTTTTAAATGAAGTAGGGAAGACGAAATTTTGAACAAATGTACATTCGAATTTTTAAAATTATACGTATTTGCATAAAATGGAATACCTTTATTTCTCTTAAAGTTTTTACTGTAGATGGTTGAAATTATTTGGGAATTTATTTTATTTTATTTTATTTATCTGATATGATCGTAAAACAGGATTTTCAAATGGCGATAATTATCTCCTCTGTAAATGGAAAATGAAATATTTACTCGACCCACCTTTTATCAATTCAGTTGAGACTTTTGCCCGGATTTCGAAAATGAATTCAAAAAAGAAGAAATCACCAAAAACAATCATTTATCAAGAAAAGGAAATAGAAAGAAAGCAAGATAAGAAAGAAAGAAAGAAAGAAAGAAAGAAAGAACGTAAAAGTAAAATGAGTATGGTTTGAAAGAATGAAAGAAAGAAAAAAGAAAGCATGAATTAATGAAAGAAGGAAAGAAAGAAAGAAAGAAAGAAAGAATGAGTGGATGAAAGAAAAACAAAAGAATAAAAGAAAGAACATGTAAATTTTAAAATGAGTATGGTTTAAAAGAAAGTGAAACATAAAGAAAGAGAGAAAGAAAGAAAAAAGAAAGAGAGAAAAACGTAAAAATAATATGAATATGGTTTGAAAGAAAGAAAGAAACAAACAAACAAACAAAGAAACAAAGGATAAATAAATGAAAGAAAGAAAAAGAGAAAGAAAGAAAGAACATGTAAATTATAAAATGAGTATGGTCTGAAAGAAAGAAAGAAAGAAAGAAGAAAGAAAGAAAGAAAGAAAGAAAGGATAAATGAATAAATGAATCGTTGAATTAAAGAAAGAAAGAAAAAAAGAACGAAAGAGATAAAGAACATGTAAAGTTTAAAATGAGTATGGCTTGAAAGAAAGAAAGAAAGAAAGAAAGAATAAAAAAGGAAGGAAAGACAGGATGAAAGAAAGAAAGAACATGTAAAAAATAAAATGAGTATGGTTTGAAAAAAGAAAATAAAAGAAAGAAAAAATATAAGAAAGAAAAAGAAAAAATGAAAAGGAACATGTAAAGAGTAAAACGGGTATGGTTTGAAAGAAAGAAAAAAGAATGAATGACAAAACGAAAGAAAGAACATGTAAAGTTTAAAATGAGTATGACTTGAAAGAAAGAAAGAAAGAAAGAAAGAAAGAAAGAAAGAAAGAAAGAAAGAAAGAATGAAAGAAGGAAAGAAAGAAAGAACATGTAAAATCTAAATTAAGTATGGCTTGAAAAAGAAAGAAAGAAAGAAAAAAGAAAGAAGAAGAATGAAAGAAGGAAAGAAAAAGAACATGTAAAATCTAAAATAACTATGGCTTGAAAGAAAGAAAGAAAGAAAGAAAGAAAGAATGAAAGAATGGAAGAAGGAAAAAAGAAAGAAAGAAAGGAAGAAAGAGAATGAAAGAAGGAAAGAAAGAAAGAACATGTAAAATCTAAAATAAGTATGGCTTGAAAAAGAAAGAAAGAAAGAAAGAAAGAAGGAGAAAAGAAAAAATGGAAGAAAGAAATAGAATGAAAGAAAGAAAGAAAGAAAGAAGAAACTGTACATAATAAAATGAGTGTGGTTTGAAAGAAAGAAAAAAACGTCTAAACAAAAAAAAAAAAAACTGGAATGGTTCGAAAGAATGAAAGATTTAAAAAATAACATAGAAAACAAGCAGGAAAGAAAAATTGGTGAAAAAAGTATATATAAATAGGAATGTTTCGAAAGTAAGAATGAAGCAAAGAAGAAAAGATAGGAAAATAACAATGTGTAGAGAGAAATAAAAGAATGGACCGAAATGTAAATATCGCCTTAGGAAATTTACAATGAAAATGAAGGATTGTAAGAATTAAATAATAAAGAGATTAAGAAAAGGAATTTATTTTTCCCTCGTGTGCATAAATCTGATTTTTTCTGATCACATTGTTTAACTTCCAAGTAAAAGGAATATAACATTTCCTCTACTTTCGTATGTGCTTAGAAGACTGAAGACTTTTCTGCAAATTTAATGTATGAAATAAAGGATTAAGTAAGATAAAAAGTTAAAAGAATTTATCAATCAATAGCAAAAGCAAAGTAGACATTTCGAAAGTAGAAGTCAGATTTTGACATATCAGCAAGAGTTCAAAATTAGGCATATAAACGTATGTTCAAAATTAGGCATATCAACAAGTGTTCAAAATTAGGCATATCAATGAGTGTTCAAAATTAAATATATCAAGGAGATTTTAAAATTAGGCATATCAATGAATGTTCAATACTAAGCATATCAATGTATGTTCAAAATTTGGCATATCAACGGGAGTTCAAAATTAGGCATATCAATGGGTGTTCAAAATCAGATATATCAATGAGTTTTCAAAATTAGGCATATCAAAGATATTTCAAATTTAGGCATATCAACAAGTGTTCAAAATTAGGCATACCAATGGGTGTTCAAAGTTACGCATATCAATGAGTGTTCAAATTTAGATATAACAACGACTGTTCAAAATTAGGCAAAGAAACGAGTGTTTAAAATTAGGCATATCAACAAAATTCAAAATTAGGCATATCAACAAGAGTTCAAAATTAGGTATTTAAACGGGAGTTCAATATTAGGCATATCAACGAGAGTTTTGATTTCGAATCATCAAATGTCTTACTAACTGATATTTTTTTTAAAGTGAGAAAGGGTGGCAAATTCTACAATTCATTATATGAAAGAAAGAAGGAAAATAACAAAGAAACATAATGGAAATGTTAAGAAAGAAAGAAAGAAAGAAAGAAAGAAAGAAAGAAAGAAAGAAAGAAACATGAAACTGAAAATCAGAATAAAGAAGAAAAATATAAATAGAAAATGAAAATATTAGGAAGAAAGAAATAGGGGAAAATTTAAAAAGAAAGAAAGAAAGAAAGAAAGAAAGAAAGAATAATAATTAAAGAAAGGAGATGTTTAGAAATATAAATATAAATGAAAAATAGAATATTTTAGGAAAATATAAAGGAAGAATAGAAAATGGAGATGTTTGAAAAAAAAAATTAAAAAGAACAGAAAAATAAAAATAAATAGAAAATGAGAATGTATTGAAAGAAAGAAAGAAAGAAAGAAAGAAATGTTTGGCAGAAAGAAAGAAAGAAATGTTTGGTAGAAAGAAAGAAAGAAAGAAAGAAAGAAAGAATGAAAGAAAGAATGAAAGAAAGAAAGAAAGAAATATAAAAATGTTTGGGAGAAAGAAAGAAAGAAAGAAAGAAAGAAAGAAAGATACACAGAGTAAAGAAGAGATGATAGAAAAAGGAAACAAGCAGACAGGGAGAGAAAAGATACCAGAAAAAAAAAACAAAACAAAGCAACAAAGAAAGAAAGAAAAGAAAAGAAAGATAGAAAGAAAGAAAGATAAAAATGTTTGAAAGAAAGAAAGAAAGAAAAAAATAAAAAAACAGAGTAGAGAAGAGATGATAGAAAAAATGAAACAAACAGACAGGGAGAGAAAAGAAACCAGAAGAAAGAAAATAAAGCAACAAAGAAAGAGAGAAAAGAATGAGAGATGAAAGAAAGAAAGAAAGAAAGAAAGAAAGAAAGAAAGATAAAAGAAAGAAAGATGTGTAGCATTGTTTCTTGAGATTCTAATGTTCATTACCTGATATAGTACTTGCATCATTAGGTATGGATTCCTTTGGACTTGTCCGACAGGAATCCATACAGGGCAGAAATTTATCACTTTATATAAAAGTGATAAATTGTGTTTATTCGATTTCTTCTTCTTCTTCTTCTTCTTCTTCTTCTTCTTCTTCTTCTTCTTCTTCTTCTTCTTCTACCTGCGCCGAAAACAGTTTTGTCGTGTCTGTTTGTCCATCTTTCTTTGTACACGCTTTGTTAAAAAAAACCTTGCGAAAAGACAAGACGAAGGAATGCCGGAGCTTTTATCGAAACATCGTCTAACTGGTTCAGTCCGGTCGCGTCCAGTAATTTCCAAAGGTCTCGGGTGATATGATTAAAAAAAAATATACATAAAATAAAGTGCTTAAAAATATGCCGAACTGGAAATGAGTCGCGATAGAATGGATGAGAAGATTGGCGAGCGGAAGAATTAGCAGCTATCAGCCTAAAGCCCTCTAGAAAACAAAGTGAAAACAGTTTTAAAAGAATAACGTCGGGTTAATATGGTTTCAGGACTTCGATTGATTGTGGTTGGGACGGACGTCTCTCCGAGGTGTCAGTGGGGGAAGATGAAACTTTTAACGGCAACTGGCACATCCGCCAATTTTGGTGACGATGTCTGAAGTTTCTCATCTTCTACCAGTTTTTTGTTTAGTATCGTTTTTTTTTAAAAAAACATATTCAGTTTTCTTTGATTGGCTACTCAGAATGATTTACACTGAACAATCAAAACCTCAGTCAGTTAGGTGCTATACGTCATACATGCTTTGGCGATATTGTTTTTCACATATAACTGTTATCACTCAGATAACATGATCCAATAATGAAATCATTAAACTTTTACCAGTAACACTGTTTTATTTACTGCTAGCTTCGATCCGTTTTAATAAAACACACTATATTAAAAGAAGAAAATAGATCTTTTCTCGCACTTCCCGCCTGTGGAACTCCCTTCCATATACTTGCTTCCCTGACAGCAACAATCTCCAGGAATTTAAATGTAAAGTCAATAGACATCTCCTCTCTCACTTACCTGCATCCTCAGCTCTTTTCTCCATCCATTCCATCTTTATCACACCGGTATTCTCATCCTTCTATTATTACCCTCCCCCTGAAACCCCCGATAACCTACCACTCTTTCTCATCACTTTCCCTAATGTAACCCTCTGCGCAACAATAGCAGTAAAACTGTCTTGCTTGGGATGAAATGATTAAAAAACAAGATATCTGGAGATAGACAATGACAGAACAAAAATGTTTCTTTTACTGTTTTCTTTTTTTTCTTTTTTTTTAATTATTTCACCCCGAGCAAGGCGGAAACGCCACTGATGTGCAGGGGGTTACATAAATGTAAAAAGATTAATTAGAAAAGAGTGAGGAGTACAAACTAGTTAGAAAGGAACAATAGAAAGCTGAGAAAGCAGGTGCGATGACAGATACATAGGTGGAGAGAAAGAGAAGGTTATACAGGGGAGGGGAGACAGCTAGAGGCCAGTGGTTAGTAGATGAGTATTGACTTTGCATTTAAATTTCTGGAGGTTGTAGCCATCAGGAAAGCAAGATTATGGGAGTGAGTTCCACAGGCGGGAAGTGCGATAGAGGAAGCTGCAGGAGTAGAATTGTCGTCTGCATTTGGCTAACGTGACTGTGAATGGGTGGGACCCAGATGCCAGTCTGGTTGCATGAGTAAACACCTGTTGAGATAGATATTTTCCATTCTCTTCGTTCTTACCATCGTTCTTTGATATTGAACAACTTGGGTGGCGAATATGAAAAAAATTGATAGGCAAAGAAATTCCTTATTTAGCGATGCACAAACCTTTTACGGACCTTTTCTTAAAGGGCCGTTTGTTCGGTCGCTTATGGATTCAAAACAGTTTTCAATCGAAACCTTATTATCAGGATGTCGCTCTCTCAGGAGCATCTTCTCATTGTATCCAGAAAAGAACAATTAATTTGTATTTCTCAGTGCAAGCAAGATTACTAAAGGGAATCGGGTATTTTCTAATTGACTTAGCATAAAATCCCACATGTACCTGGTGAATTTTACAAATTCTCTTACACTAAAAATATTTCATATCATATTTTGCTTTCCTTAGGTGTTTCAAAAATATCAAATTTAAAATATAATCTTAATGTTCAGTCAGTTAAGTGCCTGACATGATACACGTTTTGGGCGATCATGTCTCGAAAGAGACATGACTAGGCAGAATATTATCACGCAGTAACTTGCCATTGCTTTCTGCGGTAGGCTGGTTGCCGACCAAGGCTACAGAACCCAATCTGTCCTATTATTTAACCCATTACTAGAGGGAAGAGACAGATTAATAATTTTCACAAGGGTATTTGTGTGTAAGTGAATGCAAGGAACTCAAATGGAATTCGAACTCGACGCTCCGATCTCTCGTTCCGATTTGATATCCACTGCACCAAAACGTACATCCAAACTTAACGTTAAAAACTGGAAATGTTTCCTTTATAAATTCTGAAACTAAAATAAATATACAAGTATTACTTATAATGACGTATATTTGTGAAAATAGTAAAAATAAAAAAAGACACACGTCATCTTTTTTTTATTCTTGCTTGTCACTCAAAGAGTTTAGATCTCATGTGGAAGAAAATATATTTAATATATTACAAAAGCAGCCAATGATTTAAGGAAAAAAAAAAGGTATCAACTTCAGCGAATTCTGTAAAAAGCCGAATGTTTCTTCTGAAATGAAGGTCTTACAAATCTTTTTCAGAAAATAAAATGTAACAAGTCGAAAATTTCGTCAAGGTCGTATTTTGCGAGCAACGAAGAAAATCATTTGCACATCTACATATAGTGGTCTATTATTATCACAAACAATCACAAGATTCGGCTGCTATCCAAAATATTTAATATTTAATGTGGTGATGAAGATCATTCAACGCATGCGCCTTCAGTGCATTGGTCACTTAGCGAAAGAAGATCTTATTTAGTCAGTTTTAAAATAATTTAAAAAGTATTGCCTTCCCATTGTTTGTTTAGAGATTGACTTTGATAGAAAAAGAAATTATTTTAATCGGTTTCTAAAATGAATTCGTAATGTGTTCTCCTTTTCATAAAGATCCAGAGTATACTATACTACTGCTATAGACGAGAGAATGCCGCGGTAGTTCCTTTGACACTGTCAGCACTCTGCCTTCGAGCGAAGAGCATTAACCTAGTCGTGACTCCGCCGAAGGGTAGAGTCATGACTGGGCAAAATTAAACAGATATTTTTGGCTGGGCCATATGGCCCGGAGGACCCACGTTAAAAAGGCCTTTTGCCACATTTTGTCCTAGTGGGAGGGTAGATAAATACCGAATACCGCGTTTTCTCGCGGTAATTCTATTAACACTGTCAGCTCTCTGCTTTCGGGCGGAGAACATTAACCCAGTTGTGGCTCCGCCGAAGGGTAAAGTCACGACTGGGCAAAATTAGACTGATATTTTTTGGCTGGGCTATATGGCCCGGAGAACCCACGTCAAATATGCTTTGTGCCACATTTTGCCCTAGTGGGAGGGCAAATAAATACTGAATACCGCGTTTTCACAGAGATCTACTGGAGAATACGAGAGTCCAGAGAGAGATTAGCAGTCAGTACAAAGTAGTCCATAGTAGCTCTGTGCTCCACTCATCGACAAGATTATTACGCAGTACCCGTCAGCTTCCGACGCGGACATACTCAATATACTACGGCTTAACTTCCAGAGATTTGTACATATACTTTTTCTAACCCGCATTCCTGGACTACTAATCGTCATTCAAGTCTGTATCCTTACACTTATTTTCTATCTCAATTAATGGCCTTTTGTCCCGGGATCCATAACATAATGTCTTTCTAAAAGCATGAATTGTTGACTTAGCGGAAGGAGACCACTTTTATCAAACTAGCACGGCGTCAAACCCTTTACTGAAGTCCCCACAATTTACTCCAGATCAGGAGGTCGAAGAATTAAATTGTTTCGTATGTATAAATAAATGAAAATTTATTTATCGAACAGCATAACATCAAATTGTTTTAAGAGAAATAGTAATAAGGAGGTTAAAGAATTAAGAGTTCATTTGTTTTAGCGAAGTTCGATTTGTACATAAAAAGGTAAGTCCATGTTTTCGCCGAGTGTATCAGCAAAGTAGTGGTAATATCTTGTTCCTTTGTTTATTGTGCGTGTACGAAGGGTAGGTAAAGAGGAAGAGGGAGAGATAAGCAAAACACCACGAGAATGAAAGAAAGTAAGAGGGTTCGAATGTGGGTCGCCCGTTGACAGCCTGACAATTTTCTTGCTACATTGTCTTGGGTTACTGTTCTCTGCTCCCTCGTCCATCTGTGTTTGACCGACAGAAAGAAAGGAAATAAGTAGACCGACTTGGTCACGTGGTCAGCTCTTAATGCAAACTCATTTTTAGGTGGGAAACAACATGACACGGAATGGAATATATAAGCGTTTAACGTCTGCTTCTTTGAAATTAAAATGTTGTCAGTTTCAGATTTTTTAATTTGCACCCCATTACTTTTTAAAATAACGACTGGCATTCATATTTACCATTGTTATTGCAATATTTTGTTAAAGTTGTTAATTTAAATATTACACGATGCGATAAAGAATATTCTATGGATGTATTATTGTCGTAGAACCTGTCATGAGCCTATTCAAGTAAAGTTTCACCAGAAAATTAAAATAGAAGAACTGTGAATTTTTCACGAGAATTTTTTTGTGTATCTATCTACTCTATTTCTATCTGGCTATATCTATCTCTATCTCTTTATTCCTCTACCCCCACCCACGATCGCGGTCAATTTTTTGTATGCTTTTTTTCCATGGATTATCTCTTTTGTTATCACTCACTTCTAAGAAAAAAAAAAACTGAAACTATACTTTTTTAAGTCCACTTAATAAATTTTGGTCTCTTGTTGACCGTTGTAAATACGTTTTTTTAAACTTTTAAAATAAATTATGTTGAATAAATTTCTTTAAATTTGGGTCGTTTTCTTATGTTTTCATTTATTTATTACCAGATTACATGGTAAAATTCTAATATGTACATTCTGGTGAGTGGAATAGACGTTCCTGGCGTAAATAGGTCATGACTATGAGCCTTTAGTGAGCGACCTGCCGGTGGTCGTATACGACAGGTTTCACTGTATATCAGCTGGTAAACTACTTGGCCATGAGAACACGACTGTCTTAAATATTGACAAACAAGGAAACAATAAATTTTGGCATTAAGACCAACACGAAAAGCCAAATATTTTGCATTCTCTGCCCTTATCAGGATATGCAAATACAAAAGGATAAAGTGAAACCATTCAATGCAGAGATTAAAGGAGATAGACCCGGGCGATAAACTGATCCCTAAGATTTAATGTTCAAATTATCCGTAAATTGTAAATTAATAATTCCCACCATACATTCAATGTAAAGAAAGGGATGATCCGTATACATACATCATTGAGAGAAAAACGTAAGCAGTGACGCAAACGGATAGCAAGAAGAAAATATGGATATTAGCAACCCACTTCTGAGTAAATAACCAACCAGCATTCACATACCATTGGAGTGTTATGTGATGTCTGTTCTTCAATATGGCAGCGAATGCTGGGTAATCTCATCAAAGATGAGGGAAAAATCATCGATATCAACTGAAATGTGGTTCTACAGAAGGATGATTAGGATACCAAGGACCGAAGATATGAGCAACGACGAGCTTTTGGAGACGTAAAGGAAATTGACACTTAGCCTCAGGGAAAAATACAGCTGAAGTTTCGGGGACTTGGGCACACAGACAAATACACACACACACATATTCGAACTTTCATGTACAACTCAATCTTCAGGTGTTGGACAGAGACTAACCGGTACATAATTTAAATTTTAATAAACATATCAGGTTAATGAAATGCTGTCCTTATGATATACATGGAATTACGAGATGTTATTAAAAATAAATATTGTATTTACAATAGACGGGCTTTATATTTAAAATAAAAAGATATTAATTATATATATATATATATATATATATATATATATATATATATATATATAGAGAGAGAGAGAGAGAGAGACTTAAAGCTATATAAAAATAAATAAATAGAATTAAAAATTATTTAGTATTAAAAATCTGTTTTACATGTTTTGTATTTAAGATGGACGAGATTGATATTTTAAGACTATCTTTATTTCACACACACACACACACACACACACACACATATATATATATATATATATATATATATATATATATATATATAATTTTGGGGATCCAACATGAAGTGATACAATACAATAGTAAATTTCAGATTTTGAAAGATTTTGAGGAGTGGGTTGCACCCAGAAATTATCAGATATTCTCAGCGATAGATAGAGAGATAGATAGATAGATAGATAGATAGATAGATAGATAGATAGATAGATATGTACAGACTGAGATAGATAGATAGATAGATAGATAGATAGATAGATAGATATGTACAGACTGAGATAGATAGATAGATAGATAGATAGATAGATAGATAGATAGATAGATAGATAGATAGATAGATAGATAGCAATTATCTAAATTCATTTTGGAACAACTATATTTCAGGAGAATTTCTTCTGGATGTTCTTTCTCTTTTAGCTAAACATTTGCAACTCTCCTTAAGTGTCTTCGCTCTTCTGACGTCTCGGCGAACCATTTCATCCTTTTGATTTTATATAATACAGCCTTTTACCATTTTTTTTTCTTGGAGACACAAAAAGCATACCCGAAAGATGTAACATGCGTTGCCAATGGCTGTAAGCATTGTTTGAATAATTTGCCAACTGAGGATTGCTCGTTGAATAATTACTGCTATTTAGGTTATCTTTTTCATGCTTCAGTTCATAATGTGTTCCTATTTTCAACGAAACGTGTGAAATATTTGGCCCTGAAGTTAAAAGCTTTTTGCCTGTAAATATTTAATAAGACACGTCTAAAATGCATAATTACCTGGATCTCTTACGTGGGTAGAAGCTGTGATTTCTCCATTAATCTGAATT
The DNA here is from genome assembly GCA_037127315.1 of Ascarosepion bandense. NCBI lineage: Eukaryota > Metazoa > Mollusca > Cephalopoda > Sepiida > Sepiidae > Ascarosepion > Ascarosepion bandense. Next base: position 8,191,093 of record JBBBDQ010000118.1, on the reverse strand, counting down.
GACGTTAATTACTTTTATGGGGGCCATCCCTTTTTATGGAGAACAAAAATATGTCTCATAAGAGAGAAATGGTTCCTTCTAATTTCTGAAATAAATCATTATTCGGTGATATTTTTTATTTTGTTTTGTTTTGGACAAGCATCTCTGATTTTTTTTTTTAATGACATTGTTTCAGTCGGTCTGCCTTCTGTCTTTTTTTTAGATGTTTGTCACTTCATTATGACCACTGGAATGCGGAATCATATTTGTTGCAAAGCAGTTTCGTCCTGTGTACAATTAATGACAAAATTCTAGTTCCGGCTTATAGTTTTGCTTTGCGGGCCGATAAGCATAGTTAGTATCTCTTCCACTTAATGTTATTGCTTGAAAATACAACAGTATTCTTTCAATCAAACTGCAGAAAAAAAAACGATTAATAATTTTTGAATCACTTAACACTAAAGGAAAGAAACGATTCGTCAATAACATTTCTCAACAGGTCATAACATAAACGTTATACTTTCTCTCTCTCTCTCTCTCTCTCTCTCTCTCTCTCTCTCTCTCTCTCTCACTTGGCTTCTACCTTCTTTCTTTCAAATTGACCATCGATATTAAATATCTTAAGAAACGGTTGCATAGCCTTGATATTCTTTTTCTTCTTTCTCATGTGCCGTGTCCATTTAGGACGTAAGCTACCACGGAATTCCATTTGCCCCTGTCTCTTGTCACTCTTAACGACTTTCCTCTAGGTACCGCTCTGCTATCAAGTTGTTAAGGCCTATCCAGTAGGTCTCGCGTTGCTTTCCCCTGTCTCTCTTTCCTTCTATCCGTCCTGTGAATATTAAATTCTCCAGGCCTTCCTTTCTCACTACGTGCCCCAGGAACCTCATTTGTTTCTTCCTGATGTTAAATATGAGTTTTCTTCTCGTTTGCATCCTCTTCAACATCTCGTCATTGCTCGGTCGAAGGTATCCTCATCATCCTTCTGTAAAACCACATTTCTGCTGCCTTAAGCTTTTTCTTCATCGTTGATAAGATCATCCAATATTCACTTCCCTATAGAAGGAGAGATATCACACAGCAGTTCAGCACACTTTTCTTTGTTTCTAATGAGATCCTCTTGTTTCTCAGAATTCTGGTTAGTTTTTTTAAATGCGTCCTTGACCATGCCAATGCGCCTTCGGATCTCAGTGTCGCACTTTCCATCTTCTGTTAGAACGCTTTGTTTACTTATTTCATTTTGATTTCTCCGACCTGTAATTGGCAATTTTTTTTTTTTTTTTTTTTTTTTTGCTGATGACGTTACATTCAGTTTTCAGGTGTTTTGGGGGCACTTTTATGCATTCCTACAAGATTCTTCAGTCAAAAACCACTAAGATCAAGTTACTGGTCGATGGGGAGCAATATCTGTTTTTTGCGGGTTTCATTAAATGTGAAATATATAAATATGCAGATTCCTTATATATATATATATATATATATATATATGCGGATGACTATAGTTTATGTATATCGCCCGGTTCACATTCCACCCACGTCTATTGAACAGGTGAAGAAGCTCATCCCTTGTTTCCTGTTTAGGATGTGGTTTCCGGCTTTCTCTTTTCCAATCTTTTCACTATTACGTAGCCCCCTGCACATCAGTGGCGTTAACGCCTTGCTCGGGGTGATACGATTAATATATATATATAGGTATATATGTCCAGTCCGTAAAGGGTGAGAATAATCCAACAAGATTAAATTAATATGAAATATTAACTGTTATATTCTTCTTTTCCTCTTTCCCCTTTCTCTTTCCCTTTTCTTTCTTCTTATTTTTATTTTTTATTTTATTTTCATTTTTATTTTTTATTTTTTATTTTTATACTTCTTTTCATTTAAAGAAAATGCTTATTCCGGCAATAGTTTTTGTACCAAATGGAAGGAATATTGTAAGGGAACATGAAATGAGCTAATTAGCTCATAGAAATGAACTATAGTTTATATCCACTTTAAATTACGTGTTGAGTTTACCTTTATATATATATATATATATAAAAATATATATATATATATATATATATATATATATATTATTGTTATTAATATTATTATTACTTTGAACTTTATATTTAGTGTATATACACATGTTTGAAAAAACAAGCTTATTTTACATTTTCATTGTAAATTTATGTAAATTTAATTTTATTGTAATCTAGCAGTATAGCCCGGTGTAATGAAAGCTTTCAAACTAATCCATGGTCCTGGACCTCAGTCTCTTTGAACGTTGGCACGAAAGACTAAAAAGCAATATTTGTTTCCAGTTAAAGCGAAACCATAGTCTGAAAGAAAAATGAATGGATGTAAGTCAAATTTTGATTTCCTGTTATCGATATCAAATAAGTTTTTTTCGTCGTAAACTGAATTTTGAAGGCTAAATAAGTCCTCTGAGTAAATGGTATCATGGCTGAGACTTAGAACTACAATTACACCTACTTAGAGCCAAACCCGAACTAAAATCTAAAGTAAAAAGGCTGAAAAATAATACAGACACACAAGCAGATAAACAGACAGACACACAAACATCTTGCTTTTTATATATATTATCGATTTTCTGCACTATTGAAAGATCTGCAACCTTGTAACTTCTGAATATCGTTTCTTATGTCTTTGTCTATGAGAGTATCAAATTTGATTAAAATCGGACTACTTCTTCTATAACCCGATTTTTTCGATTGACGATTATCGATATTTATCGGCGGTACCTCGACATGAAACCTCGCTAAGAACACTCGCAGACGCTTATAGTACAACTTTCTAAATTTTAAAGAAAATCGGTTCAGCCGTTTCGGAGTCTATAGGTAATGGATGCACACACACACACACAGAGACAAAGTTCCATTTATAAATACATTTAGATAGATTTTTATTGTAAATTTATGTCGACCTTCTTGTGCATTCAAGTACCACAATAAAAAATGTGCCTTCTTATATATATATATTAGTTAAAATTAACGGTTGGATACTTTCTGGACTGAAAACCTATGCGCACACATACACACGTACAAAAACGGATATAGAGAGAAAGTAAAAGACAGATGGATAATGTTGGTGTTCATTTACTGTCTTTATGAAAATAACATGGAATTACAGGGCAGACATTTTGAAAATTTGCGCTGCAACAAAACTGTAAAGCCTTCATGCTGTTATCTTTAAATATTCATACGGATTCATTGCCTGAGCAAGCATGAATATGAATTGAATAAGAAACTAATCTTTCGAATAGAAAAGCATAAACGATATGCAATGCTAACCGTAAGTCGCACTAATGTTACAAAATTCAAGAAGAAAAAAACCATGTAAGAATGACGACAAAGAGAAATGATGTATCTTTACTTGTACATCTTATTACTTAGTATTACTGACAATTCTAGACTGGAGTTACACAATCCTTACTTTGCCGTTTACAAGCATCTACACGGACTTTTAGGAGCCTGAATATTTCCAACACCACACTTAAACAAAGCATCATATTCCTATTTCTATTCAAACGAGCTTTTTCTCTTTCATGTGCCGAGTCCCTTCAGGACTTAGGCGATTATGGACTACCACTTGGCTCTGTCTCTTGTTGCTCTCAATAATTTTTCTCTTGGTATCTTTTCTAAACCCCGCTCAGCCAGCCCTTTACTCAACCCTATCAGATACATCTCGCGTTGCTTTCCCTTGTTTCTTTTTCCTTCTATCCGTCCTGTGAGTATTAAATTCACCAAACCCTGCTTCCTCATTACGTGTCCCAAGAACCTCATATGTCTGTTTCTGATGTGAAGTATGAGTTTTTTTTGTTTGAATTCTCTCCAGCACTTCGCTGTTGCTCAAGTGGTCTATGGTATCCTCAGCATCCTTCTGTAGAGCCATATATCTGCTGCCTTAAAACTCTCCTTCACCATATATGAAATCAGACGGGCCTTAATTTCATCAGTTCAAACATTCACTGCAAGGACTCGTCATTTTACTTACACGGGGTCAAATCACTCTAATTGCCTTCGTATTTAGTGCGAGAGACTCATGAGGGACTCTGCGAGTCTAATGTTAACTGCTATTTAACCTCAGTTAAGTGCCATACGTGATACACGCTTGGGCGATTATGTCGCGAAATGACTGACTGGGCAGAAATTTTCCAGCTTTAGGTTGCTATTAATTTCTGCGGTAGACTGGTTGGCAACCAAGTCGATTGAAACCAATCTGGCCTGCTATTCATCCCATAAGTGGGGGGAAGAAACGGATTAATATCTTTCACAGGATACTTATTTACGCGTAAGTGAATGGAACAAATATGTGTGCGTGTGGGAAATAAAATATCCAAAGAAAGATCTGCAGTATAATCGGTCTTGATCTGGCCTATCGACTTCAGTCCTTTTCTCACCCTCTTGGCGTGGCTTCCCTCCGTCTTTTCTAGAAATATTTTTTATGGCAACTGTTCTTACAAATATTTTCCTCCGGTACCTCAATCACGTGAAATCAAGCATGCTACTAAATTGTCATTTAAGTCCCCTCTTAGAATAATAGTTAAATGTAAACGCTACTTCTACTCAGACAGTTTCTTTTCTTGCACTTCCCGCCTGTAGCACTATCTTTCGTTTACTTGCTTTCCTGATAATTATAATCTAAAATTAAAATGCAACATCAATTGGAATCTTCTATCTTCTTGAATCCAATTTATCTTTTATCCTTTTTTTAATACCCCTGCACGAAGTCTTTTCTCTCACTGTAACCCCCTGCACACTGGTGGCGGTCCCACCTTGCTTGGAGTGAAATAATGCAAAAACAAAGTACATATATCTGGTCGTGTCAATTCTAACCTTAAAAAACTGGGCCGATATGTGGTTTTTGTCCAAACTAAGTAACTCTAATAAATCGCGTAAAAAAAAAAAAAAAAAAAAAATGCATAGTTACTTTTAAACTGAATTTTTAAAAATTAAAAAAAAAATTCTTGGAACTTTTATTTTAGTTTTAATTCAAAGCTAAATGATTAAGTTTACGATTTCCAGTAAGCAAAATACTCTCTGGTGTCAAACAGAAATTATATTGATTGGAATATAAAAGATTAAAATTATTTCTCAAGTTTTGAATTTTGCCGCCATTTTTGAGTGATCGACCATTTGTAAACAAAAGTTAATTCTCGGTTCTAAAAAGCTTTCAAAAATAAAATATTCATCTATGCCACATTATTTTGGAAAAAGTAGCAACCTGAATGTTAAATTAATCTGATTTACACAAGTATTACTAATTTATAACGTGAGATTTAGAATAAAACTATTTCTTAATCACAGACTAGAAATATTTGACCTGTCCACTGTATATGAAGAACCTGTTGACAGGTTCTTGATAAGGGATACATGTATATGGCGTTTATAAGTGACAAAATTGTATATTTTTTTCGGGTAAGGGAGGAAATTCTGACCTTTTAATCTGCACATAGAAATTAGCATACAAGAAAAAAAGCTTCAAATACACACACACACAAAAAATAATTTTTAAAATATCAAAGCTAAACGATTTTTATTGTTCTTTTCAATTTTTGAGAGACGATATAATCATCAGTTCTTAACTAAAAATTCTAACCGCAACAAATCCTTGATGGTTATAAAAATATTTTTGAAATTTTATAAATTATTATGATAAAAAATGAAAACAATTCTTATAAAATTTAATTATTAAACGAACATTTTGTTTTCTTCAGGCAGTAATGTTTTTTATTTTTTATTCAAGCAATTAAAAGCCTATCAAATTAAATAATATTAAAGTTTTATTTCAATGTTTTATTTTACTCTTCCGTGCAGACTTTTGGATACACAGGACAAATAAGCGTCTGCGAGTGTTCTTAGCTAGATTTTGTGTCAAGGTAACCACGATAAATATCAAAAATCGATAATCGAAAAACGGGTTATGGAAGGAGTGGTCTGATTTTAATCAAATTTGATACACTCATAGACAAAGATATAAGAAACAATATTCAGACATTTCAAGATTGCAGTTCTTACAATAGTGCAGAAAATTTGATATCGCTTCCAGGAAATCAAAATTTCACTTACATCCATTCATTTTTCTTTCCGTCTACGGTTTCGCTTTAACTGGAAACAACTATTGCTTTTTAGTCTTTCGTGCCGACGTCCAAAGAGTCTGAGCTCCAGGACCATGGATTATTACTTTTAAAACTTTCATTGCACCCGAGCAACGCCGGGCTATACTGCTAGTTTTTCATATTACTAAACATATATGTGTATTTGGTTTGTTATGATATACAGACTTTTGTGGCTTATTGAACGTTTTCATACGCTTATGTTGTGAATTATTCTTTTTGTAAATAAAACCAATAATATATATATATATATATATATATATATATATATGTGTGTGTGTGTGTGTGTGTGTGTGTGTGTGTGTGTGTGTGTATATATATATATATTCGCGCATAACAATGCGTTCGTTAAAAGAAAGAATTAAAAGATAAATGAATATCCAACTTACCTTTTTCGGAACAGAAAGAAAATGTTTCTGTCTTGTAGTCGTCGATCCAGTGTTTTGTGAACAGCCTGAATAAAGAGAAAGTACTTAATTACACTTTGAACAATGAAATTAGATGATATGAAAAGAAAAAAAACAAATAAAATTGATAAGTTATGAACCTCGATTTGATCTTACATAGCTGATATTGCTATGTAAATTTTCCAAAATGCCAAATTAGAGGTGAGCGACTCCAAAATCAAGCAGGTACAGAAATTTAATAACCTAAAAAATGTAACAGAAGACGGAAAGTGCGACATTGAGATCCGAAGACGAACTGGCATGGTAAAAGAGGCATTCCAGAAGTTGAGTAAGGTATTAAGAAACAGGACAATTTGACTAGAAACAAAGAGGAGAGTACTGGATTGTTATGTGATGTCGGTTTTTCATATGGCAGTGAATGTTGGACAATATCTTCGAAGATGAAGAAAAAACGTGGAGCAGCTAAAATGTGGTTCTACAGTAGGATGCTGCGGATATAATGGACCGAGCATATGAGCAATGACGAGGTTTTGGAAAGGATGGAAACGAAAAGGAAATTAATACTGAGCATCAGGAAGAGACAACTAAAGTTCCTGGGACAAGCAATGAGGAAGGAAGGCTTGGAGAACCTGTTACTAACAGGCCAGATAGAGGGAAAAGGAGACGGAGGAAAGCAGCGGATAACGTATTTGAAGGACCTGATCAGGTGGATGACGGAACGAGGGTTGCATGGGGCAACAGGAGAAAGCGTGCTAAGAGCAATCAGGGACAGGAAGATGTGGAAAGCCATGATCGCCTACGTCCTGAAAGGACATGGCACATAAAAGAAGATAGTCGCAACACGCCAAGAATTGAGACTGTTATGTAAGGTTTGATCTAACAGACGAACATATACACAAATATTAAAAGACATAGAAAAATGATTTATAGCAAATCTATGAAATGGTTTCATATTTATTATCTAGTTTATTTGTATAGAATTTCGGAACGTGGTTATAAATGTATGATACTAGAGAATTGTTGGAATATAATGTTTACAATATTATGAGTAACTAGCAGTATAACCCGGTGTTGCTTGGGTGTAATGAAAGATTTAAAACTAATCCATGGTCCTGGAGATCAGACTCTTTGGACGTTGGCACGAAAGACTAAAAAGCAATAGCGGTTTCCAGTTAAAACAAAACCGTAGATTGAAAAAAAAATGAATGGATGTAACTCAAATTTTAATTTCCTGGTATCGATATCAAATAAGTTTTTTTCGTCGTAAACTGAATTTTGAAGGCTAAATAAGTCCTCTGAGTAAATGGTATCATGGCTGAGACTAAGAACTACAATTATACCTACTTAGAACCAAACCCGAAGCAAAAACTAAAATAAAATGGCTGAAACAAATACAGACATACAGGCAGATAAACAGCCACACACACAAACATCTTGCCTTTTACATATATATATTATTCGATTTTCTGCACTATTGTAAGAACTGCAACCTTGAAACTTCTGAATATCGTTTCTTATGTCTTTGTCTATGAGTGTATCAAGTTTGATTAAAATGGGACCACTCCTTCTATAACCCGATTTTTTCATTATCGATTTTCGATATTTATCGGGGTTACCAAAGGAGAATCAGTAATGTGATAGGTACCGACTTGGCGGCTCGACTACAGCCACTTTCCCACCGACGAAATGTAGCTTCATTTTTCTGTTCTATAGATACTTTCATGGCTTCTGCTCCAACGAACTTAAGTCACTGGTGCCTCCGCAACAGATGTTTACTCGTGCAACCAGACTGGCAACTGGGTCTCACCCATTCACAGTTAGATAAACCAAATGCAGACGACAATTCTACTCCTTCAGCTTCTTTCCTCGCACTTCCTGCCTGTGGAACTCACTTCCTTATTCTTGCTTTCCTAACGGCTACAACCTCCAGGAATTTAAATGCAATGTCAATAATCATCTCTTAACCACTTGACTCTCGTTCTTTCTTCACCACCCTTTATATCCTTTCCTTTCTCTCCACCTTTGCAACTGTCAATTCACCTTCTCTTGCTCCTTTCTAAATGGTTCGTCCTCCTCTTCACTCTCCTATAACCTTTTTACTCTTATGTAAACCCCTGCACATCGTTGGTGTTACCGCCTTGCTCGGGGTGATATGAGAAAAAATAAAAAAATAAAAAATTACGAAGGAATAGAATTAATAATGACAAAGAAAAGAAAGACAATGGTTGAAATAAAACTTATTGCATAAAACATTAATTTTTTCAAAATAAAGCTGATTGCATATCACTGAAATCTTGCCTCTAACTTTAATTGTCATTTGCACTCAAAGACGTAATCTGGTCATGCGGACAATGTCAAATATATCAGTCAAATATTGTCTCTGAATTTGAGAATTTTATTCTCATATCTAACGTTCAAAAAACTGTCGCTAAATTTCGTATTGTCATTAACAGAGAACACGCTCAAAGTAGAAATGTGAGCGTCAAACAATGTTATCGGTGAGATTTTATATATATATATAGTGTATCGAGGCAGTAGATGATTTTCTTAACATATACTGTTAAAGACAAATATCAATTTAGTGTTAGTTATATTATTTCTCAAAACTATAGGGAATATTCTACTGATATACCCAACTTTATTCGGAAGATTAAATCACTTAGATAAATTTCACTGATAACAATGACAATGAATGTCTATTATGTTTAATCATGAGCCGTTTTAAACATCGTATTTTGGCTTTAATTTCAGGTGAAAATAAAAACAAAAATTCTCCAACATTTTGATAATTTTTTATTAAGTTAGTAACTGTCATTGTTGCTTAGCAAAGTTTTATGCCAACACAAGATAAAATCGTCGCTGATAGATATTTTTATAATAATGTCCTTGTAACCTCTCTGAAGATGGCTCATATGAGCCGAAAGCTTAGAACCAACTTCTACTTATCAGTAGAATATTCCCTATACTTTTGAGAAGTAATATAACTAACACCAATTTGATATTTGTCTTTAACATGTGGACTGCTAAAAGAAGAGATCTAACCGTTTTGAACAATATATCAGTGAAATAGTGTCTATTACTGAGAAGTGTTATTAACATATCCAACGTTCAAAGAAGAGATTTGAACATAGTCGGAAATATTAAAATGTTATCTCTGATCTTATGAAGAAATTATTACGGAGTCGCCAACAGGGTGCCCCGTGATTGGATGAAAAACAACCAATCACGGGCTACCTTTTAGATTTTCAACAAACTCCCCACGTGAGCGGGTTTTACAAACTCCCTTCCTCTTTTGCTTGTTGGGACCTTACAGACAAGACGCCACCGTCTGCTCTCCGTCATCTAGACCCAATATACGAGAGGGAATTTGACAGCAACTGAAGCACAGAAGTCTTGGGTCTATTTCTTCAACATAGCCATAACGACACAAGAAATATAAACTGTTAAAAGGGCGCATCTTTCAGATAAGTTCCGCATACCTGACTTTTTGCAAGAGACTATCCTTTCTTCTTTCCTCTCTTTTTCTGTAAATTCAGTTTTATAATATTTTCATCAGTGTTTGTGTTCCTTTCTTCTCGTCGACGTTACAATATTTGTTACCAATTATAATTGGGAAATTCCCAATAGAATCGAACATATCTAATGTTGCTCTGACGATCATATATTCTCTTTCAGCGTCCAAATAATATTGGATATATGACAGAAATATTTCCCCTTGCATTAAATGAAGAGGCATATCATTTTTCGAATTTAATTTGCGTGTTATTTCTATTAGACAGAAATAAGGTTTTTGTGACAAAGGGAAGTTTTTTTGTTTTTTAATATTAACTATTTATGAATTTAATAATTTAAAAACATAAAAAACTATGTTTAATTCTTTAGTCACTGGAGACGGTAAAAAATATTCCTTATCAAAATCATTTTTTTATTTTTTTTATTTTTTATTTTTTTGTCGCGTTGACAAGCACTTAACTACAGAATTTAAAAAAAAAGAAAAGTTTTTCGTTGTTTTGGCCAGTGGTTTCTTCATCTGTCCTCAGATTTTGATCACCTCCTGTAATGCCCGTTTTCTCTTTCTTATTTATTTTTTCAGTCATCTACTCCTCACTCGATGAAAACTGGAGAAACTATCGGTATAAAATGCAGTCATCAAATCCACAATAGATATTAATTTGAATAATTCGTAGTATAGGGACACTGTTCTCTGAGCTTTACTCTATTATATTAGAATGTTTTCTTTTCTCCTTAATTTTTAAGAGTGGACAAGCTCCCCACTAATGAAAGAAGCTTGCTTAGAATCGTCAAAAAATCCGATTAAAAAAATTATTCATAAGGATGCTTGAAAAATTCCTTGATGGTTGATATCCTTTCTCTAACAATGTTGTCGACATCTTGTCTCAGCTTTCTCAAACCACTCCTTGGTTTTCTAGACCTTTGTGTATGAAGCCAGTATATTTTATTCATATTATCTACCGTAATACGTATATGCAAAATATATCCATATAGATTAACATGTAAATTGCATAGATAATATGTGACCCAAGTGTGAGTTTATACTGTGTGAATCAAACGATATAAATATGAAAAGACACATGTTATGAGCATTTTTAGAAATTTATGATTTTATATACAGGGGTAGTTACAGATAGGGAAATTTAGCAGGCTTTAGCACTAAGCTACAGAAATTTAGCGGGCTTTAGCACTAAGCTACTGAAATTTAGCAGGCTTTAGCAATAAGCTACGGAAATTTAGCAGCCTTTAGCACTAAGCTACGGAAAGACAATACAACAACGAAAGACTCAGCACATTTTAGAAATTCCCATCTGTCGTGTTGCGAAAATAAAATATACTTAATAATGTCAAAAAGAGCTTATCTTAAATAGGATAATAGAAGCGTTACATAATTATAAAATATTCAAAATATATCAGTGTTTGCATACATTTAGGCATTATACAAAACATACACAATATATATATATATATATATATATATATATATATATATATATATATAACTTAAATTTCGTGTATCGAGGCAACAGATAATTTTCTAAACATATACTGTTAAATATAAGAGACATTGAATGTTTATTATGTTTAATCATGAGCCCTTCTAAACATCGTCTTTTGGCTTTAATTTCAGGTGAAAATAAAGATAAAAATTATTCAACATTTGGATAATCTTTTATTAAGTTGGTAACTGTCATTGTTGCTTAGCAAAGTTTTATGTCAACACAAGATAAAATCGTCGCTGATGGTGGATGTTTTTATGTTAATGTCCTTGTAACTTCTCTGAAGATGGCTCATGTGAGCCGAAATGATTAGTTCCTACACTTGCACAATAGTTGCTATGTATTTTGAACGGAATTGTAACCTGTCACTGTCATTCACACATATTAATGTTATCGACATATACACACACTCAGTTCGTCTATGTTTTGGAATAGCTTAACAAATTATTTTCGCTTACTCATGCTTACATTCATGATAAACATCTAATGTTTTTATTACGCGTTGGCACACACTTAAACAGACACGTGTTTTTCTTCTACACTTAATATTCATCCATTGCTTCATCACACGTGACACGTATCTGACCAATGAAACTATAGCTCAATTAACATACTGTCTGTTAGATTTTTAAATCATTCGTCTTTAATAAAATCTCCGAAGAAGCTTGTTTTAAATGAAACATGTTAGATTAAAGATACTTTTTTCTACTTGTTCTTTATTTAATCTATTCATCTGATCGGATTCCGATCCATATATATATATATATATATATATATATATATATATATATATATATATATATTGGGATTATGGTTAGGTTTTAAAGGCTGTCACAAATGCGTTTAGTAAAATAAAGGAAGGTAAAGAAGTTGTTGGGTATTACCTATTTATTATACATTGTATAATAAAATGCGTAGTAAATAGTTAATATCCAACAACTTCCTTACCCTCCTTTATTTTACTAAACGTATTGTGGCAGGCTTCAATGCTTAACCATAATCCTAATATGTACAATGCTTCAAGCAAATTACAAAACTTTCCTATATATATATATATATATATATATAGACGCCTATGGCTTAGGGTGTAGGGACTCCGACTGACAATCGGTCGATTTTTGATCCCGACCAGAAGCAAGTAGATGAACTGTGATACAGCGAAACAGGCTTGTATATGGATGACTAATATATATATATATAGTTTTCATCGAAGACAACCAAAACAAGCGCTTTATTTTTGGGGCCATTGAGTGTTTTAAGTCTTTCCAAATGATCTTTGGATCCGAGGGCTAATGTGTCCGATGGTGATGATCGAACATTGACCAGAGACATAAAGTATCTTCTAACGTTATGTCGAAATCGTCAAGTCAGATTCCGACGAAAACACCGGCACTCGTACCTTGTTAAACGGCGTCGAACCCAGCCATTACTTAGTCCGGTAGCTGCTTGGGTACCGTAAGCAACTTCCGAAATGTGTTTCGGCTTTAAATAACACACAAGCAGTTGATAAGTGGTAGAAAGCAGCACGCCTTATTGTGATAAATTAGATTAAACCTTTATGAGAAAAAAGAAAAATTATCGTGTTTTTCTTTCGTGCTTTTAATTTTGGCATCGTTCCCAGTCGCTTATTTACCGAACGTTGCAACTGATCGATTTACCTTGAAGTATTTGCCGATCGATGAAACAGTTAAGGGGTATGTGCTTGAAACGAGTCAGAAGACTTGGCTAAATTTATGTGTCTATTCTCTCTAAGAGGTTAGCACATAATGGCTTATTTCTTTCTTCTGCTGAGTGTTTTTTTTTTTTTAGGATTTAAAGCCGGGTCCAAATGAAACATGATGGAAGTATATATAAACGTAGTCATTACATACTAAACACTTCACATACCTTGGTGCATGCATGTTATAGTGCCCACCTTCGAGGAAAGAACTCTTCCTCTTTTTATATAGTTACCTGCGTGACATTCGAAAAGGCATTTAAGAGCAGTTAACTACTTTGCGTATTGTCGAACTCTTTACCTTTGGGAGGAGAGTAATAACCCAGTTGGAGCTCCGCTGAAGGGTAGAGCCTCGTCTGGGAAAATTAGACATAAATTTTGACCCAGGGGTATATGGCCCGGATGACAAACAATAAAAACGCCTTGTGACACATTTTGTCTTAAGAGGGAAGCAATTAAATACTGAAGTTAACAGCAGTTAACAAGAGCAGTTAACATAAGCAGTTAACGACAGCTACGACTCAGGCAATAAGCAGCGTAATATTAATAATACCTTTGGAATTACTTATTTATATATTATTTATTATTAACACTTCCTTTGAATATCTTGTTATACTAATATACTGTTTTGAAGCTACCTTCTTGTTCCGTGACTTACTTCCGGCACAAACCGGTCACGACAATTTTGTGGCGAAGTTTCGCCACAACAGCATGAATGACAACACATTTAGTATGGGAGATAAGGAAATTAAACATAAACTAAGATGCAGTAGAAGTAATTTCGCTCGGTACCACCAACTGTGCGTTGTGGGGCAGTGGATATCCACTCGGAACGACAAATTGGGGTGACTTCGAATTCCAGTTGAATTTCTTGCATTCACTTACGCGCAAATACCCTAGGGAAAGGTATTAATCCGTCTCTTCCCTCCAGTTATAGGGTAAATAACAGGACAGATTGGATTCTATAGTATTGGCTGGCAACCAGTCTACCGCAGAAAGCAATGGCAAACTCGAGTCATATGCTTGAATGGACTCGTCAGCTCGAAAGTTAAATATGGATGTCATGGATGGTGCCAAATACAATAAAAATATTTAAACTGCTAGATGTATACAATACCATTCTCAGTTGAATGGTTAAAAACGCTTTGAGCGAGTACAGCTTGTGGCTCTTCGCGAAGAGCATACTTTTTCGAATCTTGTGAAATCGCAATAAAAGCTGTACAAATGACATACATGACATCACTTAAGAAATTTTAACAGCAACAACTACAATAGAATAGAAGGAGTGGTCCGATTTTAATCAAATTTAATACACTAATAGACAAAGACATACGAAACGATATTCAGAAATTTCAAGGTTGCAGTTCTTACAATAGAAAATCGATAATATATATATATATATATATATATATATATATATATATATATAAGGCAAGGTGTTTGCGTGTGTGTCTGTATGTTTGTATTTTTTTCAGCTCTTTTATTTTAGTTTTTGCTTCGGGTTTGGCTCTAAGTAGGTATAATTGTAGTTCTTGGTCTCAGCTATGATACCATTTACTCAGAGGACTTATTTAGCCTTCAAAATTCAGTTTACGACGAAAAAAACTTATTTGACATCGATAACGAAAATCAAAATTTGACATACATCCATTCATATTTTAGTCTTTTGTGCCAACGTCCAAAGAGTCTCAGCTCCAGGACGATGGATTAGTTTTAAAGCTTTCATTACACCCGAGCAACGCCGGGCTATACTGCTAGTACTGATATAATAAAGAGGTTGACGTTGAACATTGCTTCATTTGGACTGCTGGGAAGAACATTCTCAGGAAAGAGCGATAACAACTACGGGTCTAAAAAAAGATTTTATAAGCCGAGTCTGAATACCACCCGAATTTGTTGCACTTGGTTTCGCGCAAATACCTTTGGGAAAAGTATTAATCCGATGCTCCTTCCTTCCACTATGGGGTAAATAAGAAGAGAGATTGGTCTCTGTAGCCTTGGTGGGGACCCGTCAATCGTAGAAAATAATGGCAACCTATTGCGGAAAAATATTCTGCCCAGTCGCCCAAGCATGAACCATGTATGGCAATTAACTGATTGACACACACACACACACACACACACACACACATATATATATATATATATATATATATATATATATAATTTTTTTTTAGAAAAGGTTTTAGATATTCTACAATTTCATGGGTAATACTGCAGAATGTTTTTTTTCTGGGATATTTTGAAGATTAACTGTTGTATTATTTGGGTCTGACGAGCAGCAAGGTCAGCCGCGAAATACGTATTATCCATGAAATTGTAATAAATCTAAAAAATCATCTAAATTATTTTACGCTGTTAAATTATACAAATAAACTTAACATTGATTTCTTTGCAGTTCGTCTCTATCGGAATTTACCTGCATAATATACCAAGTATTCTATGTTATATATATCCGATAGAATAAAACTGTAATTTCTACTCCAACAGCTTCTTTTCTCGCACTTCCCGCCTGCGGAATTCCCTTCCACATGATTGCTTCCCCGACGGCTACAATCTCCAGGAGTTTAAATGTAAGGTCAATAGACACCTCCTAACGCACTAACTCGCATCCATGCTCTGAAACACTCTTCCAATCTACCCAACCCTCATCCTCGGTATCCTTAACCGTCTATCATCCTCCTTCTGACATTTTCTATATCTAACCACTCTTTCTCATCACTTTCCTCTATGTAAACCCTGCGCAATGGTAGCAGTGGAATGTTTTGCTTGGGGTGAAATGATTAATATATATATATATATGTATATATATATATATATATATATATATATATACGAAATATATATATATATATATATATATATATATTATACGAGATATGTATGTGGTGATTTTTCTAAGCAAGGCAAGCTTTTTAATCATTGCACTACACCGTGGATCCCAATGAAACATGTATATGTATATATATATATGTGTGTTTAAATTCATACAAGGGGTGTATACTATTTGTCCTTCTCACGTTAACGAGTGGGTCGATAGGGAGTTTGATACCGGCGCCATCATTCAGTTCTTTGCGAAGTTATTTTTTTTTTCTTTTATGAGCAAAATTCTATTTTTTGCTTATTTTTCGTGTGCAATCTAATCAAGAATAAATATGTCCATATAAGAAATTCAGCCGGGCTGTGACGTTTTCGGAAAAATCATAAGACGAAGCTAATCACAGAAAAATATCAACTTCTCTCTTGTGGGGGAAATTTTAATCTAATAGAAAGCAGTAATGGAGAAATGAGCCGATGCATTTAATGTATAACCAACTTCGGGAATTGAGAGCGATAAGGCAAATATGAGATTAGTCAAATTAAGCCTGAAAGATGAAACAAACTTTTCCAGATCTGAGTTTTAAATAGAAGCCCAGACCTGGTCTTATTTGGCATTTTTGTTGTTGCAGCTGTTGGAAGTCTTCAAGTAATGTATTTTTTGTGGTAAGGTTTCTTTTGTGATTCTGTAGTGCTAGTGTATAACATCTGATGAAGTGTCGTTTTCTTTAAAATTAATTTACTTAAAGTTACTTTTAATCATTGATCTGAGACAACGGTTGTTTTCACTGATAGCTCAGACATACCTGAATTGAGGTAAACTGTTTTATAGACGAAGAAATAACAAACGACAAATTGGAATTGGCCATTAAATAACTAAACAAATTTTTACGGGAGATAAAATCAACTAATCGTCAACTAACATTGCAAAGATATTGGAATATTTTAAACTCTGAGGAAGAGTCAAACTCATGAGGAAGAAAAGGAACAAGAAAACATCGTATTTCTTTTGTTGACTCAAATATATTTATTTTCAATTACCTCTTTTCAATGTATAAATTGACGTGTTAGAAGTAAGTCTGTCCTGTAATATCTGAAATCCTCAATTGAAAACAATTCATTTTTTGGGGTTTTTATTTGTACTTTTTTCAGTCATTTGGTAGGATTCGAACATAGATTCTCAATTTTTAAAATGTTGCCCCTTTTTTCAGTTCATTTCATCTTCTGCCTGTTTATTTGTCTTTATTTTTCCCTAATCTATGCTATAAGAGTCGCATTCGTCTGTCCGTCACAATTTCATATCTTATATATTCTATTATAATAAAAACCGTTGTATATATATATATATATATATATATATATATATAACTTTTTATTACTATTTCCGCAACAAAGATTTTTTATAGGGCAGGGTTGTTAGCCCTACGCACAACTCTGGAGGACTGGTGGACCATTCTTTGTCCTTACCTTAACAGCACCATGCATTCCCAAACGGACAACCATCTAAGTACCGACCAGGCTCGATGTTGGTTAACTTCGGTGATCGGACGAGAGCCGTGTGTATGTGTGTGTGTATATATAGACACACACAAACACGGCTTTATATATTTTTTTTTCTAAACATATACTATTAAATAAAAGAGACAATGAATGTCTATGATGTTTAATCATGAGCCGTTCTAAACGTCATATTTTGGCTTTAATTCTTTTATTAATTTATTTCTAAGCTTTCGGCTCACATGAACCATCTCCAGCGGAGTTCTATGTCAACACAAAATGAAATCGTCGGTGATGGTGGATGTTATTGTGTTACCGTTCTAATAACCACTCTGAAAATGGCTCATGTGAGCCGAAAGCTTTTGTGGGAAACATCTGTTGTCACGACAGACGCAGACATATATATATATATATATATATATATCTGTACACCCATCAACTCGCGCAAGGACACACAGACTGAGGTTTGCAGTGACCGAACGCGCGTACGTGTGTGTGTGTGTGTGTGTCCTTGCGCGCGTTGATGGGTGTATATATATATATATATATATATATATATATATATATATATGTGTGTGTGTGTGTGTGTGTGTGTGTGTGTGTGTGTGTGTGTGCGCGTCTGTCCTGACGACAGATTTCCCCCACTTCCACAGAAATACACGAATATAACCAATTTTAAAAAAAAATGAATCAGTTTGTCTGACGATCGCAAAAGCGTAAAACCCAGGGTTACAAACTCATATATATATATATATATATATAAATATATATATATATATATATATATATACTTAATTACAATAAAGCAGCACTAATTATTATAGACTAAATGTCCGAAAAACCAATGCTAACCAATCAGTAACTTAAATCGTCAGATACCCCCAAAGAGGCTTACCTCGTATGTTAAATAATGTGGAAGAAAAAAAAGAAACAAACCGCGCGCAAGAACAATGCGTCAATTGCTTGTTTGAAAAAAAAAAAAACATTTATTTATTTTTTTATTTTTTTATTTTATTTATTTATTTATTTATTTTTTGTTTGTTTGTAATAAAGGTTGTTTTACCCTGATTTTATTTGGTTTCTTCTTTTGAGCTCTATATATTTGCCGTTTTTTATCTAAATTCTTAGCCTGGCCCTGACGATCCGTTGTGTGAAACCGCGGTCGGTGTTGCCTCAATTTTAGATTTAGCGTACTATCCCACGGTGTGACGTCATAAAACCGCATCGCAAACTTAAGAACTGCGTTTATTATTTTTGGTAACTATTCCCGTTGCCAAGCGGAGTTTTATGTCAACACAAAATAAAATCGTCGGTGATGGTGGATTTTATAATATTTCAGTTTAAACTACCTCTCTGAAGATGGCTCATGTGAGCCGAAAGCTTAGAAGAAAACCAATAAATAATTATCCAAATGTTGGAGAATTTTTGTCTTTATTTTCAACTGAAATTAAAACAAAAATACGACGTTGAGAACGGCTCATGATTAAACATAATAGACATTCATTGTCTCTCATATTTAATAGCATATGTCTAGAAAATTACTTGCTGCCTCGATATACTAAATTTAAGTTACATGATGCCGCAGCATTAAATGATCCCACCGCTAAGAAATTGCAATGGAACCTCATAAAACGTCAAATGCACACAGCCAAACAGGAATTACAAGAAATCAACACTGAAATTGTACACATCAAAGAAATTTTACAGTCTTCTACCACAAGTGAAAAATTCAAGGAAATATTGGATTTATTATACAATACAACACAAAAGGAACATGAATCCCATAAACAAGTCATCCAAAAAAAGCTAAACAAATTATATAAAGGAAAAATACTCTTACCAAACATCAATGAAAACTTCATTAACCTATCGGATTACCAACTTACTCCAGATGAAATAGAATTCCTTAATCTCGGACCAAATTTTCATGTCGCACAGAAACCTAATTCAATGTTTAAACAAATGGAAATTGAAGCTTTATACCAACAAATACTTCAACTCGAACAGGACAACCATATTACTACACAGGTAGGCTTAAAAGAATTACTCAAAGCTGAATCAAACACCGTTACCATAAAAATCCTAATGATATTATAAATATGCCTCTCATAAAAGCAGCCACACATCTCAAAAATAACAAAAATATTGTTATCCGACGTGCCGATAAAACCAATACTTTTGTTATTTTAAACAGACAGGAATATCACTCCAAATTACAGGCCATTCTCGATGATCACAACAAATTTAAAAAATTAACTTGTAATACCACAACCCAACTTAAAAAACATATTAATAAACTTATTACTGCAAACAATGCTGAAATAGGATCCTATAAACTTCAAAAGATTATAGGTGATTATCAGCCCGGCTGCCTTTATGGAAATGTAAAAATCCATAAAAAAGATCATCCCCTCCGACCTATCATTTCTCAAATACCCACACCAATATATAACCTTTCCAAAACACTTAACAAACTAATTACTCCCTATCTTCCTGGTAAATATAGCATTAACTCCACGGACGAATTTTTACAGATTCTCCATTCCGTAAAACCTAATAATCAAATGATTGCATCTTTGGATGTTCAAAACTTATTCACAAATGTTCCCGTCCATGAAACAATTGACATCATTATCCGTGATGTATACAACCATGCTACTCTCCCATCAATCAATATTAAACCCACTATATTAAAACAACTATTATTAGCATGCACCACACAAGTACCCTTTCACGATCCCTTAGGCAATATTTATACACAAATAGATGGTATTGCGATGGGATCTCCTTTAGGCCCCCTCTTTTCTAATTATTATATGGCAAATCTAGAAAATAAAATAATTAATGACAACAATAAACCCTCTATATATGTAAGATATATAGATGACATCTTTGTTTTAGCTAAGAATATCGATCAAACTAAATATCTTAAAAACAAATTTGAAAGTCACTCCGTCCTCAAATTTACATTAGAACTTAATATTAATAACAAACTCCCATTCCTTGATGTATTCATTGATTCTAGCACACATAAATTTACTACTTCTCTATATAGGAAACCAACTAGCATAAATTCGTGTCTTCTTAATTATAATAGTGAATGTCCCCAACGATATAAGTTAGCTGTTATAAAAAACTTACTTCAACGCACACAAATGATATCTTCTTCCAAATCTATATTTTATAAAGAATTACACAACATTAAGCAAACACTAGTCAATAATGGATTTCCTAACTCCGTTATTGATCAACAAATTAAAATGTATCTCAACAAAATTAACAATAGCTCTAACAATAATGATAATATTAATAATAATGGTTTACATCAAAATAAACATAACACTATTAACTTATACTATTGCAACCAAATACATAATAATTATAAACAAGATGAAAAAACTCTCAAAAACATAATACGTAGAAATGTTAAACCAATCGAAAGTAATAATCAAATTAAACTCATTATATATTATAAAAAGTTTAAAACAATTGACCTCATAGTCTATAATAACCCAACAAGCACTAAACTAAATTCTTTACAAAAAACCAATGTAGTGTACCAATTTACATGCCCATTCAGAGATTGCATCTCTGATACTACTCAAAAACCTAGTACATATATTGGTTTTACCACAACCACCCACTCCCGTAGACTTACATGTCATCTTTCTGATCAGAGTACTATTAAACAACATTTCTCTGAAAAACATAAACATGTAGGTAATATCAGACAGATTTTGGTCAACAATACGGTGATCCTTACTCATACACACAGTAAGAGGAACCTGCAGATATTGGAGGCCATGTACATCAAATCAAAACAACCAACACTCAATAAAATCAACTTTAAAACAGGAAATAACATATTACATTGCATTTGACTAGATGGTTTTGTTATCATTTCGCGCTATCACGCGGTGTGACGTTATAAAACCGCATCGCAAACTTAAGAACTGCGTTTATTATTTTTGGTAACTATTGCCGTTGCCAAGCGGAGTTTTATGTCAACACAAAATAAAATCGTCGGTGATGGTGGATTTTATAATATTTCAGTTTAAACTACCTCTCTGAAGATGGCTCATGTGAGCCGAAAGCTTAGAAGAAAACCAATAAATAATTATCCAAATGTTGGAGAATTTTTGTCTTTATTTTCAACTGAAATTAAAGCAAAAATACGACGTTTAGAACGGCTCATGATTAAACATAATAGACTTTTAATTTCAGAACATAAAACCATAAGACTCTTCTTTTATTTGCTAGGAATGTATTCCAGAATTTGAGTAGAGAATTAAGAAACACGAAAATTTCGCTGGAAACAAAGAAGCGAGAACTGGATTGCTATATGATGTCAGTTCTTCAATGGAGCAGTAATTGCTGGACACTCTCTCCAAAGATATAGGAAGAACTTGAAGCAACCGAAATTCTGTTATACAGAAAGATGCCGAGGATATCATGCGAGCAACAATGAGTTTTTGGAGAGGATGGAAACGAAAAAAAACTAATACTTAACGTCAGGAAAAGACAGCTAAAGTTTCTGGGACATTTAATGAGGAAGGAGGGATTGGAGAATATGGTACTCACAAGTCAGAGGATAAAAAAGACAAGGGAAAGCAACGTGTAATATACTTGATGGTTTTGAGTAAATGACTAGCAGAGCGGGGTTTGTGTGGAGTTGCACTCACTTACGCGCAAATACTCTGGGGAAAGGTATTAATCCCTCTCTTCCCTACAGTTATGGGTTAAATAACTGGACAAATTGGGTTTGATAGCCTTGGATAGCAACCAGTCTACCTCAGAAAGCAATGGCAACCTACTGCGGGATAATCTTCTGCCCAGTCAGTCATATCTCTATCGAGACATGATCGCCCAAGCGTGTTTCACGTATGGCACTTAACTGACTGACCTATATTTCAATTTCATCAAAATAACCTTTTTTTGCCTTCACAACGACTGCACACACTCTCGGAATTCTTGTCACTTATTTATTGAATGACCCTAGTAGAATTTCTTATAATGAAAAGCCGGAAACCACATCCTAAACAGAGAAAAAGGGATGAGCCTCTTAACCTGTTCAATAGACGTGGGTGGAGTGTTAACCGGGCGATAGATAGATCTATCTACTACAATTGAAAAACAAAAAAAAGCAAAGTGAAAAGATTGAAAAAGAGAAAGCCGGAAACCACATCCTAAGCAGGGAACAAGGGATGAGCCTCTTCACCTGTTCAAACCTATATTATTAGTTTGGTGACAGGGATACAGACGTACTGAAGGTTTCGCTGTGAATGCCATGCTGTACAGCAATCCCCTTTCATTTTTCTGGCAGATTGATTTGTAGCCATAGATCTCTTTTTCTCACGAATGGTGCCCAATTGATTTTACTGTAATATGCAATCGACAAAATCAAAAGCATTATATCAATACGATTTGGCCCGTGCCGTCAGAAATAACGGCAACACATATAGTGATGGTGATTTTCTAGATGTGGCACAAAGCCAAAAGTACGGGACACCCAGTGAGAGTCGAATTCTCTACTCAATTAAAATGGTTCTAGCGAGACAAGCTTGCTAACCGTTACAGAAACTTAAGGTTCCCCAACATATAAAGGGATATATCAACTATTATCTTCATTAAGACATAAGAAAAACAAAAAAATTCAACTCCACCACCGTGACAGGATCTTCAGCATCTTACTGCCAAAAAACTCTTCTCCGACAGGCAGTATGGCTTCCGCTTTGCCAGGTCCACGGCCGACATGCTAACGACCCTTACGGAGTACATGTTCCAGGCCCTTGAGAAGTCCGGTGAGGCTCATGTTGTTGCTCTGGACATCTCCATGGCTTTTGACAGGGTTTGGCACGCTGGCCTTCTATGCAAGCTACGGAGTTACGGTATTACCGGATGATTGCATGATCTGATCTAATCCTTTCTAAATAACCGCATAATGAAGGTCGTTCTGAATGGTCATGCTTCCACATCTTACTGTACAAACGCTGGTGTCCCTCAGGGTTCTATCCTAGGCCCGACGCACGTCCTTATTTTCATAAATGTCCTCAAAGACGAGATCAAGAGCCAAGTAGACATCTACTCAGATGACACCACAATTTACTCCTGCATCAGTAAGAAACCCGGTGTGGCGGGCAAACATAATCTCGCTGTTGATCTTGAGAGGGATCTACATTCTGTGGTGAATTGGGGTAAGAATTGGCTTGTAAATTTCAATGCGTCTAAGACCAAGCTGCTGTCTGTCAATCATCACAGACAACCTCTTCTGCCTCCCATAAGCATGAACCAAGCGAGTTTTCCCGAGAGCAATACACTACGCCTCCTCAGCCTTACTCTCTCTTCTTATTTAAAGTGGAAACACTACATTGAATCAATAGCTAAATCCACTGCTAGGAAGGTTGGGTTACTATGTCGGGCCAGGATGTTTTTCCCGCCTGAAACCATCCTGTATATATACAAATCAAGCATTCGTCCGTGCATGGAGTACTGCTGCCATATATGGTCAGTTGCCCCCACTGTTCACCTCGGTGATTTTGATAGCCTCCAAAGAAGAATCAGTAATGTGATAGGTACCGACTTGGCGGATCGACTACAGCCACTTTCCCACCGACAGCTTCCTTCTGTCTGTTCTATAAATGCTTCTATGGTTTCTGCTCCAACTAATTTAAGTCACTGGTGCCTCTGCAACAGGTGTTTACTACACGACGACATAGTTATTGTAAAAAATAAAATAAAAACACACTGCTAAGGATTAAACACCTGGCAAGAGGTTTAATAACTAGTAATAAAGAGAATGGGGGTTGTAGTGCAGTGGATATCGACTCGGAACGACAAATCGGTGTGCCTAGTTCGAATTCCAGTTGAATTCACTAACGCACAAATACTTTGTGAAAGGTATTAATCCGTCTCTTCCCTCCAGTTATGGGTGAAATAATAGGACAGATTGGGTTCTGTAGCCTTGGATGGCAACCAGTCTAACGCAGAAAGCAATGGCAACCTACTGCGGGATAATCTTCTGCCCAGTCAGTCATGTCTCTTTTAAGACATGATCGCCCAAACCGTTTATCACGTATGGCCCTTAACTTACTGATTAAAGAGAATGAACTGATCCGATGCAACATCGCTATTGTCTCTCTCTCTCTCTCTCTCTCTCTCTCTCTCTCTATGAGTATGACAGGACGTATCAGAGTCTAACCGTACTGATGAGCTGTGATACAGCGAAACAGATCTGTCTGCGGATGACAATATATATATATCAACCGCAGATAGATCTGTTTCGCTGTATCACAGCTCATCAGTACGGTTAGACTCCGAGTGATATCCCTTATCGACCATAATTATAAGGCCAACCCAATTTATGTATTTTATACATAAATTGTATAATAATAAATTATACATAATACAAGTTATGTATTTCATACTATTTTTACTATTTATTGCCAAGTGGATAATTCTAAATGAAATTAGAATGTTCTTTTGTTATTATTACTTTACAAAATTTTACAAGGTAAGTAAAGATAAACTCGTCCGAATCACCCTAAATTTTCTCCATTCTTTCATTGATGAAACTGCAATATAGGGAATTATTTAATATTTATACATTCATTTGATGCACATGTTATTATGCAGTATTAACAACAGAGCCCTTCTATTTTCATTTACAATTATTCATGTTGCAATAAATATTAAAAACAGTATGAAATACATCATTTTTTTAAAAGATTGAGGTTACCTAATAATTATGGCCGGTAGTGTAATGCACAACGATCTTTTTTTAAAATACAGAGGAACGGTTTGAAGCAAAGAGTGAGCTTGGTTATTATTATTACGCCATGGTGCGGTGCACAAATTTTGTGGCATATCGTAATAAATGAATGATTGACAACACATCTGTTCATATTAACGTTAATATTCAGTTATGAATATCGATCGTATTATATAGTTTTGAAAGAATGTAATAGAAATCAATGACAAATTACCTGTTTAATCATTATTTGAGTGGACGGGTGTGTATTCATCTCTGCATAATAAAGACCCTGTTTCCAATCGAATTTGACAATTTCATCCCAAATGAAAGGGAGCAGAGCTTAAAACATGATTAATAATTCACTACTGAAGAATAAAATTTGGAAGATTTTTTTCTCAGTGAAAGAATAAAGGAAAGCAAGGAAAAAAGAATGTGCCCAAAGGATTAATTTTGAAGAAAGAAAGAAAGAAAGAAAGAAAGAAAGAAAGAAAGAAAAGCGACCTCAGAGAATTATTAAAGAAAAAAACAAAGAAAAAAAAGAAGTTGACGTAAGAACTAATTTTGTGGAAATAAAGTTATAAAGAATTACGAAAGAAAGAAAAAGCGTGTCTGAGGAATTCATTTTGAAGAAAGAACAAAAGAAAGAAAGAAAAGCGATATCAAAGAATTATTTATGCAAGAAAGAAAGAAAAAAGAATTCATTTTGAGGAAATAAATTAAATTGTCACAAATTATGAAATAAAGAGAGAACAGCGAATCTGAAGAATTCAATTTGAAGAAAGAAAGAAAGAAAGAAAGAAAAGCGTCCAAAAGAATTATTAAAGAAAGAAAGAAAGAAAGAAAGAACAAATGAGTGAAATAAAGAAAGAAAGAAGAATGCGTCTGAAAGATTCATTTTAAAGAAAAAAGAAATGCGTCCCAAAGTATTGTTAAAGTAAGAAAAAAAAAAGATAAATGCGTTTGAAAAATCCAATTTGAAGAAAGAAAGAAAAGCTCTCTAAAGAATTATTAAATAAAGAAAGAAAGAAAGAAAGAAAAATAAATGCATTTGAAGAAAGAAAGAAAGAAAGAAAGAAAGAAAAAGTTGTTTCTGTAGGAGTCATTTTGAAGAAAAAAAGATGAAACGATCCAAACAATTATTAAAGAAAGAAAGAAAGAAAGAAAGAATGAAAGAAAGAAAGAAAAAAGAAAATGTCTGAAGAATTCATTTTGTAGAAAGAAAGAAAAGCGGTCCCAAAGAATTATTAGTGAGAGAGAGTGAGAGAGAGAGAGAGAGAGAGAGAGTGAGTGAGTGAGAGAGAGAGAGAGAGAGAGAGAGAGAGAGGCAACCTCAAGAATTAATTTAGAAAGAAAGAAAGAAAGAAAAAAAGAATGAAAGGAAGAAGAAACAAATATAGAATTCGAAATAAACATTTTTTAGATTTAGGAAGTGAAAAAAATGAATCCTGCAACTTCAATGGCTGACAGATTTTAACATAAGCCCAGATAAACCCATTCATTCCCGATGTAATCTGATCTAAAATTTTATCATGCAAGCAGTTGTATGAGTTGTAACAAAAGGAAAACAAATCAGGACATCTGCCATAGATTCAGAGTTTTCATAAAAATTTCACATTGTACTGAGTTTGATTCTTAATGCACGCTTGACGTGTCTGGGAGAAAAATCATCACGTTACCCAATGTGTGGGGCTCGAGACAGCGGGCGAGAACGCAGATAATTCGAGAAGGTGAAGGTCATGCGTGTAAGGAAGTAATTACTAATTTGTGAACGTCAAATTCTCTTATATATCATGAATTAATGGAGGTTTTTGAATCCAATAATATTTGTCATATTTATAGACATTATAATTAGCGGATACTCGTGTTAACAAGGATACTGACTCGCCTACAGTTAACCAATTATGTCGTCTATAGTAATAATACACTTATCTCTATATATATATATATGTGTATTTAGGCAGCAAATTTTCTTTTTAGACATATCAGATTAAATGAATTGCAAACATTATGTTTGCTTATTTTTCATAAAATCCGTTCATGCTGACGGGTAATCTTTCGCGTATTATAACTGAAAGATGTCAGAAATGAGTTGAAATGTTGACCTATGTTATTATCATTCATTTGTCAATGTCCTCAAGTTCTTTCAATCTCCTTTCGAGATCATTTTCAGGGGTGTGAGTGATGATGACAAAAAATAAACGAAATTAGCAAGACGTCTTACATCAAAATTGTCTGACCACTCGTCCATTCTAAACATCTACAACCTTCCTGTCTACATTCACAATATAAAAAAATTATGATCGATAAAACAACTATCCTACACCAAAAAACAAACTACAGATTCTCGAGGCAATATTCATTAAAAATTTAAGCCGTCAATTAATAGAATCAGCTCTGAATACTGTAGCAATGTTTTAAAATGTTTATAAAAAGAACAGTTTTTTCATGCTTTAACACGTGCATTACCATGACGTTACAACATATAAAAAATTCTATTTTGGATAATGTTCACGTTTTAATGAACACTAAACAATTTGTCTGCCATTATAATTGAAGAAAAAAAATTTACAGTAATTTTTAGCAGACACAATGTTTTCAATTTTTTTAATCTGACATATATATATATATATATATATATATATATATATATATATATATATTAGCAGTATAGCCCGGCGTTGATCGGATGTAATGAAAGCTTTAAAACTAATCCATGGTCCTGGAGCTTAGATCCGCCTAAGAATATTTGTGTGAGAATCGGATGAAAATTGTGGATTTGTTAAAGGACATACAGACAGATAAACAGACACACACACAAACATCTTGCCATATATATGTATATATATATATATATATATATATATATTATCGATTGTCTGCACTATTGTAAGAACTGCAACCTTGAAACTTGTGAATATCATTTTATATGTCTTTGTCTATGAGTGTATCAAATTTGATTGAAATCGGACCACTCTTTCTATAACCCAATTTTTTCGATTATCGATTTTCGATATTTATCGGTGGTACCTCGACACAAAACCTAGCTAAGGACACTCACAGACGCTTATAGTACAACTGTGTAAATTTTCAAGAAAATCGGTTCAGCCGTTTCGGAGTCTATAGGTAACGGATACACACACACACACAGACAAAGTTCCATTTATAAATAAGTTTAGATTCAGTAAGGAATTAGAGCACTCTGGCTATTCGGCGTGTATAATGATAATAAACACGCTAAAAAGTCTGGCTTCTTCTACCGAGCGCCCATAGCCCAGAGGTAGCATCGCCGATTACCGATAATTCGATCGGGTTTCAATCCTGGGTTAAAACCAATCAGAGTCTAACCGTACTGCTGAGCTGTGATACAGCGAAACAGATCTGTCTGCGGATGAATATATATATATTTTCTTCGTCTTTGCAATCAATAATCTTTTTTAAAAATTGAATATGTATGAAATTTGTTTTCTTAATAAAATTCTCCCCTATTTGTGTTTGGTCTCTTCTTTTTTGGGTCACGTGGGTTGTTTGAATTTCTTTTATACTTGTCGTTTGGTTCTTTCCTTGTTAGCCAGTCTTCCTTGTCGATCCGTTTAGGTGAAAACTTGCTAGGTTGTCTGGCTCACTTGGTATTCTTTATATATATATATATATATATATATATATATATATATACTAACAAAATAGCAAGATCGCCAAGACCGACCGCGGTTTCGCAAAACGGCTCGTCAGGGCAAAGGCAGATCATTACTAACCAAATAAATACACACTACTAAGACTAACCCATTTGCAGAAGAGGTTGGATGGAAGGGAAAAAAAAAATAAAAATAAAAAAAAAAATTTAAAAAAAAACCTGGGAGGGGGGATTTCTATAACTTTCGATATCCTAAGTAAGAAACTTCATTTTATGCATTCTACACTTATTTAATATCTCAGTTCTAGAGTTAATAAGCCTATTAGCGGGTTCAAACTTAGCTATAGCTAGCTTCTCCTCATCACAAAGTTTGCAAAATTTATTATTCTTATTACTAATGGGGCACTTTTTTATTATTTCCCATTTCAGAATTGGGTCCTTTTTACTTTTGGCTTTTATTTCCCATACATATGTAGATAACGCCGTACTATGTTTATATCTAGCGTTTTTGAAAGAAGTTTTATGATTATAAAACCTACTTTTAAAATTATCGTGTGTAGATCCTATGTATGTCTTGGGATTTTTGTCGTTTTCGCTAACATAGACCTTAACTTTGTAGACTACACTTGTCTGATTACAATTACCCTCAATCGGGCAGTCCTTTTTAGCTCTACAATTACACTTATTCTCCTTAACTTTATTATTGCCGGAGGCTGCTGTATTCTCTTTTAATTTACTTTTGTTGATGTTATTAATGATTTTACCTAAGTTAGGCATACAGGAGTAACTCAACTTAATAGTATTTCTGTTAAATATCTGCTTAAGTCTATTATTTGAGTTGAAATGTCTATCAATTAAATCAAAAAACATTTTTCCTATCTTGGATCTGACTTCCTTATTATATGGGGGGGTTGAACCATATAATTTTTCTTGATCTATTCTTACTGGCTTTTTTATTTAAACCTTGGTTCGAAAATTCTAACTTTTCTTGGTGCCCACTTCTTTTTAAGGCCATTTGAAAAATTTTTTTATGTTTTTCAAAAACTTCCCTATTTGACGAGTTTGTAGACAATCTAACCTCTATACCTCTAGGAATACTTTGCAGAATATGTCTAGGGTGGTTAGACTTTTTATTAACGTAAATAGGGGCATAATTCCTTTTGATGTATGGCGTTATTATCCCATTGGCAATGTTTAACGTTATGTCTAAGTAATTGACTATTTTCACGTTATGCTCTATTTCTATTTCAAGCTTATGGGACTTAAAAAACTTTTGTACTTCTTTTCTCATTTTGTCTCCTAATTTAGGCGTGCAGTTTTCTATCACTATCAATCCATCATCCCGGTACAGGCCGTGGTTATGGAAATCTATTATTTGGTTTAATTTGTGTAGTAATAGGCACCCTATCAGTTCAGCCACTTCTGCACCATCATATACCATATACCATGTACATATACCAGGCACTCGACAGGAATGGCGAAGCTCGAACCGTTGCATTGGATATATCTAAGGCGTTCGACAGAGTTTGGCATGCTGGCCTTCTATGTAAACTGCGGAGCTATGGTATAACTGGACATTTGTTTGAACTAATCCAGTCATTCCTCTCTAACCGCACAATGAAAGTGGTATTAAACGGACATGCCTCTCAGAACTACCATACAAACGCAGGTGTCCCCCAAGGCTCCATCTTAGGTCCTACACTCTTCCTGATATATATTAATGATCTCCCTGATTCCATAAGAACCCAAATAGGTTTGTACGCCGATGACACCACAATTTACTCTCGCCTCCAACAAAAATCTGGTGTAGGCGTCAAAGCTAAACTTGCAGCCGAGATTGAAAAAGACCTCCAATCCATATTGGACTGGGGTAAGAAATGGCTAGTAAATTTTAATGCTTCTAAAACGAAGCTACTGTCAATTAACCATCATCGACAATCTCACCTACCTCCCATTAGCATGGACCAGGCTTGCCTCCCAGAGAGTAAAACACTACGCCTCCTTGGTCTCACACTTTCAGCGGACCTCAAATGGAATGACTATATCGAATCCATTGCTAAATCCGCTGCTATGAAAGTCGGTTCTCTGTGTAGGGCCCGGAAGTTTTTTCCGTCTAAATCTATCCTGCACATTTACAAATCTACCATCCGCCCGTGCATTGAATACTGCTGCCATATCTGGTCGGGTGCCCCTGCTGTTCTCCTCGGGCTTCTCGATAAGGTTCAGAGGAGGGTCTGTAATGTGATAGATACCGACTTGGCAGACCGCCTGCAGTCTCTCTCCCACCGGCGAGACGTGGCTTCGCTGTGTCTCTTCTATAAATACTTTCACGGCTTCTGCTCCGATGAACTTAGATCACTGGTGCCCCCTAAATACGAATTTGCACGAGATACTAGATTAGCAACTAGATCCCACCCTTTTACAGTGAAATCGATAAAATGCAGCCGTAACTTCTACTCCAACAGTTTCTTTCCTCGCACTTCCCGACTGTGGAATTCTCTTCCAAAAGATTGCTTCCCCGACGGCTACAATCTCCAGGAGTTTAAATGTAAAGTCAATAGACACCTCCTAACACACTAACCTGCTCCCATTCTATCAAACACTCTTCCCATCTGCCCGACACTCATCCTCGCTATCATTACTCATCTATCACCTTTCTCCTGACATTCCCTATGTCTATCCACTCCTTCTCTTTACCTTCCCCTATGTAGCCCCATGCGCAATAGTGGCAGTGGAATGCCTTGCTTGGGGTGAGATGATTAAAAAAAAAAAAAATATGCCCCTATTGGGTTATCAAACCCTTGGGCATCAGTCTTTTTTATCCAAATTTATTCAATAAAATCGCCATTGACTTCAACCAGGGCTCTCTGCAAACTTCTCCTGCAGATCTTCTGGACGGTTTCCCTGTTTAAATTGTGTCAATAATATTTGCCTTCAGTTCAAATTTAGTGTAACAAGGAGTTTTGTTAGTCGCTCGCTCAATTGCACTCCACACATATTAATCAAGGGGATTGTTGATTGGAGAATTAGGGGACCAGAGGTAAGTGGTGATGCGGTCATAGAAATTGTCTGATAGCAACGACTGGGTTCTCCTGATTTTGTGCTTGGTGAAGAGTGTTGTTGCCAGTCACCCTCTTGACCCAGAGCACAACTACCTCGTCAAAGTACTTGACTAGGCATTCATATTGAGTCTGAAGCCCTGTAGAAAGATGAATGGAGGCATAACGTTGCCATCACTAATGATCACCATTATGTTGCCTGGATATATAAACTAATTCTTTCTGATTCCTCTACAGTGGTCTCAGATTAACCAAACACTATGAAATATTCGTACTGAAAATTTCGGGTGACTTGTTTTGTTTTTTCCTGGTACCCGAGTCGATAAAGCTGTGGTCAAGCAGAAAAGGGAAATCAATCTGGAGAAAGTTCGAGTGCTTGTAGAGGAAAAAAGAGTATTCAAGGTGGTAGGACGAAGCCAGCAGAGAGCAGGGAGCATGGACACGATGGGAGAACTTCTTACGAAGGAAAACAAGCTGGTCGGAGATCTGGCACCCCGAAAACAGTCGGATAAAATTTCTTGTAAAATCCGTGTATGATGTGCTATCGAGTCCTGCAAACTTGTATACTTAGGGGATGAGTGAAACATAATCATGTTCACTCTGTGTCGGGAAAAGAACGCTAAAGTATATTCTAAACGCCTGTTCCAGGGACCTTGGAGATGGGAGGTACCGGTGGAGACATGATCAAATGCTTAAGAAACTGGTTGAAGTGGTGACCTCGGCAATCAACATTTGTGGTTGCAAGCCTGAAAAGAAGGTGATATATTTCATCAAAGCCAGTGAAAACTCTTCGGTGCGTAATTCGTCAGCTTGCATACTCTCTTCTGTCTGAGATTGGCAATTGAGTGTAGACCTCGGGAGCTAATTGAAATTCCCGGTGCAGATTGCGACAAATCCCTACGCCCGGACTTACTAATTAGGTCATTGAGCTCCAGGCAGGTTATTATGATCGAACTCACGGTACCTCAGGAGAGGATCTGGAAGAAGCCTTTGAAAGAAAACTTGGAAAATACCAGGAGTTGGTTGAGAAATGCAGGTCTAACCAATGGCTATTTGTTTTCTGATTGAAATTAGGTGCTGTGGCTTTGTAGATTTTTATGCAGAATTTTAAGCCAGCCAGGAGTCAGTGAAAGGCCTTTAGGACTGTTTCGAAATCTGCAGAGAAGACTTCGAAATGGCTATGGATTAAAAGATTGGACCCATGGAGATCTACAACAGAGATCGCTGTTTGAGGAGGGGCTCAAAGAAGAGAAAGAAGGAGAATGTGTATGAATTTTTCAATAAGGAGAGATGAGAGAAGTTAATTCCTGAAATCACTTAACAGTTGAGACGGAAGGAGAACATTAAGATTGTGGGCCATTCAACTTGTTGTTCCAAGAAGAGAAAGACGAGTACTCAGTTCTTTTTTGTCTAGTCTAGGATGAGGCAGAAGTGACATACAGCGTTTCTGATTGGACGCTTGATATTTCATAACAAGCAGTTTCGAAATATCAAGTGTTACAGTTATGAATTCGTTGTTGTGCACATGACGATTACAGGATCGCCTGCTAGAATAGCTGTATTCCACTAGGATCTCTTTGGGCGAACAAGTATGATGTTGAAAGACTCGAAACTTGTCATGATCCCAAAGCATAACATCACTGATGAGGCGATCCCGTGCACTTGTAGGAGCGTATTCATGACAACATATATATTACGGAAAATCCCGAAGATTAACGAAAGGGTTTTAACAACCAACATATTAAAATTATTTGTTTGAACATTATTTTTAATTGATACTCGTATTTGAGTAGATATTCTGTTTTTAATTTAAAAACAAAGCCTTCCCTTATATAGATAGGGGTCACAGGTTCGAATCCTGTCGAATGACGCACATTTTCGTACAAAATTTATCGTAAATAATCAGACAAGTACTTTCAATACACACACACACACACATATATATATATATTCATTCAGATAAAATTTAGAGTGGAAATATCCATTTTCAACATGTCGGTTTAAGACATGAATTGTCAATCACATTTATACAAAGAATGACGAAAGATTCTAATTCCGGAGTCTTGGTCTAGTAAAGGAAGGGGTGGGGGAATATTGGCTTTTATAGAGTTCAACTGGCGGAATCTTAGTAGATTTTTTCTATGGTAGTGGGAGACATGTGGCTTGACCATTGGGTCAGGAGTAGTAGGTAAGGGAGAAAGGTAACTGCTTTGCCAAATTAAAAAAAAAACTTATGGTCACAAAATCGAATAATAAGATAATTATTGCAATTTATATTTATTTGCCTGAAGATACATACTAATGCTCTCTCTAGGTTTATTTAAAAGTACATTCTGATATCGAAATTTCAAAATTTTAATTTTTTTCTTAAACATGGATTATCTCTTAAGTTATTAGACGTTTTGGCCTGGCCTATGATCTTCCACTTTATCTATATATCGAATTTTTTTACTACTATAAACGATATTTATTTTTAAATGCATGTGCGTTGTGGTGCGGATGTGCGTTCTGGGCCAATGGATATCGGCTCAGAATGAAAAATCGTAGAGCCGAGTTGGAATTCCAGTTAAATTCGTTGTATTCACTTACGCGCAAATACATTGGGAAAGTTATGAATCCATCTCTTCTTCCTTTAGCTATTTGTTAAATAGCAGAACAGATTTGGTTCTATAGCCTTGGTTGACAGCCAGTCTACTACAGAAAGTAAATAGCAACCGACTGAAGGAGAATCTTCTGCATAGTCAATTATGGATTGAAAGAGGCATGATCGTTTAAGTGTGTATCACGCATGGCACTTAACTGAATGAGTGAAGTGTATTTGAATTGTTATCCCTCTGTTGCGTTAAAATGAATAAAAATTGAGAAGGCCTGCTTAAAAAGAACGGTCACCGAAAGGATCGGACCTGCCTTCGTTTTTTTATTTTATTTTATTTTATTTTTTTCATGGTTGAAAGAATCGAGCCAAAGTGTGTCGTTACTAGTTTGACCCCAAAAAACCAACCAGGGAGAGGAAGGTTTCGAAGGCACAAATTTTATTTAGGAGGACTTCTCAATTTAGGTCGACTGCTAATATGTTCACTTTTAATCAGAAAAGAAAACAGAGATTACAGCTCCAACAGTAATCCCCACTAAAAACAACATTGATAGCTAAAAAGAGGGTATGTGGGGAAACGTATATGAATCAGTATTTAAATTGTGTGTATTTTGGCAGCATTTTTTCATTAATGCAGGTTTCATTGAATAATATAGACAAGTTTTGTCTATTAATTTTATGTAGAATCCGTTCATACCGTCTGATATACTTGATGGTGATATCGTTGAAAGACAACAAAAAATCACAGTAATTGTTGTTTTTTTTTTATCGGGTCTAAGCTTTCGGCTCACATAAGCCATTATCAAAGAGTAAATATTAACACACGGTAAACATAGAACATTTAAGCTATTAGCAATAAAGAGAATTAAATTGAAAATATAAGTCCATCCCTACCGTGTCGGATGGCCGAAGACAGTGACAAAATAGTGGCGTTGGGGTCCCTGATCTGATTACAGGCATTTGAGTACGTTATTAGAAATATCAAAATTGATTGTATTCAAACCAGGTTTAAATTGTTTAATGTAGATTGCTTCCAGGATTTTTAGTTTCTGTTTATTATTTTCTTGTTTAAATATGTACGTGTTATCAACGAGCGTTTTTCTCAGATGTGTGCGTATTTCAATCAAATCAGTATTTGTCTATATTTCCGAGATGAAGTGGTATTTACATTATTTACATTGTTCGGACTGTTGTTCTTATTTTTATTTTCACTAGTGGAACCCATGGAATTTCCACGGAAGGATAATTATGATTCCTGGAAAAATTTTACTTTGTCAATGATAGTAACGTCTTCAAACATAAAGGTATTGGATAATAAAATAACGATAACACAGAGTGTAATTTTATTAAAATATCTATAAAAGTAATGTCCATAAAAGCTATTTTACTGTGAGAGATTTTGAAAGAGAAAATGTTCTTTATTACTGAAAAATCATGGCTCCTGTGTCCATTGTAAACATTTTTCTCAAGATTTTTAAAAAATAAAAATTTCAAAAATAATTTAATTAATTTGTTAATAAGTACTGATAGTTTCATTAAAATCCGACAATTATTTGAATTTTGCGAAAATTTTCAAATTAATGTTTGTCACCAAAAAAAGTGGGTGATGCAATCATTAAGTTTCCCGTGTAAAAGAGTCGTAACGTTTCTTTAGCCGCTAACTCAACTCAAAACTAAACTTTCTGAAAAAATTTCGAAAATGTTAGAAGGGATTATTTTTTTTAAAATAATTAAAGTTACTTTAAAGTCTCCTGTGTCAATTGTAAGCAGAAATGACCAACTGAGTAATGGCCAAGTCATGAGTAATGGTCATTATCAGGTCGTGGAATACGACAACAAACCTACCTATTTTTACTATATTGTAGTAAAAATATTGTGTGTGTATGTGTGTGTATACTACACACACATACACACACAATTACTCTACAACCAACAACTTAAGCTGCTGCTGATAAGATAATGCTATAAGCACTCTCCTCCTACTCTCTCACTCTTTACTACCCTCCCGTTTGACAAAAGTGAGCGAAAGGCTGAGGAGAGTAAAAAGATAGAAGGGAAGGAAAAGCTCGTGTAGAGAGTGTGGTGTAACGGAGGGAGGAACTAAGTAACTAAGGAAGGAACAAACAGAATTATAATATAAATGTTTACGACGTTTTAACCGTTGTAAGCTCCGATTTTCTTTAGGTGCTAAAAATTTCGAAACAGACCTTTTATTTCAATCACTGGGGTGTATCATCCTCATTCCATGTGAGATGACCTACTTGTATACAACAGAGGTGAACAAATAACTTGGAAGGTTTAAATTAAAGGGAGATAACTAAATCGCATCCGGAAGTGGTATCTCACTTGGAATGAAAATTATATATCCAAGTAATCGATATAAAGGATTTGGTTCCTGACACTTGAAAAAAGCCGGAACGTAAAACAGGCGAAACCTCGTAAACATGTCAATAAAGATGAGAACAAGAGTCCGAACAGTGTCAGTAATGTGCATAAATCAATTACCCAACATATTAAAGAATGAAAATATATATCTATCTAAACTTATTTCTAAATGAAACTTTTTCTGTGTATGTGTTTGTGTGTGTGATTCCTTACCTATAGACTCCGAAACGGCCTAACCGATTTTTTTTTAAATTTACACAGTTGTACGATAAGTGTCTGCAAGTGTTCTTAGCTAGATTTTATGTCGAGGTACCTCCGATAAATATCGAAAATCGATAATCGAAAAAGTCGGGTTATAGAAGAAGTGGTCCGATTTTAATCAAATTTCACACACTGATAGACAAAAACATAAGAAACGATATTCAGAAGTTTCAAGGTTGCAGTCCTTACAATAATGCAGAAAATCGATAATATATATATATATATATATATATATATATATATAAGGCAAGATGTTTGTGTGTGTGTCTGTTTATCTGCCTGTATGTCTGTATTTTTTTTCAGCCCTTTTATTTTAGTCTTTGCTTCGGGTTTGGCTTTAAGTAGGCATAATTGTAGTTCTTAGTCTCAGCCATGATACCATTTACTCAGAGGAATTATTTAGTCTTCAAAATTCAGTTTACGACGAAAAAAACTTATTTGATGTCGATACCAGGAAATCAAAATGTGACTTACATCCATTCATTTTTCTTTCAGTCTACAGTTTCACTTTAACTGGAAACAACTCTTGCTTTTTAGTCTTTCGTGCCAACATCCAAAGAGTCTGAGTTCGAGGTCCATGGATTAGTTTTAAAGCTTTCATTACACCCGAGCAACCCCGGGCTATACTGCTCGTTACTCATAATATTGTAAACATTATACTAGTCAGAGAATTAAATATAGAGGAAAAGATTCTGGTATTTTAAATCATTTTCTGTTTGTCAGTGGTTAAGCGAACCTAAAAAGCTTCTTTTCTTACTCTTGTTCATATTTAATTCAGTGATGAAGGTTTAATAAAAGCGAAACACGTTTGATTTGTAAATGTTCTTTTTTCTTTATTCCTTATCTTATCATTATATTGGACTCTAATCTATATTTGATCTATATTCGTTCCAACTTATAAGTGGACAGAATTCAACGCATAGGCTGTTTCTTGCCTGAAAGCAATTATCATGTGCATATGAATATGTATATAGAAATACAGAGAAAGAGTTTGGATGGAGAAAAAGTAAGATCAATACATAGATAATTTATAATTATGAGAAAAGAAATATATAGACAAGAGATTAAGTACATGAAGTCACAAACGGTCTGTGTGTAGAAATCAATATCATCTAATTACTATAAGCCTCATGCATTAAGCATCACACACACACACACACACACACACACACATGGCTGAAGTAGTAGGAGGATTTGAATAATTAAATAATTCATCGAGCTTTTTTATTATTAAACCGCAATAGAATGCAGAAAGAACTGGACGGCCGTTTCCGTCCTATATTTGGGACTCTTCAGCAGTGCGCATCCACTACCAGGAATCGAACCCAGACAGTTTTTGGTTATTAAGCTGATGTCATACCAACTGTACCACGGGCTCTGGCGACGAAGAGGTAACGAATTAAACTCGATGACGCGCCGCTCGTTCACAAAAGTCTGTGGTGGAACTCATCCAAGCTCCTTTACCCGTAGTTCGGTGCCTCCCAGAGCCACGAATTCTCCAATCAAGCCGCTAAATCCATAGCAAGTTAAGCTGGTTGAAGCACAGAGATATGATTAAAGTAGTAGTAGGATTTGAATAATTAAGTAATTAATCGAGCTTTTTTATTAAAATAAAAAAGCTCGATGAATTGCTTAATAGATAGATAAATAAATATGAACAGATTGAGATAGATAGATAGATAGATAGATAGATAGATAGATAGATAGATATGGAAGAGACTGAGATAGATAGATAGATAGATAGATAGATAGATAGATAGATAGATAGATAGATGATGCTGAAGAGTCCCAAATATAGGACGAAACGGCCGTCCAGTGCTTTCTGCATTCTGTTGAGGTCGAATAAAAAAGCTCGATGAATTACTTAATATATATCGATGTCAAATAAATTTTCCGTCGCAAACTGAATTTTGAAGGCTAAATAAGTCCTCTGAGAAAATAGTATCATGGCTGAGACTAAGAACTACAATTATACCTACTGAGAGTAAACCCGAAGCAAAAACCAAAATAAAAGGGCTGAAAACCTGATTTTGATCAGACCCGAGAGGATATCGATTTCCAATATCGGAGTCAAATAAGTCGCCGAAGGATAAACTAATCTAAGTAAGTCCATGAAAACTTATTGGACCCATCGGGAGTCAAATTGGAGAAAATGAGCAATATTGATTGCTGGATATCGGTTTTTGATC
Organism: Ascarosepion bandense; assembly: GCA_037127315.1. Taxonomy (NCBI): domain Eukaryota; kingdom Metazoa; phylum Mollusca; class Cephalopoda; order Sepiida; family Sepiidae; genus Ascarosepion; species Ascarosepion bandense. Next base: position 8,151,678 of record JBBBDQ010000118.1, on the reverse strand, counting down.
AGATTCGATAGTATATCGTAGGTATCGATTTCTGATATCTGGGAAAATGAGTTGTCTGAGAAGATCTACTAATGTTTGCGACTAACAACTATAATTTAACCAAGTGAGAGCAAATTCTGCAGCAAGAACCACGACAAAACGGCTGAAATCCGGCAACAACAGTGAAAGTAAACTTCGTTGCTTGGGGCGTTATGATTATAAAAATACAAAAAAGAAATATATATATATATATATATATATATATATATATATATATATAAGATGCGATGAATGAATTTTACATTTTTGTTTTTAGTTTTGTTTAGTGTACTGATCAGTATAGCAGGGTCGGTTGGGCACTGCCTATGAGATTACCATGACGCAATTCATTCTACCAGAAATTTAAAAACAGCATGCGGTATTACTAGGCATTCGCCACGGAAGATACAATAAGAATATTTCTGAGTGTTTTGAAGTCAATCTTATGACAGCGCAGAGGTTTCGACGATAGTTGTATGAGAGTAATGGTCCAATTCAGTCTGATAATTCTTATAAGAAAAGAAGTATTCGTCTGCTCATGGAGTACTGCTGCCATATATGGTCAGGTGCCTCCACTGTTCACCTCGGTGATCATGACAGGCTCCAAAGGAGAATCAGTAATGTGATAGGTACCGACTTGGTGGCTCGACTCCGGCCTCTTTCTCACCAATGGGATGTAGCTTCACTCAGTCTGTTCAATAAATACTCCCACGGCTTCCAACGAATTTAAGTCACTGGTGCCTCTGCAACAGGTGTTTACTCGTGCAACCAGATTGGCAACTGGGTCTCACCCATTCGCAGACGACAATTCTACTCCTGCAGCTTCTTTACTTGCACTTCTCGCCTGTGGAACTCGCTTCATTATTCTTGCTTTTCTGACAGCTACAACCTCTAGGAATTCAAATGCAAGGTCAATACTCATCTCTTAACCACTTGACCCTAGTTCTTTCCTCACCACCCTGTATATCCTTTTCTTTCCCTCCACCTCTACAACTGTCATCACACCTGTATTCCCTCCTTTCTCTTGCTTCTTTCTAAATAGTTTGTCCTTCTCTTCACTCTCTTCTATATAGTGCTTTTACTCTTATGTAGCCCCCTGCACATCAGTGGCGTTACTGCCTTGCTCGGAGTGATATGATTTTTAAAAAAAGTCCCGAATTTGTTAGTGAGGGCCTGAGACTTAACACGGATTGATACATGAAGTGATTTGAGGAGGTAATGCTGCTCAGATTCAAGATGATAGCTGCTGGAAGACACTATGTTTGCCAACAAGACTCTGCGGATGTCACACAAACAGGAGAACCTAGTAACGGTTGCTAGGCAATTTCTGCGACCACATCACCCTTTATATTTGGCCATCTAACTCCCAAGACTGCAGCCTCCTTGATTAGTATGTAGGGGCGCTGTTGAGCGACAGACCAACAAAATTCTGTGTCACACCAAAGATCAACTTAAGGCAAGGATTTCGGCAGCATTCACCAACTTAAGCAAGGAAATGGTTCAGAAGATTTTCATGAGATTCCGAAGTCGTCTGGAGGGTGTGGTTAAATGCAATGGCATGTTTATTTTTAAAAAATGTATTCTTGATTATTTCTGTATATTTTTGTATTATAATGGTCTTTCAAAATGGCATGTCAGTGTTATTTTCATTTTTGGAGAA
>JBBBDQ010000118.1:8125000-8147500 GCA_037127315.1 Ascarosepion bandense | reverse complement strand
TATTATTTAATTTTTATTTATTTTATTATTTTAATTTTTATTAATTTAATTATTTAATTCTCGGATAATTTACCAATCTTATCCTGGATTTTAACCGCTATATATATATATATATATATATATATATATATATATATATATATATATATGTAAATTTAGATAAAACTTAGTGGGGAAATAGCCATTTTCAACATTTAATTTTAAGACATGCGTTTTCAACACCTTATAAACCGAGAATGAGGAAAAATTCTAAGTCCAAAGGTTAGGTCTAGTAAAGGAAGGAGTTGGTTTATAGTTTTAATATAGCGGAATTTTGTAATATTTTTTAGTAGTAGGAGTTATATATATGTATATATAACTGTAATACATATATATATATATATATATATATATATATATATATATAGTTATTATATTGAATTAGCACCATCACTTGACAAGACACAAGAAATGTCGAAACAAAATGACTATTTATGTACGTATATATATTGAATGAAATGGGAATGTAAGTAAATTTAAATATAATGATAGACCATACTAAGATATTTTGTAGAATGCACTCACGTTGTATTTTACACACACACACACACACACACACACACACACACACATATATATATATATGAGGAATGGTAACATTTTACAACTTCCTCAATTGACCATCCATCAAAACATTTTTATAGCGATGTTTCTTGATTTGATAAAAACGTCTGTGTTATATATATATATATATATATATATATATATATGTAATGGTATGTATATATATATATATATATATATATATATATATATATATACTTCATGCACTATTCTGCTGTCATCAATTGCATACATATATATATATATATATAAATCTCGAAACAGAAATTTGCGTGTTGCAATGTATTATTAATTATAAAACAAATTTATTAATTATAAAACAAATTTAATTATAAGATTATATATGTATATATATATATATATATATATATATATATGTGCAAACATATATAAATGTTTTTAATGTGTTTATATATATATATATATATATATATGTGTGTGTGTGTGTGTGTGTGTGTGTGTGTGTTTGTGTAGCGTGGTGTGCTGCGCGTGTGTATGTGTGAGTATGTAACATGGTGTGTGTGTTTGTGGTGATGTGTTGTGTTTGTGTGTATCCGTTTAATTTATAACTGTACGTGAACAACGAAACTAAAAAATTGACAAAAAATCTATTTTTTTAAAATTCCCGATGCCTTAGAAGATTACAATGTTTATAATATGATTTTCAGGGGACACAAATGACATTTTATAAATGTTCGTATATTTACCTGGCACAATCGATTCAGGAAAATTTAAAAAATTTAAAAAAAAGTGAAAGAATAGCAAGAAAAAGGCTTCTTTTTTTTCCCTAGATTAATTAATCTCACCCTTGTGTTTATAGGTAATCCTTAGCAGACTGCAGGCATATGCCATGAGTGTTTCTCCGTGGATCCGTGAAGTTGCGGTCAAATCTTGTGGTAAATGGTCGACACCAATTTCTTCCTTTTCCATCGTATTGTCGGGTTTATTTTCTCTGCTCAATTTTTTTTCTTCCGTTTTTTTTTTTAGGCTATCTTTTTTTTTTTTTTGATTTGTCTAGAGTGTTTTGTTTGTATTTTTTTTTCAGTACGATCTTTCGATTATATATTACTTTATGTAAAAAATATACTCAGTTATGATCTGAGATTAAGGACATAATAGTTAAATAAAAAGAAGACAAAATGAAAACTGTATTTAAATCGCCTACACGTTTCGTCCTGTGATGGCTTTTTTCAAGGCAAAAAAGACGAAATGAGCTTTATTCTAAATTACGTATCTATAAACAAACAGTGTTGGCAACTATAAAAACGCTCACAAGTCATTTCAAAAATATTTAACAGAATCTTTTAGTTTTAGAATTCCTTCATGTGTAGTGCAAAGTCAAGAGCTGTTAAAATTTTTATGATGGATGTTAGTCTGTTTTAGTACCTTTTTATTTACCCATATTATTTTATGTTAAAATTTCATATTAATAAAGTCAAACGTGTTCGGATGTTTAAAAATTATTTTTCCTTTATTTTCTTTCTATTTTAATAATTGTCGTTGTTCTCCTTACTTTTAATCTCCATTGCTTTTCTCGATCCTAAGTTCAAATGTTAACGTTGATTCACTTCGCTGTTCGTGATTCCAGTGATAAATCCGTTATTCCAGAATAGTATTGAGGTGAAAGAGAAAATACAGACGTTAATAATCTATCGAATAAAAAATGTAAAAAAAAAAAAAAAAAATTGATAAAGAAAAAGAGAAGAGTACCTTCATTTCATTGTCTAGTAATTTTCGGAAAGGTTTTGAATTGGAATTCCTTTTGACAGAATTTTATTTTCCACTGATTCGTAGAAAGAATAACATCCGAGCCAAGGGCGCGCGAAACAAACAGCACGCACGCACGCACACACGCACACACACACACACACACACACACACACACACACACATATATATATATATATATATATATATACAGTACAGATACCTTTTTTTGTATTTCGTTTTAACGAGGGGAAATACCGGCATAGTAGCTCGCTGGAGTAACACACAAAACACGATCTAAGAACACACGCACACCCACATACACAATATAAACACACATACACAACATACTCTCACAATGCACTCACAAACATACGCAACACACACACACACTACAATGCAATACATTAACAGATAAATACACCGAATGTCTGGCCTCTCGTATTCAAATATACCTTTCTGCTAGTAGAGTTGTCTACTCCATGTTGCAGACGCATACTCAGGCAAATGTGTGTTTGTTCAAAAGCCACAGATCCTAGGTATGGATGATATATACTGCAACGATGTTGAGCGACCTTTGGTTATAGTTTCTGGTAGTGAGCGTATTATCATCTGGGGTGATCAACACTTTGAACAAAGCTAGTGCGTCTCCTTTCCGACCACGAGACACTGGTTTCAATCCTACCGTTGTCGAAGGAGGTGATCCTAGCATGCGGTATCTTTGAAAAGTAGATGAAAATCATACCACGGGTTGATTGAAGACCTTGTGAGTGAAATCGGGTTGACGGAATTGTTTGCCGAGTACGACCTGGTGATAGAAATCGGGTTGACGGAAGTGTTTTCCAGCACGAGAGTCGCATACATACATACATACATACATACACACATATATACATACATACATATATATATATATATATATATATATATATATATATATATATATATATAGGCACCTCGGCGTGGATTAATGGTTAGCAAGCTCGTCTCGCTAGAATCATAATAACTGAGTAGAAATTTCGATCCTCACTGAGTACCCCCTACTTTTGGACGTTAGAAAATCACCTTCCTTCAGGTTTGGGGGTTGGGCGCAGGGTTAACAACCCTGCCCCATAAAAAACAGTTTGTTACGGAAACAGAAAAAACGATGCCCTACACACCTTTGGGTATAACGGAAAAAAAAATATATATGTGTATGTGTGTGTGTGTGTGTGTGTGTGTGTGTGTGTGTGTGTGTGTGTGTACGCATATATAAATATGTATGTATGTATCTAAATATATATAACGTAATTTAGAAAACATCTATTTTAACTTGTGTACAACTGAATGATGAAAAGAAAAAAATCAATACGCGTTTCAACCTTCAAAAGGACTTCTTCAAGCTAAATATTTTCGTTAATGAAATCATATATATGTAGGAGGAGGGAACGAAATGCAAACAAACATCAGTTATAATTTTAGGTCGAGAAAAACGCTGACGATGATGGGTCATAACATCTTTGCACACGCCAAAGCCAAATTCACCTTAAGAATTAGGCATATTTTATGTTATCTATACATGCATAGGATGTGAATTGTGGTGCAGTGGATATCGGCTCAGAACGAGAAATCAGGGAGCCGAGTTCGAATTCCAGTTGAATTCCTTGCATTCACTTACGCACAAATACCCTTGGTAAAGTTATTAATCCGTCTCTTCCGTCCATTAATGTAACAGGACAGATTGGGTTCCATAGCCCTGGCTGGCAACCAGTCTACCGAATAAAGTAATGGAAACCTAATCTTCTGCCCAGTCAGTCATGTCTCTTTAGAGACATGATCGCCCAAGCGTGTATGTAGAAGGAAATTACTGGAAAGTAATTGAAACTCACCTGAAGCGAGCTGAATATGTAATGCTCTTCATGCGAATGACATTTCCACCGAGCTTCTCTACGGCATTTGACTTCATTGAACTTCTTTTAATGTGTTCCTTTCGAATTTATATTTCAATTGGGGTCATCAGGAGAGAATGTGCACCGTTTGGGGACACTTAACTGACATACATGCATACGTATATGTATATGTATGCAGCCTTTGAGATTTGAAAGCGGTCGAGAGCGAGGGAAAATTTATTCGCCCCAAAATCATTTTACTCGACCGACTCCATTTTCTTAATAGTTACCTTACGTAAACATAGCGTGAATTGCTGACGGAAAACAAAAAATGAAATTTTAAATTTTTAAAATAATAACAACAAAATTTGATCATTCCTCTTAATAATAGCATAAACATTTTGATGATGAAACTTTGTTTTTATTAAGTTTGATCCCTTTTAACATCATGATATGCTGCTTTTGTTTTTTGTGTTTTTTTTTTTTGGCAATTGAGTGGAGGTACCTAAATTCGTAGTTTTTTCTTCTGTTTTACTACAACCTCCATCTCATAGATGATAAAAAACAAGAAATCTGATTTTCTCAACGATTTTCTATAAAAAAAAATTACTCGTATAATTTCTTCTTCGGTGCGTAGTTGAAAGAAGTATGCGTATTTTTTTTTCTTTCAAATGTTCATTTGGAGTTTTCGTAAGCGGGGAGGAAATATAGGATAATATTTTTCCACAAATGTTTTCTAAAAATCTGTGAGCGTCTTTAATCTGGGCAACAGAGACATTTTGGCTCCACTCTGGACGCGTTAATTAAACGAATGTTTACACTGACCGGGACGATAAAAGCCAGGAGTTCAATGATGTTATTGTAGGTCATTCTAAGTAACTTGTGAATCTTTAATGGCAACTTTTGCGTTGTAAAAAAAATCAGATTTCCTTTTATTTTTAATCTACCATTGATGAGTAAAGCAATACTCTTTAATCACCCAATAAAGTTTTTAATCGACTGAGTCGCTCGGGCGAGTGAAATCTCGAAGTCTGTATGTATGTATTATGTTTGTCTGCGTGTCTTTGTGTATATATCTGTATATTTTTGTATGCATATACACACTTTTCTCTACTCAGATTCTGCATCCTACTGAGAATAAATTTAATTTGCACACATGCTTGTATGAAAATGAAAATGTTTAAAAAAAAATTTTTTTTAGTCTTCTGGTGTTATTTCTGGTTTAGGTGCTTCGGGTTTAATTTTTTTTTTAATTTACGACTTTCTTTATTTTTTCTTTTTTTTTTACACTTTGTTTTAAGCTTTTTGTTGAATTGTTAATTCCCACTCTAGAGGTCATTGTTCGCTACTGTGAAGTGTCACACTTTTACAGGAAATTATATCTCCACCATCTTTCCAGCATCGCCCATTTTTTTAAAATCTTTTCGTCGATTAATGTATAAGTTCTCATTTTTACTTGCATTTCATTTTCTATTTTTTCTTTAAACACTTTATTTCTTCTTTCCATCTATACAGCTGCCTAATCAATGGGTATAACTTGCTTACCTGTTAGTATTAAAACGACTACTGTTTCTCAGATGTACGAAAATATGCTAGAAAGTTTCCAACCCGAACGAGATCCACACATTTTGGTTCGATCAGCTCTTCAGTAACGTATCGGCACGAGAAGTATTTAGCACCCTCTTGTAATTAACATAGGTCGATGTCTATTTCATAATCACAATGTAAACTCATAGGACACCTCGGCGTGGATTAATGCTTAACAAGCCCGTCCCGCTAGAAACATTATAACTGAGTAGTGAGTTCGATCCTCACTGGGTAACCCCTACTTTCGGCAGTGTGTCACGTCTAAGCTACGCTTAGAAAATCACCTTCCTCCAGGTTTGAGGGTTAACAACCCTGCCCCATAAAAAACAGTTTGTTACGGAAACAGCAGCAACGCTGCCCTACACACCATTGGGTGTAACGGAAAAGTTATGTAAACTCCTATTATAGTACAAGGGAACAGCCAACCGATGCGGCTATGTTTTGGTCGTGGCTTTCGTAGCAAGTAGGTTTTTATGGAGTGTAATTTCTAGTCCCAGATTTTGGTTTTGAAAAGAGAGTTGATTTTCGCCTTGACTGGTTACCTACCAATGATAGAGAAATCAACCTGTACTACTGTTTAAAGAATAAATGATCGCAAGAGAGATAGGTTCAAAACTGTTCAAATTTTACCCCACAACCATTGCAATAGACGAACATCGGTGGAATCTCAGAGTATTATATGTGTCCATCTCTTCCTCTCGTGACAGACTTTAGTCACTTACTTGGCACCAGCAACATTTTTTTCCTGACTTTAGCTGACCAGTTCCAAGTCAGGATAAAAATTAAAATAATCAAATAATATCAAACTTAAAAGGAATTGTAAACAAAAATGTAACACACGTAATAAATTGAGCTTACTGACAAAATAGAACGAAACTTAAATCATTGTTACTTAACATTACATTTTATTCATTGTAAAAATATACTCAGTTATGATCTGAGATTAAGGACAGGATGGTTAAATAAAAAGAAGACAAGAGGAAAACTGTATTAAACTCGGCTACGCGTTTCGTCCTGTGATGGACTTTATCAAGGCAAAAAGACGAAATGAGATTTATTCCAAATTACATATCTAGAAACAAACAGTGTTGGCAACTATAAAAACGCCCACAAATCACTCAATAAAATTAAAAGAATATTTAGTTTTAGAACACCTTCATGTGTAGTGCAATGTCACGAGATGTTAAAATGAAGGGAATCAACCGTTTTCCTTGGACTTTTTATTATTATGTATGTTAGTCTGTTTCAGTATCATTTCAATAAACAAAGGTGAGATTGGGAAAAACCGGGGCGCAGATTGATATTTTGGTAGTACTGGATGGTGGCACCTTCGGGAACTTTTCTTAAGTAACCAATTTGTTCAGAGGCCATCTACATTAAATTAAATTAAACCCACACTTAATAAAATCACGTTTAAATCTGGTCATTACACATGACATTGTATTTAAATATATGGTTCTGTTAACATTTCGAGCTCTCACGCAGTGTGACGTCATAGAACCGCATTACAAATTTACGAACTGCGTTTGCTTTTTTTGGTAACTTATCGTTGCTTAGCAAAGTTTTATGTCAACACAAGATAAAATCATCTTTGATGGTGGATGTTTTTATGTTAACGTCCCTGTAACCTCTCTGAAGATGGCTCATGTGAACCGAAAGCTCACATCCAACTTAATAAAAATTATCCAAATGTTGGATAACTTGTGTCTTTATTTTCACCTGAAATTGAAGCCAAGATACGATTTTTAGAACGGCTCAGGATTAAACATAATAGACATTCATTGTCTCTTATATTTAATAGTATATGTTTAGTAAAATATATATTGCTGTATACATTCGGCAAAATAGGGATTATTATTACAATCCAAAATCTGTTCAGCTTTAGATAACCTCCGACAAGTTATATCATTATTTTCCCCTCTTGTTGAAATTCTTACCCATTCTTTTTGTTGGTGATTTTAGAAGTATTCATTTATGACCCAAAGATAACGAATAATGAAAAAAACATAAGTGATAAGAAACATTAGACTGCGTATGCAATACACTTATTAAAACCACTATGAATTTATTGCAATAAATACAACATGCATGGTTGTCAGTAAAAGATGCAGCTTATGGTGCACATTACAAGTTGGGGTCGTCAAAGGTGTGTAAACTTAACTCACTAGGTAGTGTAGTAACGGAATATCGATGAAGTGACAAACAAACTCGTATATAAATGGCAAAAGATGTCTTTGGAAAAAAAGCAAGATAAGCTCTGGCTGGCAACCAGTCTATCGCGGAAATCAATGGCAACCTACTGTGGAATAATATTCTGCCTAGTCAGTAATGTCTCTTTCGAGACATGATCGCCCAAAGCGTGTACTTAACTGACTGACTGATTAGTGGAAAGGACACGGTCATTAGAAACGAAAACAAGAGTACTGAACATATCTATAAAAATAAAATCACGAGACAATTTCGTCAAAGATGAAGAAACGATTTGAAACAGTTGAGAATGGCAGAATATGTGAAATGAGGAACTTTTAAGAAGAAGAACCACAATTAATCTGATGCTATCAATCAAAAAGAGAGAACTAATTTTGGCCAAGAAATTATTAGAAGAAATCGCTTGGAGAACACAATCGTCAAAGGTCATTCAATACCTCAGAAGCCAAGCAGTAACGTCCACTCATCAGCGAGAAGACCCTGGATTTTCGCCTATAATGTTGGTTCTCTGAAAGAGCCGCCTATTGAGACAAATTCATCCCAGACTATAAGCGAAACTCAGCTATGCGATCCTTCTTCTTCTTCTTCTTCTTCTTCTTCTTCTTCTTCTTCTTCTTCTTCTATGTGCCCTTCAAGACGTAGGCGATCATGGCTTTCTACGTCTTCCTATCCCTGGTGGCTCTTAGCACACCTTCTCCTGTTGCACCATGCAACCCTCGTTCCACCCGATTAGGTCCTTCAAATATGTTATCCGTTGCTTTCCTCTGTCTTTTTTCCTTCTATCTGACCTGTTAGTATCAAGTTCTCCAATCCCTCTTTCCTCATTGCATGTCCCAGGAACTTCAACTGTCTCTTCCTGATGCTCAGTATTAATTTCCTTTTCGTTTCCATCATTTCCCAAACCTCATAATTGCTCACATGCTCGATCCATGATATTCGCAGCATCCTTCCTTAGAACCACATTCCATCTTTCATCTTTGATGATATTGTCCAGCATTCACTGCCATATTGAAGAATTGACAACACATAGCAATCCAGTACTGTAAAAATAGACGGTTCTTTGCACCGTCCAGTAAGTACATAACTCCTCCTCCCAGAATCTGTCTTTGCAAGAGCCAATGAAGACAAAAACAAAATAAAATAAAATAAAATAAAATGGACTATTGTTGTCATATCTGTGCTGGAGCTGATCAGTCCACACTTTTACTAGAAGTAAAATGCATGTCTACACGGCCTTAAGGGTGATGAATTATTTTCAATTCTACAACTCCTGTTGCTATCGACCTGCTACTCTATCGCAATTTTCATATTTCCCTAATTTGCCTACTTCCACCAAAACATGTACATAAGTCTAATCACCCTTATGACCTTCGTATTACATTGATAAGAATTTCCAATGAGACAGCTTCTTCCCAACGACTGTTACTTTGGTGAACAGTCTCCCAAAGGAATGCTTTCCCGATCATAAGCATCTTAACCTTGTCAAGTCTAGAGTTAACAGTTACCATTCATCCATATCCTCATAATATGCACTTCTTAGTTCTTCCTCCTAGGCTGATAAAACAACTTAATTCAGTAACCCCCACTAACTTGAGCGGCTCTTGAGCCTTGTATTGGATAATAAATTAATAAAAATACGGTACGTTATATTCAAGAGAAGCAGAAAAATACAGAATAGCTCACTTCACAAATTTAAGTAAATTAATGGAGGAAAAACAAATGTGAACAACAAAAGAAAGCTGTGGAGAGTAACAGTCGTTCCTGCCATGAAAAGAGATGACACAGAAAAGAAGAAGAAAAAGAAGATGGGCTATAGTATTTAAGACATGTACTTAGTGAACTCGCCTCAGACTCCTTTTTAATTTCCCGCGCGATATCGTGTACAACGCGTTTATGTTCGCAAAAAAAGGATTTTTTTTTTCAGCATTCTGTTTATAGCGACACAAGTCTTTGTTTGCAGGTAATAATATTTCTGGCAAGTAGTTAAAAATAGTGGCATTACAAATTGCCAAAAAAGAAAAAGAAAAAAGAGGGGGAAGGGGTGGTTGACTGAGAAGTAAGCTAACAAAAGAAAAAAAAATTCCCATAGAAACAAAAGAAAACAAATAACTATCAATGTTAAAGAAACATTGAAAAATTTACCAAAGCGATTTTAATTTAAATAAATAATGACTGGGATAAATTTTATAGAAAAAATTTTGACATAGAAATTTAAATATAAATCTTAAATTGAAAATTAAAAATATTTACTTAAAGGGAAGATCTCAAAAGAATCCATTACTACAAGTATACACACACACATACACGCGCACATACACCCCCACACACACATACATACACATACATATCTACATTGTTTTTATGGTGGATTATACTGAGTAGAGAGAACAAAAATAAAATATAGAGAAAAGAAATCAAAGTACATCGCAAGCTTCCGAGAAGATTTTTGTTTCTTTTTACTTGTATATTATTTAAATATTACGAATTTAAAGTGCGTTGTTGGCAGTGGATATCAACACGAAAAGACAAATCGGGGAGCCGAGTTCGAGTTCCAGTTGAATTCGTGGCATTCACTTATACACAAATACCCTTGAGAAAGGTATTAATCCGTCTCTTGCCTCCAATTATGGGTTACATAATAGAACATACTGGGATCTATAGCTTTGGCTGGCAACCAGTCTACCGCAGAAAGCAATGGCAACCTAAGCTTCTGCCCAGTCATGACTTTTCTTTTCAGACATAATCGCCCAAGCGTCTATCACTTATGGCAGTCAACAGACTGACTGACCACAGTAAGAGGCGTATTATTATTATTATTCGCTTATTTTATGTAATAGTAAAAAGGACTACAAATAAACTCTAATAAAACTGAATGCATGATCATCAGCCATGGTGCAACCTAAAATGCCAAATACAGGTGAGGGATACCAGAATCAAGCAAGTACAAAAATTTAAATACCTAGAAAGTGTTCTAACACAAGATGGAAAGTGTGACACAGAGATCCGAAGGCGAATTGGCATAGCAAAGGACGCTTCCAGAAGTTGAGTAAAGTACTAACACACAGGAAAATTTTTACTAGAAACAAAGAAAAGAGTGCTGGATTGCTATGTGATGTCAGTTCTTCAATACGGCAGTGAATGCTGGACAATATCATCGAAAATGAGGACAAAACTGGAAGCAGCGGAAATGTGGTTCTACAGAAGGATGCTGCGGATATGGTGGACTGAGCATGCAAGCAACGATGAGGTGTTGGAAAGAATGGCAACGGAAAGGAAATTAATAGTGAGCATCAGAAAGCGACAACTGAAGTTTCTGGGCCATGCAATGAGGAAGGATGGCTTGGAGAACCTGATTCTGACAGGCCAGATAGAAGGAAAAAGAGACAGAGGAAAGCAGCGGACAACATATCTGCAGGGCCTGAACAGGTGGATGACAGAACGGAGGTTGCGAGATGTTACTGGAGAAAAATTACTAAGAGGCACCAGGGATAGGGAGACGTGGAGAAACATGATCGCCTACGTCCTGAAGTGACAGGGCACATAGAAGAATAAGAAGAATTATAGCCTAACAGCTATCGAGAATAAGATAGAATCGGCGCGCTGATCTTAGCCTTCGACCAATTTTCACTGAGGCCGTGGATAAGCTATGCCTCATCTTTCTCTATCTATAGACTAAATAACATTTCTAACTATATAAGGAGTCAATAACAAAGATTTTATTACATAACAAAAATATATAACGCTAACAAAATAAAGAGGAGAGTAGAAAAAACGTGCAAAAGAAAATGCAAATGTATATCGTAAAGGTGAAGGATTGATACGAAAAAAAATAAAGACGTCAATACTAAGAGTTGCTGGTTGGTTAACAAGAGACAAGTGAAGCAGGCAGAGATGAAATTACATCAATTTATGACATCAAATTCTTTATGAACAACTAGAGTAATAGAAAGATAAAAGAAAGTCGGTGGAGAAAATATTTTTGCATTCTTTAATGGAAAGATATGCGTTGTGGTGCAGTGTATATCGGCTCGGAACGACAAATCGGTGAGCCGAGTTAGAATTTCAGATAAATTCTTTCCATTCATTTACACGCAAATACCATTGGGAAAGGTACTAATCCGTTTCTACTCTCCAGTTATGGGTTAATTAACAGGAAAGATTGGGTTCTATAGCCTTGTCTAGCAACCAGTCTACCGAATAAACTAATAGCAACCTACTGTGGAATAATCTTCTGCCCAGTCAGTTATGTTTCTTTCGAGACATGATCGCCCAAGCGGATGGCACTTAAGTGGCTGATACATGCGTAAGTACGTGTGTATGTATGCATGATGTTTATATAGTCTTGGCTGGCAACCAGTCTACTGTAGAAATCAGTTACAATCTTTGCGGGATAATCTTCTGCCCAGTCAGGCATGTCTCTTTCGAGACATTTTTTTTAATCGTGTCACCCCAAGCAAGGCATTCCACTGCCACTATAGCACAGGGGGTTACATAGAGGGATTGGGCATAGGAAATGTCAGAAGGAGGGTGATAGACGACTTAGGATGTACATAGGGTGAGAGTCGGAGAGAGTCGGTGTTAATTAGTGTGTTAGGAGGTGTCTATTGACCTTACATTTAAACTCCTGGAGGTTGTAGCCGACGGGGAAGCAACATGCGATAGGGAATTCCACAGGCGGGAAGTGTCAGGAAAGAAGCTGTTGGAGTAGAAATTGCGGTTAATTTCATCGGTTTCACTGTAAAAGCGTGGGACCTAGTTGCCAATCTAATATCTCGTGGAAATTCACATCTAGGGGGCACCAGTGATTTAAGTTCGTCAGAGCAGAAGCCATGAAAGTATTTATAGAAGAGGCACAGGGAAGCCACGTCACGCCGGTGAGAGAGATACTGCAGACGGTCAGCCAAGTCGGTATCAATCACATTACAGAGCGGATGTTGGATTTATATAATTGCAGGATAAATTCAGGCGGAAAGAATTTCCGGTTCCTGCACAGAGAGCCGACTAGCTCGAATAGCTGCGGATTTAGCAAGGGATTCGACGTAGTCATTCCACTTGAGGTCCGGTGAGAGTGTCAGGCCAAGCAGGCGTAGTGCTTTACTCTCTGGGCGGCAAGTCTGTTCCATGCTAATGGGAGGGAGGTGCAGTTGTCTGTGGTGGTTAATTGACAGCAGCTTCGTTTTGGAAGAATTGAATTTTACGAGCCATTTCTTACCCCAATCCACCACGGATTCGAGGACCTTCTCGAGGTTCGCCTTGTCACCAACACCAGACTTTTGATCGAGGCGAGAGTAAACTGTGGTATCATCGGCGTACATGCCTACTTGTGATCTTATGGCATCGAGGAGATCATTGATATAGATTAGAAAAGGTGTAGGACCTAAGATAGAGCCTTGGGGTACACCCGCATTTGTAGGGTAGTTCTGGGAGGCATGTCCGTTTAATACCACCTTCAGTGTGCGGTTAGAGAGGAATGACCGGATTAAGTCCAGCAAAAGTCCAGTTATGCCATAGCTTCGCAGTTTCCGTAGAAAGCCTGCATGCCATACTCTGTCGAATGCTTTAGAGGTATCCAAGGCGACGGTTCGGGCTTCACCATTCTTGTCGAGAGCCTGGTATATATACTCGGTGATGGTCGTTAGCATATCAGCAGTGGACCTGGTGAAGCGGAAGCCGTACTGTTTGTCCGAGAGGAGCCCGTGGGCTGTGAGATGCTGAATGACCTCGGCATCGATAATGGCTTCGAACACTTTACTGAAGGTCGGAAGAAGGCTGATGGGGCGGTAATTTGCGGGGTCCGATGGTTCACCAGTGTTCTTGAATATTGGAACCACAGAAGAAGACTTCCAACAGGCAGGGAAGCAGGAGGAAGATAGCAGAGGTTTGTAGAGCTTAGAAAGGATAGAGGAGAGTTCAGGGGCACAATTTTTCAAAACTATGATTGGGATTCCATCCCCACCACTCGCTTTGTGAGGGTCCAGTTTTGAGATTATGCTAGAAATCAGTGAGGGCATGATGTGGACGTCATTCAATTGGGCCTCAGTTCTAGATGGGAAATCGGCTGTATGGATTTCAGACGAATCCAGAGTCGAATTGGTCGAGAATCTATGGGCAAAGCATTCAGCCTTGTCTGCTGAGGAGGTGAGGACCTCAAACTTGTTGATTAGTGGGGGGATTGAGGACTTACTCTTGCTAAGCACGCGTTTGCAGAGGCGACAGTAGTCTTTGGTACCGAACTTGGAGGATGCTATGCGCTGCTTCATCCTGGCAGCAAACAGCATCTTAGCTTCGTTAAGTATCTTTTTACATTTATTACGAGCTGAGGCGAAAAGGCGCCTGTTTTGGTCCGACACGCGGCTACGATAAAACCGGAAGAAGTGATTCCGGTGGGCAATGGCGGACAAGCAAGCGGGCGAGAACCAGGGAGACGAATGGGATTGAAGCTGGCAGGGATGAATGCATCGATGCCAGCCTTAACCCAGGAGGAGACCTCTGAAGCACAGTCTTCGATGGGAAGACTAAAAACATTGTTCCAAGGGACGTCGCAGAGGAAGTCACGCAACGAATCCCAGTCTGCTCTTTGATAGCAGTAAGATATCCTGTTGGTCTGGGTTTCTTGGGTAGGGGTGGAGTGGAATGAGATGTTGACAGAAACTACGGCGTGATCAGAATTTCCGAGAGGGCAGAGCTGTCTGGTGGAGCAAGAATTTGGGGTGGAAGTGAAGCAGAGGTCTAGTAGCGAGTCCCTTCCGTTAGGGCTATTGGAGAAACGCGTGGGGAAGTCCACCACTTGCGTAAGGGATTGGGAGATCGAAAAATTAAAGGTGTGGACACCAACAGGGTCGGTTACAGAGTTTTCCAGCCACTTAGTGTGGTGGGCGTTAAAGTCGCCAAACACGAAAATATGGGCAGATGGGTGCGAAGAAATGGCCTTGTCGATATTGTCAGAGATGCTGTCAAGTACCGAACAGTCAGAGGAGGGGGGAGCGGGAGAGGAAGAAGAGATACCTAACAGAGTTTAGAAGTGAAAGACGGAAGCACATAAAAGACTGGTCCAGGGATTCGAGAGATGTTACTCTAGCTAGAGGGAGGTGTTCACTGACATATACACCAAGCTCATGCATATGGACGTTGGAGTCCTTCCTGAGGAGGGGAAGGTAACCAGGAACATAGAACTCAGAGGAGGGGATAGACGGGTCAAGGTTAGTTTCGCATAGGGCTATGATATCAGGGGAGTTAGTTTGGAGGAATGCTTCTACGCTATAAAAGTTAGTGCGGATACCGCGTATGTTAGAGAAAGCGACACAGAGAGGTTTGGGCGTTTTCCGAGTAGCTGGTTTGATGTTGGTATTGTGTTTGTTCTTTTTCATGGTGTTTTGGTTGAGGAGAGAGGAATAGGGCAGAATCAGTTGGTTA
The DNA here is from genome assembly GCA_037127315.1 of Ascarosepion bandense. Lineage (NCBI taxonomy): Eukaryota > Metazoa > Mollusca > Cephalopoda > Sepiida > Sepiidae > Ascarosepion > Ascarosepion bandense. The sequence continues at coordinate 8,132,114 of JBBBDQ010000118.1, read as the reverse complement.
CTATTTGCAGCATGTGAGGAATAGAGACTGTCGCAGCCTGCAGCATAATGTGGACTCGGGGTTGCCCACCGGAGTTTCATGAAGGGATGCCCGTCCATGCGCGCTATGGCACTACAGGAACCCCGATATTATTCAACTGTTGATCAGAGCAGCTTCTCAAGACGCTACGCAAGATTTTGGGCTCCTAACTACCAGTTGGAAGCAGCAAGCAGGAAACTGCCAACCCGGTACCCTCAGAATGGAGAGACATTGCCACCACACTCACTAACAGCAAAGAGCTTCCAATTGAACTATCACTAAGAGAGGCAGGAGGACCGGGAACCCCTTCCTAAACAAGAAACAAGGTGATCACCTCTACTCCTGTTCAATAGAAGGGGGTGTAGTGTGAAACCGGGCGATAGTAGGTACTATCAACTCCAATTTGGCTGAAAAAAAGTGGTGAGTTAACAAAGGTTTAACTTAGTTAAAGTCCAAAGAAATTTCTTTGAAAATTACAAAAACACTCGTTCAAATGAACCATAGAATCAAGCAAGAAATAGTAAAAAAAATACTTTAGCGAGTTTCAAAAAATAAATAAATAAATCTTTCCAACCCAGCTTACCGCACTCACCTTTACAAGCCATTTGGTAAAATAAACTTATTTTGACATGATCGCCAAAAGCGTGTATCACGTATGGCACTTAATTAACTGACTGAATTTAATAGTTGGAATGATGATTAAGGCTTCTACTGGTCATGAAGTGAGAAATCGGTTTTCTATTGTTATGAAGTAATAAGCTGATACCCCACTAATTACTACGTAATAATAAAATATATCGCTTCTCCCGCTAACTATGAGTCAAATAATATGACAAATTAGGTTATATAGCCTTGGCTGACAACCAGTCTACCGCAGAAAGCAGTGGCAACCTACTGCGGGATAATCTTCTGCCCAGTCAGTCATGTCTCTCTCTTATTTTTTATGCATTTCTTACTTTCGTTTATTTGCAAATTGTGATCTAAGTACCAAGGTGGTTACTAATTGCAAAGTAGAAAGTGATATTATTTAAATAACCAAGCAATTAAATTTTTAAAAATTTGATTTTTTTAGGCTGAATATGTACATAGACTAGGAATTTTGTGTTTTTATTATCGTCAGATAAAAAAATATAGTTACAGTATTCGGTGACTGGCATGTGTATACACCGCTTATATACAACACGTTAAAATTTCCCTTCGCTGATTCCATGCGCCTATAGCTTAAAGCCAAGTTCGAATTCAAGCTGAATTCCTTGCATTCACTTACGCACAAATACCCTTGCAAAAGGTATTAATCCGTCTCTTCATTCTAGTTATGGGTTAAATAATAGGACAGAATGGGTTCTATAGCCTTGGCTGGCAACCAGTCTACCGCAGAAAGCAATGGCAACCTACTGCAAGATAATCTTCTGCACAGTCAGTTTGACTGACTGAGTAAAATACATAGCGGGACTATACATTATTTAAATGGATAGACAATAATTTTTAGCAACAGGTAGAATTTTATTTTTATTTTTTTATCTTAATAATTTCAGAGTTTTCAAACTGAGTTTCTTTTGAAATATACTGTCCTTCTGTTCTCGCTTTTTGTTGTCTTTTCAATGCCAACCTCAGTTTTTCATTATCCTCCTCCTCATACTCATCTGTTTTTCCACTTTCACTTAATTCCACATCCTGCTCAAACTCACTTCGGCAACTTTCTGTCTCTCTCTTGCTGAAACCAAAGTCTGCTCAGTATAGTTGCAGTATAAGCCAAAGATTGGCTCTGTGGGTTTTGAATAAACAAAAGTGTGCCTGAGCAGCTGTCTTCAGTGGGGATTAGCTCGCCTCCCCTGTAGACAGGTATGCTCGAATACGAGTGGCCAGCCATTATATATATATATATATATATGTTTGTGTGTGTGTTTTATGTAATTGAATAACAAAATGAAATATCTATGTAACCAACTTCCTCATTTAAAGGGACTTCAGTCAAATAAAAATAATTGTCATTCAATTATCCACTAATGGACTATCCCGACTCTACTCTGTACAACCTGAACTATGTTTTTTTTTTCAGGCATATCTTACCAACAAACATCTTCATCTCATTTTCTGAATATTCGACTAAGGCTTGCTATTTAATAAAAGAAGATGCTATCTATTAACTGTCATAGACAATCGATCCTAACCCCCATTAGCAAGGATCAGGCTAGCCTCCCTGAGCGCAAAACACTACGCCTTCTTGGCCTAACACTCTCGGCGGACATTAAGGGGAATGACTATATGGAATCCATAGCAAAATCCGCTGCTAAGAAGGACGGCTCACTGTGCAAAGCCAGGAAGTTTTTCCTGTCTGAATCAATCCTGCACATATATAAATCTACCATCAGCCCGTGTATACAATACTGCTGCCACATCTGGTCGGCTGACCCTGCTATTCACCTCGGGGTTCTTGTCAAAATCCAATGGAGAATCTGTAATGTGATCGATGCCGATTGGCAGCTCCCTTACCGGCGTGACGTGGCTTTCCTGCAAATACTTTCACGGCTTCTACTCCAATGAACTTAGCTCACTGGTGCCCCCTTTGTATGAACTTACACGAGCTACTAGATTAGCAACTAGGTTCCACCCTTTTACTATGAAACCTATAAAATGTAAACACAAATTCTACTCCAACAGCTACTTTCCTCGCACTTCCCGCATGTGGAATTCCATTCCATATAATTGCATTCTCGACAGCTACAATCTCCAGGAATTTAAATGTAAGGGCAATAGACATCTCTTATCTCACAAACATGCATCCTTTCTGTCAAGCTCTTTTCTCCATCCACTCCACCCCCATTACACCGGTATTCTCATCCGTCTATTACCCTCCTTCTGACATCCCCTATAACTAACCCCTCTTTCTCATCACTTTTCCCAATGTAACCCCCCTGTGCAACAGTGGCAGTAAAACCGCCTTACTTGGGGTGAAATGATTAAAAGCAAAAAATACAAATCAAAACAAACTTCTAGTTTGTTATCCTTACTTCCTGCTTTGCTTTTTCTATGGTATTATCATTGTTTGTTCTCTGACCATTCCCTCTTTCAATATAATGTCTGCATAATACCAGCAAGAATATATGGCTAGTGAGCGTGGAAGCTAACAATATCTCTTGAAATGAAACTTCGAAATGCTCAATAGAAATAGCAATTCTTGGGATAACACTAACAGATATGAATCTAATCAGGTGATTGAATCAGTAGAATAACCATATATCTCCAAGTTAGTTATTAACTCAATACTACAAACTAATAATAATTTACAACTTTATAACAATGGAAACATACAATATTCCTTCATCTTATCCATTAGCTTTCATCGTTTATAGATGCAATATTGAGAATCAAACAAGAAATCTATTCGCTGTGCTAAACACTCACTTATATTAGGAACAAAATGAACTCCTCACCATCAATTCTTTCACCCAAGTGCGTTAATATGAATAAAAACTGAAAATTATAAAATAAAGTATTTATTTTTACACAACAATTTTTTTCAATATCAATCTGCTATTTTTAAATATTTCAGTGATCAAAATATGCCACAAAGAATTGAGGCAGGTGATCACCAGCCTCGTCATATTTAGGAAAGACATGAGATTAATTAAGGATATGCGTTGTGGTGCAGTGGATATCGACTCAGAAAGACACATCGGGGAGTTCGAATTCAAGCTGAATTCCTTGCATTCACTTACGCACAAATACCCTTGCAAAAGGTATTAATCCGCCTCTTCCATCCAGATATGGGTTAAAAAATAGAACAGACTGGGTTCTATATCCTTCGTCGGCAACCAGTCTACCACAGAAGGCAATGGCAACCTACTGCGGGATATTCTTCTGCCCAGTCAATCATGTCTCTTTCGAGACATGATCGCCCAAAACGTGTATCACGTATGGCACTTAACTGGCTGATAATAGTAATCAAGAATTTCTACTAGCAGCAAGCTGCCTGCATACGGACAGGTAACGAATTCGGTAGATATACAAAAATAGAGCAGGCGTAAGACAAAAATGTGTCTTTCCACCGGACCTATTCTATTGTACAGCGAGACTATTCTGAGGACCCTAGAACGTATACCAGGATTTGTCATCGGAGGCCACAAGTTAAACAAAATAAGGTACGCAGATGATACAATGCTAATTGCAGACACGGAAAGGAAACTGAAAGAAATCTTACAAAAGGTAGCTGAAGAGAGTGACAAAAAAAGACAACAAATAAACTGCAAGAAAACCGAATGCATGGTCATCAGCAAAAGAGCATCTGAAATTGCTAAAATACGGGTGGGGGATACTAAAATCAAGCAGGTACAAAAATCTAGATACCTGGAAAGTGTTGTAACAGAAAACGGAAAGTGCAACACAGAGATCCGAAGGCGAATTGACATAGCGAACGACGCGTTCCAGAAGCTGAATAAGTATTAAGAGATAAGAAACTCTCACTAGAAACAAAAAAAGAGAGTACTGGATTGCTATTCGATGTCAGTTATTCAATATGGCAGTGAATGCTGGACAATATCATCGAAGATGAAGGAAAAACACGAAGTAATTGAAATGTGGTTCTACAGAAGGATGCTGAGGATACCATGGACTGAGCATGTAGGGAATTATGAGATTTTCGAAATGATGGAAACAAAAAGAATATTAATATTAAGCAGCAGAAAGAGACAACTTGAAGTTTCTGCAATGAGGAAAGAGGGCTTGGAGAACATGATACTAACAGGTCAGATAGAAGGATAAAAGAGAGAAAGGCAGCGGATAACATTTTTGAAGGTGGATGACAGAACGGGGGTTGCGTGGTGTTACAGGAGAAAGCGTGCTAAGAGCCACGAGGAATAGGGAGACGTTGAAACAATGATCGCCCACGTCCTGAAAGGACAAAGCACATAAAAGAAAGAATAAGTGATAAATATTCAAGTAATAATTAGGTGTCTGGTTACAGACTTATTGATACAGTCCTCTCCATGAAATAATATAAATTTGGTGTTTGCAAAACTCAGATTGGGTTAGTTTAGATTAGTTTAAAATTCAAAGTTCAGTTGAAAATCAAAATTTTAGAATGAAACTCAAACTTCAGATTAAGATTTAAATTTGAAATCCAAATTCAAAATTTCAGATCAAAATTCGAATTTCAGATCAAAATCAAAATTTCAGATTCAAAATCAAAATTTCAGATCAATAAATCTATAAATCCTTCTACTGACCTGTACGATCTTAGATGGTAGGGTGCAGATGTCAAATAAGTCACTGTATGCATTTTGCAAAAAAAAAAAAATGCGAATTCCCTTGATGAGAATTGCATCCTGTTGTCAAGACGGATGTGCGTTGTGGTGCAGTGGATATCAGCCCAGAAAAAGGAATCTGGGAGCCGAGTTCGAATTCCAGTTGAATACCCTGAATTCACTTACGCTCTAATACCTTCGGGAAAGGTATGAACACGTCCCTTCCCTCCAGTTATAGGTACAGAAAGAAATGGCAGCCTACTGCTGGAAAAACTTTTTCCTAGTCAGTCGTGGATCAGAAGAGGCATGAGCACTCAATCGTGTATCACGTATGGGAATTAACTGACTGATTTGGATAAAAGAATTGAATAGCAGGACAGATTTGGTTCTATAGCCAGTCTTCCACAGAAAGAAACGGCAGCCTACTGCGGGAAAATGTTCTGCCTAGCTAATCATGGATTGAAAGAGACATGATCACCCAAAACCTGTACAATGTACGCCACTAAACTTATTGAATCTAGAATGAACTCGTTCTGTTTTGAATGCTATTGTATAAATTTTAAGAATTCAAAAATCCAGATGCAATTGGAAAACAAACTTCTTCTGCTTCTTTTATGTGTCCTGTTCCTTCAGGACGTACGCGATCATGGCTTTCCATGTCTCCCTGTCCCTGGTGGCTCTTAGCACGCATTAACCTGTTACACCATGCAACCCTCGTTCCCTCATCTACCTGATTAGGTCCTTCAAATATGTTATTCGTTGCTTTTCCTTGTCTCTTTTACCCTCTATCTGGCCTGTTAGTACCAGGTTCTCCAAGCCCTCCTTCCGCATTGCATGTCTCAGGAACTTCAGCTTCTTTATGCTCAGTATTAATTTCCTTTTCACTTCCATCATTTCCAAGACCTCGTCATTGCTCACATGCTCGATCCATGATACCGCAGCATCCATCTGTAGAACCACATTTCAGTTGCTTCAAGTTTTTCCATCTTTGATGATATTGTTCAGCATTCACTGCCATATTGAAGAACGGACAACACATAGCAATCCAGTACTTTCTTCCTTGTTTCTGCGAAAATGTCCTGTTTCTTAATACTTTACTCAACTTCTGGAATGCTTCTTTCGCCATGCCAATTCACTTTCGGATCTCTGTGTCTCACTTTCCGTTTTCCCCTTATAACACTTCTAAACTACATGACAGATAATAGATTAACACGAGTCTTAAGTATCACACAAGTGTCTAAAGTAAAGTGTGCTCCTCGTTCTCCATTAGGGTCGGATCACACCAGAAGAAAAAAATGGTAAATCGACTCAAGTTTAAAAATGTATAAATTTGGCCGCACAACGGATGTTATCTTTCTTGCTATCTTCGCGAATGAATAAGAAATCTGCCAGTCATCTTTCAAATGTTCATGCAATGCTGTAGAAGTTCAGCTGAGCCGGAAAGATAATTCAGGAATGGTAATACTTTGTCGAGTTTCGGCACGACATGTTGCAATATGAAACCCAAGGAAATGCGTACATCAACGTGAGCACTTGTTTTTCTATCTTTTTAACGATTAACTGTGAAAGAAGGATTTTAATGTGGAAATCTGATATCAAGGAAGAGGGAAACATAGATAGATAGATAGATAGATAGATAGATAGATAGATAGATAGATAGAAACAAGCTGTGATAGATAGATAGATAGATAGATAGATAGATAGATAGATAGATAGATAGATATGAACAGACTTAGATAGATAGATAGATAGATAGATAGATAGATAGATAGATAGATATGAACAGACTGTGATAGATAGATAGATAGATAGATAGATAGATAGATAGATAGATAGATAGATAGAATCAGAGA
>JBBBDQ010000118.1:8085000-8122500 GCA_037127315.1 Ascarosepion bandense | reverse complement strand
AGCCAAAAATAGTAACCGCTCTGTCTGGATAAACATATTTTCTACAAGGTACAACAGTTGAAAATCTGTCTTTGTCTCGAAATAACGGAATTAATCACATAAGTCACGCTTGAGGACGAGATATTTTTGCGAGAAGCATCTTACGAATGTCACTATATGGTACAGATATCGCGATTCAAATTTTTTTTTTAATCATATCACCCCAAGCAAGGCGGTAATGCCACTGATGTGCAGGGGGCTACGTAAGAGTGAAAAGATTAGAAGAGAGAAAGCCGGAAACCACATCCTGAACAGCGAACAAGGGATGAGCCTCTACACCTGTTCAATAGACGTGGGTTGAGGGTGAACCGGGCGATAGTTTAGTCTATCTACTCCAATTGAAAAAAAAAGAAGAAAAGTGAAAAGATTGGAAAAGAAAAAACCGGAAACCACATCCTAAACAGGGAACAAGGGATGAGCCTCTTCACCTGTTCAATAGACGTGGGTTGAGGGTGAACCGGGCGATAGTTTAGTCTATCTACTCCAATTGAAAAAAAAAAAGAAGAAAAGTGAAAAGATTAGAAGAGAGAAAACCGGAAAACACATCCTAAAGAGGGAACAAGGGATGAGCCTCTACACCTGTTCAATAGACATGGGTGGAGTGTGAACCGGGCGATAGTTTAGTCTATCTACTCCAATTTATATTGAAATGAAATCAGATTGCACCATGACCGTGGAAGCGGCTAAAGTGCCCTGTTTTTCGCTGCTAGGCAGCAGGATATATTGCGTTAAAGGCATTGACAACTGGAAATAATCCCTGATTTTAGCTAACACAACGCGCCGATTTATCTTTTGCCACGGGTGGCAGTATACTCTAACTCCTTTGGACTTTGAGCATATGCGTTATGGTACAGTGCATATCATCTCGGACGAGAAATCGGAGAGACGAGTTCGAATTCCGGTTGAATTCATTGCATTCACTTTTGCGTAAATACACTTTCTTCGAGATATGGGTCAAATAACAGGGCAGATTGAGTTCTGGAGCTTTGGTTGTTAACCAGTCTACCACAGAAAGTAATGGCAACCTACTGCGGGAAAATGTTCTACTTAGTTAGTCATGTCTCTTTTGAGACATAATCGCTTAATCATGTATCACTTACGGCGCTTAACTGATTGACCGACGCCGATTACGTTGACCATCGGAGACAACAGCATCAGATATCAAATACCTCAAGCAAGGCAATAAAGTTACTAAAACGCAAGAATCTGAGTCTGAATTTTGCTTAACGGCATGTCAACCTCTGTAGGTTATTTGATGCCAATAATTGGGGTATTAAGGGATTATTTAAAGATGTTCGGTTATAGCGAGAAGATTTATTTAGTCAGATTTTAATGATTTTTTTTTTGTTTTTAGTCTTTTTTATTTTAGAAAACTGAAAATATGTTCTTGTTTTCTATTCAAAAATGTTTTACTGAGAATAATATTTTATCTTTCAAAAACTGTGTTCTGGTAATAATTTCTATTCAAAAATCTATTGTTGGAAATATTTTTCCTTCAAACATATATATCTAAACTTATTTATAAATGGAACTTTGTGTGTGTGTGTGTGTGTGTGTGTGTGTGTGTGTGTCCTTTACCTATGGATTCCGAAACGGCTAAACCGATTTTTTTGAAAATTTACAGTTGTACTATAAGCGTCTGCCAGTGTTCTTAGCTAGGTTTTGTGTCGAGGTACCCCCCACCCCCGATAAATATCGAAAATCGATAATCGAAAAAATCGGGTTATAGAAGAAGTGGTCCGATTTTAATCAAATTTGATACACTCAAAGACAAAAACATAAGAAACTATATTCAGAAGTTTCAAGGTTGCAGTTCTTACAATAGTGCAGAAAATCGATAATATATATATATATATATATATATATAAAAGGCAAGATGTTTGTGTGTGTGTCTGTTTATCTGTCTGTATGTCCTTCATACAAATCTACAATTTTTATCCGATTCTCACTAATCTTCACACAAATATTCTTTAGGCTGAGTCTGAGCTCCAGGACTATGGATTAGTTTTAAAGCTTTCATTACACAGGGCTATACTGCTAGTGTTTCTATAAAAGTGTATTTTATGTATATATTTCTATAAAAGACTATTTTATATTTTCATAGCGTTTTCATCCAAGTTTGTGGGGGGTAACTATTTGCCCATACCTGGGACCCTAACAGGTGCTACCACTCCAGATCAGGGTGAACCTAAGAACAAAAAAAAATAAGAGGTGGTTCAGTGCTTCTGACAAACTCCCAAATAGAGGTCATGCTGCCGGATGCAATTCCTCGTCATACCCAGGATCTAAGACGCAAGGAGTTATGGAGTATGAAAAAATATGAGAAAAAGAATTTATTATCAAGGAAAGAGAACAATAAATGAAAAGGAATTAAGAAGACAAATTAACGATTGGAATTGAAGTTAAATTATTTAAGATCAAGGCTAACTGGAAAGCAAGAAGACGGGAGAAGTGTTCCTTAAGCGTGATAAAAAAAACTGTCCGCACTGTCATGAAGTCCTAAACGGTAATATCATGTTCTACATTCATAAAATCTAGGACGTAGGCAATCATTGCCTTCCACATCTCGCTATCCCTAGTGGCTCATAGAACGCTTTATCCTGTTAACCCCACCAGACCTCCCTCAACCATCTATTTGCTCAAACCATTGCTTTCCCCTGTCTCTCTTTCTTTCTATCTGACTTGTGAGTATCAGATTTTCTAAGCCCTTCCTCCTCATTACATGTCCCAGGAACTTCAGCTGTATTTTCGTGATGTCAAATATTAATTTGCTTTTCGTTTGCATCCTCTTCAAAACCTCGTCGTTGCTCCCATGTTCTGTCCATGTTATCCCCACATTTTTTGTAGAAGCACATTTTAGTTACTTCAAGTCTCTCCTTCATCTTTGAGGAGATCATCCAGCAATCACTGCCATATTGAAGAGCAAACATTCCATAGCAATCCAGAATAAAAAAACTCATCAGAATAATTATCGTGAAAATATTTATATATACAGAGAAGCTACGTTACGGGGTTGGGAAATTGACTGAACGTGAGATGCTAGGTCAGGACCAATATCATTGCAGATTCTTCTTCGAATATTGTCAATAACCTCTCGGTATATGGAAGAAGAATCAAACGGTAGACATATAAATGTGGAGACAACCGTCAATTCAAACCGTCACGAAAAGGATACGGCATGTTTCTTACATATAAGCAGACCCTCCCACATTCCTTACGTTCCTCTCTGACAGCTTCTTCCCGCGAAGCACTTCTCTAGAGACCGGGTCTCAAGAGAATGTTTCCCCGATCACAACAACCTTAACCCATTCAAGCCGTTATCTTCCATCTTTATCCGCACAAACTTTCTCCTAAAGTAACCCACTACCTTAAGCGGCTCCCGTGCCTTGTAAAATACTGTAAAATAAAAATAAAAGTAAAAGTTTGTTTATAATTCTAAGATGAGGTAGCATTTACATTATTTAAACTTGTCGGACTGTTGTCCTCACCTTTATTGCCATGTTTACGACGTTTCGGACGTTGTACGCTCCGGCCTTTTTCAGGTGCCAGGAATTTCAAATTGAACCCTTGATTTTGATTACTGGTGTATATCATTCTCATTCTCATGGCCCAGTGGATATAGGCGTTGGTTAGTTGGTTAGTTCCAGTGACTTGACCCAGAGAGTTGTGAGTTCAGTATCTAGCTACAACTTAGTAAGTTATGTTAATGAGAGATAACAACATGGTATCCAGAAGTGACACAGGGAAGCCACATTGCGCTGGTGAGAAAATGACTGTATCTAAGCTGCCAGGTCGGGATGTGAAAAAACTAATTTACTACGACATAGAGAATCGACTTTTCTAGCCACGAAATTTAGCAACCTAACTAAATGCAAGGTCATCAGCAAAAAGACCGGCCCAAAGTGCCAAATACAGGTGAGGGATGTCAAAATCAAGCCGGTACGAAAATTTAAATATCTGTGAAGTGTTCTAACTGAAGACGGAAAGTGCGACACAGAGATCCAAAGACGAATTTGCATGGTGAAAGACGCGTTCCAGAAGCTGAGTAAAGTATTAAGACATAGGAAACTTTCACTAGAAACAAAGAAGAGAGTACTGGATTGCTATGTGATGTCAGTTTTTCAATATGGCAGTGAATGTTGGACAATATCAACAAAGATGAAGGGAAAACTTGAAGCAGCTGAAATATGGTTCTACAGAAGGATGCTGCGGATATCGTGGACCGAGCATGTGAGCAATGACGAATTGTTGGAAAGAATGGAAACGAAAAGGAAATTAATATTGAGCATCAGGAAGAGACAACTGAAATTATATAACAAATAACATATTTGAAGGGCTTGAGCAGGTGGATGACAGCAGGTGGGCTGAGAGACGTTACAGGAGAAAGCGTGCTATGAGCTACCAGTGATAGAGAGACGTGGAAGTCCATAATCACCTATGTCCTGAAAGGACAAGCTACATGGAAGAAGAAGATTCAATATAATCGCTTCATTTCAATGTCAGTGGAAATCATGAGATTTAGAAGTCACTGTGATTTGCACTCCTGGAAGTTAACTTCAGCCATACTGATCGAAAGTAAAAAAATAAATAAATAAAACTAGCTACTTTGAGATTATTTCAGTGCTTCACTTTGCTATGTTGTAATTGTTTGCAAGTTGATCAGGCAGTTGGTCAAGCAGATCTTTACCGTTGGCCTCACTCTAAATTAATAAATACTAATTAAGCCGCCGGACGTTGGCATGTATTCTTTTACGTTATTTTTAAAATGCTGTCTCTATTGAAAACGTAGGTAATCATACCTGTCAATAGATTACTTCTCTTTGTTAATTGTGAATTGCCATGAATTCTTAGTGATAGTGAAACCTATATACTCAGAGGAGTTGATAGGTTTGTGGAATCACGTGTATTTCCACACAGTTCATCCAAAGCTGTACTCACACATGTACATACACAAACACTCGATCATCACGTAATATCCTTATGATTTCCCGCGTTTTCCCGGGACATATAATGAGCAGGGACACACCTGCTACGACACAGCAGTTCCAGTTCGAGTACCAATCAAGACAGTTGGCAATTTCAGCTGCCCGCGATAGCGCCATTCTATCGAGGGGTCGCGTTCCTCAATCTCATCTCATTCTCTCACAATTTATACAGTTGGAGCAGACACTTAACAGGTCAACAACCATGTCAAAAAACTCTAAAGAACTAAACACCCATCTCACACTGCAATACAAATTCTTTCTTTTGTACAACACCATGAACATTATTCCTGAATTTCCATACCTGAACAATTCATTTCAGCATCAGTTACATACATAATTTTCTTACATTGTGTGAATCCTTTAACAATAATGAACATTGAAACTTATGCAAAAAAACGTAACAGTAATTCTCACATAGACAATGTTAGACACTTACAAGCAACCAATTTCCCATATTATTCAACACCTATGTGCATTAGGTATTCTTGTTAAATATTTGTTCATACATTTTATCGTTACAAATTAATGTTTTGTTAACTTTATTTTACCTTTTCATTACTTGTTTAATCATGGATTTTCAATGCTTATAAAAATAATGCTGAGTTTGTAAGGATTTGGGTAGAATGTCCCTTTTGTAACTGGCCTTGTGACAGGTAAATTCCACAGAGAAATTATTCCAAATTAACCCTGCAGTACAAGTCCTCCACAGGTTCACCTATCGCCTGGTTTTAGCTCCTCCCTCGTCTGTTAAACAGAAGTAAAAGTTTAAAACTTGTTTTCTGTTTAGAATTGAGTGTCAAGGTTTTTGAACGTCTTTTCATTATTTTCAGACCAAGTGACTCTTTGAGTTTTGCTGGCGTTGTTGTCTTGCTTAATCTGCAATGTTTAAAAAGATGTCTTCTGTTGCTTTATTTTCGGTTATGGATTCAGCTATTTTTTCCTTCTAGAACGGATGCCAACCAAGACTAGAAAAACTAGCCTAACCTTATTTCATACGATAGCTGGAGAAAGAAAGAAAGAAAGAAAGAAAGAAAGAAAGAGGGAAAGGATTCTTGCCTTGCCGAATGGCACTTGTACAGAACAGAATGCAACGGTTTAACCCAGTTTTGACCTCATTTCGTTTAATCAATTTACAGCGCCAATATCCGTTATACTACCCGCCAATCTATTTTTTTTCTTACTTAACACAATTTACATCACCCTGCGTCTGAAATTTTTCTTTATCGAACCAGCCTGTCTTCTAAACGCATATTGCTTACAGAATCTTTCTCCTACTTGTAACTCTTATAAATGTCGGCAAACGTTGCATTTTTACTTTCTGGGTTTTTCTTTTCTCATTTCTTTTATATTTTAGTTGGCACTTAAGAACGGTAGAGATATTTGGGAGCAATTGCCAGAATGTTACTACTGAAGGAAAAAAGAGAAACAGAAAGGTAAATACGTCAGCACTGCAAGGATTAGTAAAGATCTGACGTTATCTACACGTCGACTGTAAAAGTCAAACGCTCGTTGTTGCAGATTTTATCGCTGTATTTTATTCTTTTCGTCAAGATAAAGTGGCTACTAAGTAAATGAGGCTATGTAAACAAGTCTCCTTCAAGATATATATATATATATATATATATATATATATATATATATATATATATAGTACTGTGCAAAAGTATTAGGACAAGAACTGTTTTATGTTTTATGAGGCACTAGCATGATTGCCCGGCGTTGCTCGGTTATAATGAAAGATTTAAAACTAATATATGGTCCTGGAGCTCAGACTCTTTAAACGTTGGCACGAAAGACTAAAAAGCAATAGTAGACTGAAAGAAAAATGAATGGATGTAAGTCATATTTTCATTTCTTGCTATCGATATCAAATAAGTTTTTTTCTTCGTTAACTGAATTTTGAAGGCTACATAAGTCCTCTGAGAAAATGGTATCATGGCTGAGACTAAGAACTACAATTATACCTACTTAGAGCCAAACCCGAAGCAAAAACTAAAATAAAAGGGCTGAAAAAATACACACATACAAGCAGATAAACAGGCACACACATACAAACATCTTGCCTTATATATATATATATATATATATTATCGATTTTCTGCACTATTGTAAGGACTTCAACCTTGAAACTTCTGAATCTCATTTCTTATGTCTTTGTCTATGCGTGTCTCCAATTTGATTAAAATCGGACCACTCCTTCTATAACCCGATTTTTTGGGATTATCGATTTTCGATATTTATCGCGGTACCTCGACACAAAACCTAGCTAATAACACTCGCAGACGCTTATAGTAGAACTGTGTAAATTTTCAAGAAAATCGGTTCAGCCGTTTCGGAGTCTATCGGTAACGGATACACACACACAGACACACACACACACACACAGAGAGACAAAGTCCCATTTATAAATAAGTTTAGATCAAAATAAAGTTTAAAATCACCCCTCTCCTAACACTTTTGCACACTACCGGTAGTGTGCAAAAGTGTTAGGTTGATTTTCCTAAGACCTCACTGAAATTCAAATACAGGGTGAAAAGACAAATAAATTGCTAATTAATATTGATTATTTAAAACTAGGTGTAAAAGAAATGTATTAAAAAGAAGTTATATTTAATTTTTCCTATTTTCTATTAAACATATTGGTTTGAAACTGTTCTTTTGAACATCTATGGGATAATTTGGATTAAAAAATTCATAAATCTACTGTTACTTTGCAAGACACACTTTGGGAACAAATACAAGCTGCTTGGCAGGAGATACAATTAGATAGATTGAAAAAGCTTGTGATGTCAAATACTGACAGAATGAAGGCTGTGATCAAAGCAAAAAGCGATTATACAAAATATTAATTTTATTTTTACCAATTGTTTTTTCTTGTGAAAGCATTTGTTGAGGAATTCAAATAAAATTTCTTGAATTAAATTGTTTATTATCTGTCAATATGCGTCATAAAAGATAAAATAGTTCCTGTCCAAATACTTTTGCACAGTACTTTATATATATACATATATATATATATATACATACATATATATATATATATATATATATATAGTAATTCTGTTTTCTGTTATTACAATATGACTGTTTACGCTTTCCCACTCTGGAATAATGGTAGACTTTGAAAAACAGTAGCTACTCTAGCATTTACGCATCGTTCATTCAGCAATGAATTAGAACACTCTCAGCTACTGGGCGTGTGTATAATGATAATGTACACGCTAAAAAGTCTGCCTCCTTCTACCGAGCGCCCATAGGTTAGTGGTAGAATTGCCGACTGACGCCAATTTGATCGGGTTTCAATCCTGGGTAAAAAGCAATCGGAGGTCTAACCGTACTGATGAGCTGTGATACAGCGAAACAGATCTGTCTTCGGATGACTATATATATATATTGTGATGTTGCTATTACAATGGTTTATAAAATCATTAAATCACTACACAATAATTTCCATGTTTCAGAACAATACTGTTCTTACTTCAGGTGATAAATAGTGAAAATAATTTATTTTTAAAATATGAGATGAATTCATACAAATTGAGAAAGTTAGAGAATGGTAGTTGTAGAATATGCTTTTAGGTGTGTCAATATTGATCAATCAAAAATGAGAATTAGGTAACTGTGATTTTGAAGATCTGGGTCCTTAAAGAAAGCAGGATAGCCTGGAGTCTAGACATGTCACTTGTTAATTTTGTCTGGATAAGATGCATAATAGGACCATAGATTATTTAAATGGGTATCCAATAATTTTTAATAGCAGATTAGATTTTAGTTTGTTTTGGTAATTAGATCTTGTACTATCTCATGAGTAAAGGAACTGGAATGTTTAGGTTAGAATTAGGATTAAATAATCATTGTATACTTAGCCGTGAAAGTATTCGTAGAAGAGACAGAAATATTCGTAGAAGAGACACTGGGACGCCATATTGCGCCGGTGAAAAAGTGACTGTATTCGAACTACTAAGACCAACACACACACACACACACACACACACATATATATATATATATATGTCAGAACGTTCGTTTTTTGACTATATATATATATATATATATATATATAAGAATTCGGTGTACATATAGATAAATCTAAAGGAGTGTCCTGTACATAAAGTGGTAGGATCACTCTCTAAGATAGCTCTAAATATATATATATATAAATAAATATAGAGCAAATATAAGAAAAATTAAGGCACGCACGTTATTTCATGGTAATTCAAACTATAGGCCTATTTCAGGCGAAACATCATCAGCTTCCGTCTTTATTGTACAGAAGAATTTACACGTGTAAGATTTTATTCATGTAAAATCTTCTGTACAATAAAGACGGTAGCTGATGATGGTCCGCCTGAAATAGGCCTACACTTCCGATTTACCATGAAATAACGTGTCTGCCTTAAATTTTTCTTATATATATATATATATATATATATATATATATATATTAGTCATCCACATACAAGCCATTTTCGCTGTATCACAGCTCATCAGTGTGGCTAGACATATCCACTTGTTTCTGGCCGGGATCGAAACTCGACCGATTTAGTGTCAGTCGGAGTCTCTACTCCCTAAGCCATGGCATCAGAGAAGGGAAATTTTAACCTCTTGTATATAAGCAGTGTATACAGACGCCAGTCACCGAGAGAACTCAATTCATTTCGGAAGAGTCACGCATTATAGCCGAAGTGGAAACTGTTTTTAAAATTTTCTTCTCCAGAGAGCTCAATCGTAATGAGAGCATAATATATATATATATACTAGAGTGTTACTATTGCATGGCGTTTCAGCACTCTTTTCTTTTTTTCTAACCAAATTTTCATACTTATTAGTACATTTATTATATTTTGAAGTGCACGTTTTGCTATACTACTACACGTTTCGTATTTTCGTGTCACATTTTCTACACTCTATTAAAAGACTTCCGAAGTATTTAAACTTCTGCTGCGAATTGCACTATTAATTTCAACCAGATAATTGTACAGATTTCACCTTCAATATTATATGACATTTGCATTCGTATTTATTGATGTAGGTCTCTGCAGGAGTCAATCATAAGTAAATATATTTTATTATTATTATTATTATTATTTTAATCATATCACCCCAAGCAAGGCGAAAACGCCACTGATGCGCAGGGGCCTACGTAAGAGTGAAAAGATTGGAAAAGAGAAAAACCGGAAACCACATCCAGGGATGAGCCTCTTCACCTGTTCAATAGACGTGGGTGGAGTCTGAACCGGGCGATAGTTTAGTCTATCTCCTCACAATTAGTCTATCTCTTTTCTATGTACAGTGACCCTTCAAGACATGAGCGGTCTTGGTTCTCCACACAATCCTATTCTTCACAAAATTTATCTCCTTATTTTTCCTTCCATTCTCTGTTCAAGCATCCATTAATCATCGCTAGATAGATAGGTAGTGCGTAATGGTGCCGTGGATATCGGCTTGGAACGAGAAATTGGAGTGCTGAGTTCGAATTCCATTTGATTTCATTGTATTCACTTACACGCAAATACCATTAGTTAAGGTATTAATCCGTTAATTTCCCCCAGTTATAGGTTAAATAATAGAACAGATTGGGTTCTATAGCCTTGGCTGGCAACCAGTCTACCGCAGAACGCAATGGCAACCTACTGCGGGATAATCTTCTGCCCAGTCAGTCGTGTCTCTTTCGAGACATGATGGCTCAAAGCGTGTATCACGTATGGCACTTAACTGACTGAATGTTACCTATTGAGGTTGATAAGCCGTAAAACAAAATAAACCAAGCTAATGAAATCTATTCTCTATAAACTGTATATCTGAGAAGAATACGTTAACGAAACCAGATTCTTGACAAAAACCATGTTTACAAAAATACGTCAATGAAAGCTGATCTACAAATTAATTTCTTAAAGAGAATATATATTCTGTTCATACAAAACTGTTCTAAAACTATTGTCGTCATTAAATGATCTATTGGTGTTGATTTACCGTAAAACAAAATAAATAAAATCTGTACTGAGTACCTGACTCCTCCTACTCCTGGGTTAATTAGTAAGTGTCTTATAATTAAATCATTATTATCACCCCAAAATCTGAGTGTCTAAAAATATTTTCTCGCTTTAATTCACCTGCAAAAGGTTCATAAGCTGTACATAGAAAACGAATCAATCAAACAATCAACCAATATATAAGTTTACAAGCTTTGTTCGTACTTTGAATGTGCCGTTAAGTCTCATTTATATTAGTCCGCAAGACAAAACCCCAAAAGTACATCGATTCATTCATCAATATTCATTATTTCCTCTAAGCTTTCCCTGATGAAAACGTATTTACGTAATCTTAGATTGATTAAAGCATGGCCGCTAGCTACCTAGATCAGTATAGACTAAGATAGAGAGATATTTGAACGAAAAGAGGTAGACAAGGACAGATTAGTTCCGACTAGGTTAATGTGTGTAAGAACATTGCATGGAGTCAAGTAGACATAGATCAGGTTTCTCCTAAAGTCAAAAAGTTAGACGTAGGTCTAGTTTCAGTTAATTGCCATACGTGATAAACGCTTGGGAAATCACGTCTCGAAAGAGACATGACTGACTGGGCAGAAGATTATCCCGCAGTAGGTTGCCATTGCTTTCTGCGGTAGACTGGTTGCCGACTAAGCCTATAGAATTGTCCTGTTATTTAACCAATAACTGGAGGGAAGAGACGGATTAATACCTTTCCCAAGGGTATTAGCGCGTAAGTGAATGCAAGGAATTAAAATGGAATTCGAACTCGGCTCTCCGATTTCTCGTTCCTAGCCGATATCCACTGCACCACAATGCACATCCTCGGTCTAGTTTAAGGTAGAATAAAAAAGTTAAAGATAAGTCTTGTTTTCAGTGGAGTTAAAAGGTAGACATAGTTCCGGTTTAGTAGTATACCCGGCGTTGCTCGGGTGTAATGAAATATTTAAAACTAATCTATAGTCCTGGAGCACAGGCTCTTTGGACGTTGGCACGAAAAAGCAATAGTTGTTTCAAGTTAAAGCGAAACCGTAAACTGAATGAAAAATGAATGGGTGTAAGTGAAATTTTGATTTCCTGGTATCGATATCAAATAAGTTTTTTTTCGTCGAAAACTGAATTTTGAAGGCTAAATAAGTCCTCTAAGTAAATGGTATTATGGCTGAGACTAAGAACTACAATTATACTTACTTAGAGCCAAACCCAAAGCAAAAACTAAAATAAAAGGCTAAAACAAATATAGACATACAGGCAGATAAACAGACACACACACAAACATCTTGCCTTTTATATATATATATTATCGATTTTCTGCCCTATTGTAAGAACTGCAACCTTGAAACTTCTGAATATCGTTTCTTATGTCTTTGTCTATGAGTGTATCAAATTTGATTAAAATCGGACTACTACTTCTATAAACCGATTTTTTCGATTATCGATTTTCGATATTTATTGGTGTACCTCGACACAAAGCCTAGCTAAGAACACTCGCAGACGCTTATAGTAAAACTGTAAATTTTCAAGAAAATCGGTTCAGGCGTTTCGGAGTCTGTAGGTAACGGACACTCACACACACACACACACACACACACACAAAGTTCCATTTATAATTAAGTTTAGATATAAAAGCAGGTATAACTTCGGTTTATACTCTTTTCTACGAATATCCAAAAGAAAAGTGGCTAATTTGTCAAATCCTAGCCAGATAATATAGTCGCTCTCTTTAAAGCCTAGACGGCAGGAGAAAATAAACGATGCGAGGGGAACAGTTTGAGATAGATAGATAGATAGATGTGCGGTGGTGCAGTTGATATCAGCTAGGAACGAGAAATCGAATTTGAGTTGATTTCCTTGCATTCACTTACGCCCAAATACTATTGAGAAATGTGTTAATCCAGCTCTTCTTCCTGCAGCTATGGGTTAAATAGCAGGACAGATTGAGTTCTATAGCTTTGGTTGGCAATTTGTCTACTTCATAAAAACACTATGGCGGGAAAATTTTCTCCTTCATCAGTAAATGGATAAAAAGTGACATAATCGCCCAAGGCACATAAATGACTAACTAACTGAGATAGATAGATAGATAGATAGATAGATAGATAGATAGATAGATAGATAGATAGACAGATAGATAGATAGATAGATAGATAGATAATGAACAGAATAACATAGATAGATAGATAGATAGATAGATAGATAGATAGATAGATAAATTAACCGAGAGAGATCGATCGATATGAGAGATCAATAGATAGATATGAATAGACTGAAATAGATAGATAGATAGATAGATAGATAGATAGATAGATAGATAATGAACAGAATAACATAGATAGATAGATAGATAGATAGATAGATAGGTAGATAGATAGATAGATAGATAGATAGATAGATTAACTGAGAGAGATCGATCGATATGAGTAGACTGTAATAGATAGATATGAATAGACTGAAATAGATAGATAGATAGATAGATAGATAGATAGATAGATAGATAGATAAGTAACTGAGATAGATAGATAGATAGATAATGAACAGAATAACATAGATAGATAGATAGATATTAGATAGATAGATAGATAGATAGATAGATAGATAGATAGATAGATAGATAGATAGATAGATACATAACTGAGATAGATTGAATGATATGAGTAGACTGTAATAGATAGATAAGTGAATAGACTGAAATAGATAGATAGTTGATAGATAATGAATGAATAACATAGATAGATAGATAGATAGATAGATAGATAGATAGATAGATAGATAGATAGATAGATAGATAAATTAACTGAGAGAGATCGATCGATATGAGTAGACTGTAATAGATAGATATGAATAGACTGAAATAGATAGATAGATAGATAGATAGATAGATAGATAATGAACAGAATAACATAGATAGATAGATAGATAGATAAAGTAACTGAGATAGATCGATCGATAAGTGAGTAGATCAAAATAGATAGATATGAATAGACTGAAATAGATAGATAGATAGATAGATAGATAGATAGATAATGAACAGAATAACATAGATAGATAGATAGATAGATAGATAGATAGATAGATAGATAAATTAACCGAGAGAGATCGATCGATATGAGGGATTGTAATAGATAGATATGAATAGACTGAAATAGATAGATAGATAGATAGATAGATAGATAGATAGATAATGAACAGAATAACATAGATAGATAGATAGATAGATAGATAGATAGGTAGATAGATAGATAGATAGATAGATAGATAGATTAACTGAGAGAGATCGATCGATATGAGTAGACTGTAATAGATAGATATGAATAGACTGAAATAGATAGATAGATAGATAGATAGATAGATAGATAGATAGATAGATAAGTAATTGAGATAGATAGATAGATAGAATACGAACAGAATAACATAGATAGATAGATAGATATTAGATAGATAGATAGATAGATAGATAGATAGATAGATAGATTTGAACTGACATAGATAGATAGATAGATAGATGTGCGGTGGTGCAGTTGATATCAGCTAGGAACAAGAAATCAAATTTGAGTTGATTTGCATTCACTTACGCCCAAATACTATTGAGCAATGTGTTAATCCAGCTCTTCTTCCTGCAGCTATGGGTTAAATAGCAGGACAGATTGAGTTCTATAGCTTTGGTTGGCAATTTGTCTACTTCATAAAAACACTATGGCGGGAAAATTTTCTCCTTCATCAGTAAATGGATAAAAAGTGACATAATCGCCCAAGGCACATAAATGACTAACTAACTGAGATAGATAGATAGATAGATAGATAGATAGATAGATAGATAGATAGATAGATAGTATAGTAACTGAGATAGATAGATAGATAGATAGATAGATAGATAGATAGATAGATTAACTGAGAGAGATCGATCGATATGAGTAGACTGTAATAGATAGATATGAATAGACTGAGATAGATAGATAGATAGATAGATAGATAGATAGATAGATAGATAGATAGATAGTGACGAACTGATGGAAGAATGTATATTGGAATAACATGGTATATATAACTTCGAAATATTTTGATATAGCGTGTAAAGATCAGTGACATTATGAAACAAAAAAGATTTGCATTCTGTTTCAACTTCTTCCAGTTTCATTGCCTTCTCAGAATTCTTACGATTCTGTTGGTGCTTAAAGCATGCCTTTTCGCCGGATGTATTCTTTCCAAAAATAGGCGCCAGTCAGTAGCGATTCGTCTTATTTGATCGTAATCTTTACCGAACGTCGAGTAAGAATGCACAAGTATTTATTTATTTATTTATTTATTTTTTGAACAAGAATTTTTTTAATCGTTTCACTCCAAGCAATGCGGTACCGCCACTGATGCGCAGGGGGCTACATAAGAGTAAAAGTTTAAACAGGAGGAGATTGAAGAGAAACACGAAACTCTTACAGGGGGTGTCAGAGAAATGGCAAAAGAAGGGTGGGAACACAGATGTGAAGACAGTTGAAAAGATAGAGTGAAAGGAAAAGAACAAGATATACGGGGTGATGTAGAAAGGACTGGAGTCAAGTGGATAAGAGATGAGTATTGACATTACATTTAAATTCCAGAAGGATGTAGCCGTCAGGAAAGCAAGTATACGGAAGGGAGTTCCACAGGCGGGAAGTGCGAGAAAAGAAGCTAATGAAGTAGAATTTTCGGCTGCATTTGGTTGATCTAAATGTAAACGGACTGGACTTTGTTGCCAGTCTGGTTGCACGAGTAAATTCTTGTGGAATGGGTACCAGTGACTTAAGATCGTCGGAGCAGAAGCCATGAAAATATTTGTAGAATAGAGAGAGGGAAACCACATTCTGCCCTTTGAGAAAGTGGCCGGAATCGAGCCGCTAAGTCGGGACCTATCACATAAACAGATTCTCTTTTGGAACATATCGAGAACACTGAGATGAACAGCAAGTCCGCCTGACCATATATGACAGCACTATTCTATGCACGGACGGATGGTTGATTTGTATATGCGCAAGATAAATTCAGGCGGAAAAAACCTCCTGGCTCGACACGGTGACCCAACCTTGCGCATTTTTATGTAAGTACGATATACAAGTATACAATCTTAACTGACAATTTGTTAAAGATTAATTTCTCTGAATATGCTGAGGTTAATACAACAACGATTTAATAAAAACCGAAAGAAACTAAAAAGGAGGAAAAAGTTTTCTAAAACGAAAAATATTCAAATACAAAACTTTCCAAGAAAGATAAAAGCGAAACCAGTGTGATTAAGTTTTTCAAATTTCTTTGCTTTTTAATTTTTTATTTTTACAAATCTTGATTTGATGAAAAATAAATAAAAATAGATTGAATAAAACAGAAAGGCGAAAGCTTCTCAAGTCTCGAAATAACTCCTTTGCTAAAAAGTTTTATCTTTACAAGAATCAAATTAGACCAAAAACTTTGTTGCCATCCCTGGACTGGGACATCTCAACCTCGCTTTTCAGCCTTGAAAGAATTCAAAATCTTTTTTGCCAGTGAATAGTGGACAATATCATCAAAGATGAAGGAACAACTTGAAGCAACTGAAATGTTGTTCTACAGAAGGATGCTGCGAATATCATGAATCGAGCATGTGAGCAATGATGAGGTTTTGGAAATGATGAAAACAAAAAGGAAATTAATACTGAGCATCAGGAAGAGACAGTTAAAGTTCCTGGGACATGAAATGAGGAAGGAAGGCTTGGAGAACCTGATACTAACAGGCCAGATAGAGGGGAAAAGAGACAGGAGAAAGCAACGGATGACATATTTGAAGGACCTAATCAGTTGGATGATGGAACGAGGGTTGCATGGCGTAACAGGAGAAGGCGTGCTAAGAGCCACCAGGGATAGGGAGACGTGGAAAGTCATGATCGCCTACGTCCTAAAAGGGCAGGGCACATAGAAGAAGAAGTTCGATGGACAGGCTAAAGGCAAACGCGAAGCCAACAATCGACATTCGTTCCCTTGAAGATCTTCCTCGTATCAATGCCGCCACTCCTGTCCCTCTACCTTAAAAAATCGAAGAAGAAAAAGAAACCGCCGGATCTGAAGGAGATTACCACCAACTTTAAATTTGTTGTTTTTCATTTTTTTTTTTTACTTTTTTCAGTGCAATCTTATCGATTACATCCTAAACTTTCCGATTGACAAAAAAAATGAAAAATAAAAAATAAAAAAATTGGAAAAATTTCAATATTTAAACAATTTTAGGTGGGGGTATCAGTTTTTCATACAATGTTATAGTAAATCGATCCTCCTTCTTGGAACCACTCGCCGATACCACATTACTACCACCTGCAAATTGGCTGAGTATCATTTTTTTTTACTTATTTAAGCGCAATCTTATCGATTAAACCAAGTTTTTCCGATTGACGTGAAAAGCCATGATCGCCTACGTCCTGAAGGGACAGGGCACATAGAAGAAGAATGGGGGTAGACTACGCTGCAGCTTGACCCCCACAGATACTACCGCTGCTTCCATGGAAAATGTTCATATGAGGCTCATTTTTTTAAATTTTACCAGTTCAAACCTTTACAGTTAGTACATGCTCTGCTATTTTCATGCAGTCGAATCATCCTCCTCTCTTGCGTATTCCAAATATTTTTTATTTAAATTTCTTTTTTATTTTATTTAATCGTTTCACCCAGCCCAAGGCGCGACCACTACTAGTCCGCAGGGGCTTACAGTAAGATAAACAAAATCACAGGGTACAGAGCTGTTAAAGAAAGGATAAAAGATGAATGGAATCCAAGATGGCTATTGACGTTGCATTTAAACTTGTGGATGTTGTAGCTATCAGAGAAGCAAGTAAACGGAAGGGAGATCCACAGGCGGGATGTGCGTGAAAAGAAACTGTTGGAAGAGAAGAGGCCTTCACATTTAACTATTTTCAAAAGTTAAAGAGTGGCATCTAGAAAAATCTAAAAGCCCCGTTAAATTCCAGTCAAAAAAGCTTGTCAGGACAGTTGCCATAAAAATATTCGTAGAAAAGACAGTGGGAAGTAGCATTACATCGGAGAGAGAGTAAATGGAGACGAGATATAAAGTCATGATCAATCACATGGCAGATCCTTCTTTGGATTTTGTAGCCAACATGGAGATGAATAGCAGATTAAGATAAATCGTCCAATAAAGTTTTTAATCGACTGAGTCTGAAAAGCTTGATACGGGAAGGTGCAATAATATGTGTATATCTAAATCTTAATCTTAACTTATTTATAAATGGAACTTTGTCTGTGTGTGTGTGGGTGTGTGTGTGTATCCGTTACCTATAGACTCCGAAACGGCTGAACCGATTTTCTTGAAAAGTTACACAGTTGTACTATAAGCGTCTGTGAGTGTTCTTAGCTAGGTTTTGTGTTGAGGTACCCCCGATAATTATTGAAAATCGATAATCGAAAAAAATCGGGTTTTAGAAGGAGTGGTCCGATTTTAATCAAATTTGATACACTCATAGACAAAGACGTAAGAAACGATATTCAGAAGTTTCAAGGTTGCAGTTCTTACAATAGTGCAGAAAATTTGATATTGATACCAGGAAATCAAAATTTGACTTACATCCATTCATTTTTCTTTCAGTCTACGGTTTCGCTTTTACTGGAAATAACTATTGCTTTTTGGTCTTTCGTGCCAACGTCCAAAGAGTCTGAGCTCCAGGACCATGGATTAGTTTTAAAGCTTTCATTAAACCCGAGCAACGCCGGGCGATATTGCTAGTTAGTAATAAGTGAATTTATTTTAGAATATTTCACTGGCTTAAGTTGTTTAGTGTGATTCGGTGCGTGCGTGCGTGCGTGCGTGTGAGTGTGTGTGTGTGGGGGGTGCTTATAAGTGTTGCTAAACAGTAGGTTTCTGTTTGGTTTCGGGTACACAGCTCGCTCTACAGACGAATTTGAAGCTTCCAGACGAAAATAAACAGAGTCTAAACTCGATACTGATCTCTCTATCAGCGCACGTCACCACGGTCCAAAGGACACTATTTATTTTTCGTAAAAATACAAAAAATTGTGGCACAAAGCCGAAAAGGGGATGGGTAAATGTTGGTTTTCGCTTAACTATCTTATACCTAGCTAAACACTATCACGACCCATTCACTCATTGCAATTTGCACAATCACCACAAGAACCCATCCATCAACACCCAATCCTTCCTACACCACAATGCCATAAACTTACAAGGGACACCTAAAAAAGTGGGGAAATAACCCATGACAATAAAAATGTATTTATATACAATATAATATGTACAATGCTATGTACAATGTAATATAATATAAAACATTTAATGAAGAATGAAATGATGGGAGGGGGATGAACCCACGGTCCCAAGGACGCTGGCAGCCATTGTCTCGGACCCGTTTTATGGACAAAAACCATAGCCGACGCACCAATCATCGCCGTCGGCCTCGTTCTCATTCAGCATAAAAGGGCAGGTCGAAGAATATTCTTTTCTTTGACCAAACGTGCGAGGGGAGAGGACGCATCTGACGAAACGAACTGGGTTCACGCACGCATTTATCGCATCACAGCAGCCCGACAAGCAAAACACCTTGGACGCTTTGGCTCTGGTAAGTGTGAATATTTATCGTCACATATAAGACTTACTGGAAGAAATTACAACAAATTCACAGATAAACACAGATCCGGTTTACACGAGGGTCAAAAAGAAAGACACAAGAACGATTGACACTTTTTAATAATCACTTCAGCCAAAGGCAAAGAAAGAACAGGATCTAAGAAAACAGAAGATAACGATTGATATTGATTTAAATTTAAATTTTTTTTAGAGATTAAATTTGACTTGAAAAAAATCTTTCCAGAAGTGAGATCCACAAGCGAGAAGTACAAAAAAAAAAAAAAAAACATTTTTAGCAAAGAGGGTATTCAGAAGTTTTAGAAGCTTTCGGCTTTCTGCTTATTTTTTTAAAAATCAAATCAAGATCTGTCAAAATAAATAAATAAAAAGCAAATAAATTCGAAATCTTTAATCACATTGGTCTCGCTTTTATATTTTGGCAAAATGTTTTATTTGAATATATATATTTTTTTTTTTTTTTGCTGTAGAAAACTTTTTCTCTCTGTTTAAGTTTCTCTGACTTTCAATTAAATCTTCTTCTTCTTCTTCTATGTGCCCTGGTCTTTCAGGGCGTAGACAATCATGGCTTTCCACGTCTTTCTATCCCTGGTGGCTCTTAGTACGTTTTCTCCTGTTACACCACGCAACCCCCGTTCCGTCATCCACCTGCTCAGGCCCTTCAAATATGTTATCCTCTGTCTTCCTCTTTTTCCTTCTATCTGGCCTGTCAGTATCAGGTTCTCCAATCCCTCCTTCCTCACTGCATGTCCCAGGAACTTCAGTTGTCTCTTCCTGATGCTCACTATTAATTTCCTTTTCGTTTCCATCATTTCCAACACCTCATCCTTGCTCATATGCTCGATTCATGATATCTGTAGCATCCTTCTGTAGAACCACATTTCCGCTGCTTCAAGTTTTTTCCTCATCTTCGATGATATTGTTCAGCATTCACTGCCGTATTGAATAACTGACATCACATAGCAATCTAGCACTCTCTTCTTTGTTTCTAGTGAAAGTGCCCTGTGTCTTAGTATTTACTCAGGTTCTGGAATGCTTCCTTCACCATGCCAATTCGCCTTCGGATCTCTGTGTCGCACTTTCCATCTCCTGTTAGAACACTTCTGAGGTATTTAAATTTATGTACTTGCTTGATTCTAGTATCCCCCACCTATATTTGGCATTCTGGTTTGCTCTTTTTGCTGATGGCCATGCATTCAGTTTTTTTTTTGCTGTTTATTTGTAGTCCTTTTTGTCACTCTCCACAACTACATTCTGTAGGAGATTTTGTAATTTTCTTTCCTTGTCTGCAATCAGCAAATTTTACATTTTTTAGGTCAAAGTTGACTTGTAAGAAACATTACGGAAATTAGGTCCGCCCATACGCGAGAAGTAAGAGAGAAAAAAACTGTTAGCATCCAAGTTACGATTTCATTTAGCGAACTCAACGGTAAAATGTTGAGACCATTTTTTTACTAGTTTAAATTGATAAAGTCAAGGTCAGTCAGTTAAGTGTCATATATGATACACAATTCGGCGATTATGTCTCAAAAGAGACATGACTGACTGGGCGGAATATTTTCCTGCGGTAGTTTGCCATTACTTTTTGCGGTAGACTGGTTGCCAGCCAAGGCTATAGAACCCAATCCATCCTATTATTTAACCCATAACAGGAGAGACAAAAGACGGATCAATACCTTTCTCAAGGGTATTTGTGCGTAAGTAAATGCAAGAAATTCAAATGGAATTCGAACTCGGCTCCCCGATTTCTCATTCCCTGTTGATATCCACTGCACCACGACGCACATCCTAAGTAAGTCCATGAAAACTTATCGTACCCATGGGGAGTAAAATTGGAGAAAATGTGCCATATTGATGGCTGAATATCGGTGCCATACGTGATACACACTTTAGGCGATCATGTCTCGAAAGAAACATAAATGACTGGACAGATTATTATCCAGTAGTAGGTTGCCATTGATTTCTGCGGTAGACTGGTTGCCAACCAAGGCTATAGAATCCAATCTGTCGTATTATTTAACCCATAACTGGAAGGTACAGACAGATTAATATCTTTCCCAAGGGTATTTGTGCGTAAGTAAATGCAAGGAATTCAACTGAAATTCGAACTCGGCTCACCGATTTGTCGTTCCGAGTCGATATCCACTGCACCACAAGGTACCAAAGAGAAAAGCTCATCAGAATTGTTCCCCAAGAAAATATTTATTGAATAATCAAAGAAAAGCTGCGTTACGGTGATGAAAATGTGACTGAAGTTGAAATAAAAATTACAAATTGCAGATTCTTCTTTGTATTCTATCTGGAACCTCTAAATCCATCTCCAATTTGGAAGCAACATTCAATGAAGAGAAGAACGGTAGAAAGCTGCGAGATACACTACCGGCCATAATTATTAGGATACTTTCATTACACCCGTTGGTCGGGTGTAATGAAAGCTTTAAAACTAATCCATGGTCCTGGAGCTCAGACTCTTTGGACGTTGGCACGAAAGACTAAAAAGCAATAGTTTTTCCATTCAAAGCAAAACCGTAGACTGAAAGAAAAATGAATGGATGTAAGTCAAATTTTGATTTCCTGGAATCGATATCAAATACGAATTTTTTCGTCGTAAACTGAATTTTCAAGGCTAAATAAGTTCTCTGAGTAAATGGTATCATGGCTGAGACTAAGAACTACAATTATACCTACTTAGAGCCAAACCCGAAGCAAAAACTAAAATAAAAAGGCTGGAAAATTGATTTTGATCAGACACGGTATGATATCGGGGTATCAATTTCCAATAACGGAGTCAAATATGTCATCCAAGGACAAACTAACCAAAGTAAGTCCATGAAAACTTATCGTACACATCGGGAGTAAAATTGGAGAAAATGTGCCATATTGATGGCTGAATATCGGTTTTTCATCAGATTCGATAGAATATCGGAGGTATCGACTTCCGATATCGGTGATATTATCGATTTTCTGCACTATTGTAAGAACTGCAACCTTGAAACTTCTGAATATCGTTTATTATGCCTTTGTCTATGAGTGTATCAAATTTAATTAAAATCGTACCACTCCTTCTATAACCCGATCTTTTCGATTATCGATTTTCGATATTTATCGAGGTTACCTCGACACAAAACCTAGCTAAGAACACTCGCAGACGCTTATAGTACAACTGTGTTAATTTTCAAGAAAATCGGTTCAGCCGTTGCGGAGTCTATAGGTAACGGACACACACACACACAGACACACACACACACACACACACACACACACACACACACAAACACACACACTTACACACACAGACAACGTTCCATTTATAAATAAGTTTAGATTTAGATTATTGTTTGGGTCAACTAGAACTAACCAACAACTGTATTCACTGGGTCATAAGAATGAGTGAAGACGTTTTTGTTGCTTTTATTTTACAGTAAGTTTCAACTTTTACAAGGCCCGAGAGCCACTCGGGTTTTTTTGTTCACCACTGATGTAGCCTGGTATTGAACTCACAACTAAAAAAAACACATGGCTCAGTGGATAACGAACCATCTAAATATTGTTCACTGAATTATGCTAGACAATCTTTCATAACAGAATCTACAATACCGGCCATAATTATTAGACAACCTCATTGTTTTAAAAAAATGATGTATTTCATACTATTTTTTAGTATTTTCCGATAGGTATTAATCCGTCTCTTGTCCATCCAGTTAGGGGTTAAATATTAGGACAGACTGGATTCTACAGCATTGCTAAGAAAACAGTCTATCACAGAAACAAATGACAATTTTTTGATGGAAAAACCTTCTGCTTAATCAGTTATGTCTCTTTTGAGACATGATCACCCAAGCGTGTATCACGTATGACACTTAGTTCATTTAAGCGTATTTCTATTCAGCTTTTTCTTAGTGTTCATGCATAGAGCGCAATCAATTCATTTCCAATTTATCTCTAATGTTTTGGGGCAGTGTCGAAGACCTGTTGAATTGAAATTCGCTTAATTAAAAACAACTCTCTGGAAAAATATCGGATTAATGTCTTTCAGTATGCCAACCTAGTTTTATAATATTTCTCTATTCTTTTGCTTGCTTTTAACCACCTTAAATTACTTTTGCCAAAAGCGGTGTTATTATGCGTTCTTCAGAAAGGGCGCAAAGAAGTTCTTTCAACATCTCAATAAAATGTAAAGATGAGTGAATGATTAACAAAATTCTATCAAGAGAGTAACTGCAACAGAACAAAACAGCTGCAAACTCAGAATTATATTTCCAGTTACCTGCTTTTTGCGAGTAATGAGTGTTTTGACAAAGGATGGGGAGTGCGACATGGAGATCCAAAGACGTATTGGCATTGACATTTCAAGGGTGTGTTTTCTCACTGGAACTTTTCATCATGTACAGTGAAGCCTTATGAAAGAAAGCCTTACCAGGATTCGTTAATGGCGACCACAATCTCAACAATATCAGATACGAGGATGACACGGTGCTGATAGTAGAGATGGTAGGAAAAATGCTAGACATTCTATAGAAGGTAGAAAAAGGAAATGAGGAAAAAGGACTGAGCATAAACTTGAAGAAAACTGAATGTATGGTCATCAGCAAAAAGAGGAGCCCAATATACCAACTACAAGTCGGATATTTTAATAGAATAGAGATTTATAAAAAAATAATGAGGATATTTTAATAAAATAGAGATTTATAAAAAAAATAATGAGGATATTTTAATAAAATAGAGATTTATAAAAAAAATAATGAGGATATTTTAATAGAATAGAGATTTATAAAAATAATGAGGATATCTTAATAGAATAGAGTTTTATAAAAAGGATAATGAGGATGTTTTAATAGAATAGAGATTTATAAAAAAATAATGAGGATATTTTAATAGAAGAGAGATTTATAAAAAAATAATGAGGATATTTTAATAGAACAGTGATTTATAAAAAACAATGAGGATATTTCAATAGAATAGAGATTTATAAAAAAAATAATGAGGATATTTAAATAGAATAGAGATTTATAAAAATAATGAGGATATTTTAATTGAATGGACATTTATGAAAAAAATAATGAGTATATTTTAATAGAATAGAGATTTATAAAAAATGTGGGTAATTTAATAGAATAGGGATTCTTAAAAAAAATAATGAGGATATTTTAATAGAATAGAGATTTATAAAAAAATAATGAGGATATTTTAATAGAATAAAGATTTATAAAAAGAATAATGATATTTTAATAGAATAGAATTTTATAAAAAGGATAATGAAGATATTTTAATAGAATAGAGATTTATAAAAAGAATAATGATATTTGAATAGAATAGGTGTTTATAAAATGATAATGAGAATATTTTAATAGAATAGATATTTATTAAAAGGATAATGAGGATATTTTAATAGAATTGAGATTTATAAAAAGGATAAAGAGGTTATCTTAATAGAATTGAGATTTATAAAAAAGATAATGAGGAAATTTTAATCGAATAGAGATTTATAAAAAGAATAATGATATTTTAATAGAATAGAGATTAATTAAAAGGATAATGATATTTTAATAGAATAGAGTGTTATAAAAAAGGACAATGAGGATATTTTAATAGAATAGAGATTTATAAAAAAATAACTACGATATTTAAATAGAATAGAGATTTGTAAACAAAATAATGATATTTTAATAGAATAGAGATTTAGAAAAAAATATTGATGATATTTTAATAGAATAGAGATTGATAAAAAAATAATGTGGATATTTTAATAGAATAGAGATTTATAAAAAAAAATAATGGTATTTTAATAGAATATAGTTTTATAAAAAGGATAATGAGGATATTTTTATAGAATAGAGATTTATAA
Organism: Ascarosepion bandense; assembly: GCA_037127315.1. Taxonomy (NCBI): domain Eukaryota; kingdom Metazoa; phylum Mollusca; class Cephalopoda; order Sepiida; family Sepiidae; genus Ascarosepion; species Ascarosepion bandense. The sequence continues at coordinate 8,097,030 of JBBBDQ010000118.1, read as the reverse complement.
AAAAAATAATGAGGATATTTTGATAGAATAGAGATTTATAAAAAATAATGAGGATATTTTAATAGAATAGGGATTTATCAAAGAAGGATAATGAGGATATTTTTAATAGAATAGAGATTCATAAACAATAATGAGGATATTTTAATAGAATGGGTATTTATAAAGAAATAATGAGCACATTTTAATAGAATAGAGTTTTATAAAATGGATAATGAGGATGTTTTAATAGAATAGATATTTATAAAAAAATAATGAGAATATTTTAATAGAATATAGATTTATAAAAAAAATAATGAGGATATTTTAATAGAATAGTGATTTATAAAAAAAACAATGAGGATATTTCAGTAGAATAGAGATTTATAAAAAAAATAATGAGGATATTTAAATAGAATAGAGATTTATAAAAAATAATGTGGATATTTTAATTGAATGGATATTTATGAAAAAAATAATGAGCATATTTTAATAGAATAGAGATTTATTAAAACATGTGGATATTTTAATAGAATAGGGATTATAAAAAATAATGAGGATATTTTAATAGAATAGAGATTTATAAAAAATAATGAGGATATTTTAATAGAATAAAGATTTATAAAATGATTAATGATATTTGAATAGAATAGGTGTTTATAAAATGATAATGAGAATATTTTAATAGAATAGATATTTATTAAAAGAATTGAGATTTATAAAAAGGATAATGAGGTTATCTTAATAGAATTGAGATTTATAAATGGATAATGTGGCAATTTTAATAGAATAGAGATTTATAAAAAGAATAATGATATTTTAATAGAATAGAGATTTATTAAAAGGGTAATGATATTTTAATAGAATAGAGATTTATTAAAAGGGTAATGATATTTTAATAGAATAGAGTTTTATAAAAAGTATAATGAGGATATTTTAATAGAATAGAGATTAATAAAAAAATAATGTGGATATTTTAATAGAATAGAGATTTATAAAAAAAATAATGATATTTTAATAGTTTTATAAAAAGAATAATGAGGATATTTCTATAGAATAGAGATTTATAAAAAAAATAATGAGGATATTTTGATAGATTAGAGATATATAAAAAAATAATATGGATATTTTAATAGAATAGAGATATATAAAAAAATTATGAAGATATTTTAATAGAGATTTATAAAAAATAATGAGGAGATTTTAATAGAATAGAGATTTATCAAAGAAGGATAATGAGGATATTTTAATAGAATAGAGATTTATAAAATGAATAATAATATTTTAATAGAAGAGAGATTAATAAAAAATAATGAGGATATTTTAATAGAATGGGTATTTATAAAAAAAATAATGAGCATATTTTAATAGAATAGAGATTTATAAAAGATATGTGAAAATCTTAATAGAATAGAGATTTATAAAACAAATAATGAAGATATTTTAATAGAATATAGATTTATGAAAAGTATAATGATATTTTAATAGAATAGAGTTTTATAAAAAGTATAATGAGGATATTTCAATAGAAGAGAGATTTATAAAAAAAATAATGATGATATTTTAACAGAATAAAGATTTATAAAAAAATTAATGAGGATATTTTAATAGAATAGAGATTTATAAAATGAATAATGATATTTTAATAGAATAGAATTTTATAAAAAGGATAATGTGGATATTTGAATTGAAATGAGATTTATAAAAAAAATAATGACGATATTTTAATAGAATAAAGATTTGTAAACGAAATAATGATATTTTAATTGAATAGAGATTTATAAAAAATATTGATGATATTTTAATAGAATAGAGATTAATAAAAAATAATGTGGATATTTTAATAGAATAGAGATTTATAAAAAAAATAATGATATTTTAATAGAATATAGTTTTATAAAAAGGATAATGAGGATATTTTTTATAGAATAGAGATTTATAAAAAAATAAGAGATTTATAAAAAGAAGAATGATGTTTTAATAGAATAGAGTTTTATAAAATGGATAATGAGGTATTTTATGAGAATAGAGGTTTATGAAAAATAATGAAGATATTTTAATAGAATAGAGATTTATAAACAAAATAATGATATTTTAATAGAATAGAGTTTTATAAAAAGGATAATGAGGATATTTTAATAGAATAGAGATTATTAAAAAAATAATGTGGTTATTTTGATAGAATAGTGATTTATAAAAAAAAATAATGAGTATGTTTTTATAGACTAGAGATTTATAAAAAGAATAATGATATTTTCATAGAATAGACTTTTATAAAATGGTTGATGAGGATATTTTAATAGAATAGAGATTTATAAAAAGGATAATGATCATATTTTTATAGAATAGAGATGTATAAAAAGAATAATGATATTTTAATAGAATAGAATTTTTTAAAAAGGAAAAGTAGGATATTTTAATAGAATAGAGATTTATAAAAAAAAATAATGATATTTTAACAGAATAGGTGTTTATAAAATGATAATGAGGATATTTTAATAGAATATATATTTATAAAAAGGATAATGAGGATATTTTGATAGAATTGAGATTTATAAAAAGGATAATGAGGATATTTTAATAGAATAGAGATTTATAAAAAGGATAATGAGGATATTTTGATAGAATTGAGATTTATAAAAAGGATAATGAGGATATTTTGGTAGAATAGAGACTTTTAAAAAAATAATGAACATATTTTAATAGAATAGAGTTTTATAAAAACGATAATGAGGATATTTTGAAAGAATAGAGATTTATAAAAAGAATAATGATATTTTAATAGAATAAAAATTTATTAAAAGCATAATGATATTTTAATAGAATAGAGTTTTATAAAAAGGATAATGAGGATATTTTAATAGAATAGAGATTTATAAAAAAAATAACTAGGATATTTTAATAGAATAGAGATTTATAAAAAAATAATGAGGATATTTTAATAGAATGAAGATTTATAAAAAGAATAATGATATTTTAATAGAATAGAGTTTTATAAAAAGTATAATGAGGATATTTTAATAGAATAGAGATTTATAAAAAAATAATGAGGATATTTTAATAGAATGAAGATTTATAAAAGAATAATGATATTTTAATAGAATAGAGTTTTATAAAAAGTATAATGAGGATATTTTAATAGAATAGAGATTTATAAAAAAATAATGAGGATATTTTAATAGAATGAAGATTTATAAAAAGAATAATGATATTTTAATAGAATAGAGTTTTATAAAAAGTATAATGAGGATATTTTAATAGAATAGAGATTTATAAAAAAATAATGAGGATATTTTAATAGAATGAAGATTTATAAAAAGAATAATGATATTTTAATAGAATAGAGTATAATAAAAAGTATAATGAGGATATTTTAATAGAATTCATAATGATAATAATAGAATAATGAGGATATTTTAACTGAATAGATAATGTTAATTATAATAAAAGGATAATGCTGATATTTTATTAGAATGAGGATTTATAAAAAATTAATGCAAATAAAATCAAAAATCCGATTTAGTAAAATCTACAATCACATGTGGGTAACATCACAAAAACAGAAAAAAAAATGCAAAAGATTTAACATAGGTTACATCTTTTTCTAAAGATAATAGGGGTTTGTGATGTAACAACTGTATTCAATTCGATCTGTGGGGAGAGTCCTCCATCTTTTAATCCCTAGAAATATTTAGATAGAGCTGGCTGGAATTTAAGGTGGAGGTCTAGGGAAGGATAATTTATGATTATAAAGTTACTGTTTACAAGGTACAGAAGAAATTCCAAAAGTTTACATTTTTTCTTTATCATATTCCTTAGAGAAGATAGTAGCTTGGTATATAATTTTCTCAACTATGCATATACATCCAACTGGGAAGTTATTCTTTATTCTACAATTACAGTTGTGATTTATATTTATTTTGTGATTATTATAAATTTTTTTTAGTATTTCATTATTATGAGAATTAATGATGCCTTGGACATTGCTAATACAGAAATAACTAATTTGTATCATTTTTTCCTTAAAAAAATTCTTACTTAATGGGTTGTTAAAATTAAAATGTTTATTGATCAGTTCAAAATATATACTGACCAATATTAATGTTAGATAATTGGCAAAAACGTGGGTTGAACCATAAAACTTTCATTTTCTCATTTTTTGACTTATTGCCAATAGTTTCATTGGGTCGTTTTATATAGAACAATTCCTGTTTAAATCTACTTTTTGAGAGCATTATTATAAGGGATTTTATTATCATTAAATATTTTGCTATTGGAGGATAATCTATTCTAGAGTTAACTCTAGTGAGAAGTTTTTTTATCATACATATATTGTAATTTTTTTGTTTCATATATATATATATATATATATATATATATATTAACATTATAGTTTTAAGGTTTGCCATACTTATAAATAAAATTGGTATGAGAACCACAAACACTACGAAATTTATAACAAAAATCCATAGAATATTATAAAGTTAAAACACACACACACACACACACACACACACACACACACACACACAGATATATATATATATATATATATATATATATATATATAATACAAATTAAACAAAAATCAATTTTTTATATCAAATAGCCATTTCAATGGATAAAATTAACCACACATCTTGTCAGCGAGACTAAAACTTTACGTGAAAATAAATATATTAGCTTGTGTGCTAAAAAAAAAAAAAAATTAAAGCAGGGCCTAACATGTTCTAGTAGCAATAATCTCTCTTTCTTTCTTTCGTCTTCCCTACACTTTTTTTTATACGTACAAACACACACAAATGAATTTATTTTCTCATAATGTTTTGCTCTCGCTGACGAGATGGGTGGTTAATTTTACCATCACCCAGGAGCCGGGTCTAACATGTTCCAGTGGCGATGATCCATCTCTTTCTTTCTTTTTCCCTAACATTACTTCCGTTTTTTATACACACAAAAAATATATTTATATATTTACATTCATAACATATAAAAATTCAATTTTTCTCATATCAGATAGCCATTTCGACGGGTAAAATTCCACACCTCTCTTCATCGAAACCAAAATATTATAGGAATATAAACATATTTGTTTGTATGTGTATAAAAAATGAGCCAGGTCGAACTTGTCCCGGTAGCAATGATCTACGTCTTTCTTTCTTCTTTCCTAAACTTACTTCCATTTTCTGTATTAATCTCTAATATTATTAGGATCAGTTGGGATTTACCACCAAGCCGTTTTTTTCGGATTCATGACCAATATATTGCATGCTGTATTGTCCACAACAAATTTGTGATTGAGTTTAATGTTGGCACACAGATTGTTTCTTTCTTGTTTATTTCTACTGATCCCATTGGTCGATATCCAATTACAAATGCCAAATTCTTCGGCCTTTTCTTTATTAAGTGTTCAAGAAATTTTATTTGTCTTTTTGTTGCAAATGAATTAATTTTTACAACATATGGGCGATTGATTGAACAGCTACTGTGGGTGAACAGTTAAAATCAGGGCAAACTTAAATCTTTCCAATAAGAAAACAATGTATCAAAACGATAGTGGTGTCAAGGAAAAAACTATTATTTTAACTACATTCATTCCTTGGGCAATGTCTGTTTTAAAATGCCATTATTAAAATTTTAATAAAACCTGGGGGAGTACTTTTTGTGCATTGAGAGAGAAAGTACGATTTGTGAAGCTTGGTGAACGAAAGTCCGTTTTCGCTGTTGCGAGGGAAAAGGTTAGATTTTTAACCACATTTTTGTTATTACGTTACTGCTGAACTGGTTACAACAGATCTACGATTTAACAATTAGTTGTTCCTGTGGAATAAGTGATTGGAGAATTCCGTAGATATGTGATAACTACAAGGAGTGTTGCTTGTTTCATTTGATTAAGGTATTAATGCAATACAGAAGAAAAGAGGCGGAAAAGAAATCTCGAAATATTCCTCTAATAATATATAAGAAGATTACACATAGGCGTTTGATAAAGTACGTGATAAATCATTGTTGGAACTTATTTTGTGTGTGTGTGTGTGTGTGTGTGTGTGTGTGTGTGTGTGTGTGTGTGTGTGTGTGTGTGTGTGTGTGTGTCCGTTACTTATATACTCCGAAACGGCTGAACCGATTTTCTTGAAAATTTACACAGTTGTACTAGAAGCGTCTGCGAGTGTTCTTAGCTAGGTTTTGTGTCGAGGTACCACCGATAAATATCGATAATCGAAAAATCGGGTTATAGAAGGAGTGGTCCGATTTTAATCAGACTTGATACACTGATAGTCAAAGAGATAAGAAACGATATTCAGACGTTTCACGATTGCAGTTCTTACAATAGTGCAGAAAATCGATAATATATATATATATAAAAGGCAAGATGGTTTGTGTCTGTCTGTTTATCTGCCTGTATGTTTGTATTTTTTTCAGCCCATTTATTTTAATTTTTGCTCGAATTTGGCTCTAAGTAGGCATATTAGTAGTTCTTAGTCTCAGCCATGATACCATTTACTCAGAGGACTTATTTAGACTTCAAAATACATCCATTCATTTTTCTTTCAGTTTAGGGTTTCGCTTTAACTAGAAACAACTATTACTTTTTATTCTTTCGTGCCAACGTCCAAAGAGTCTGAGCTCCAGGACCATGGATTAGTTTTAAAGCTTTCATTACACCCGAGCAACGCCGGGCTATACTGCTAGTACTGAATAAGGATAGAGAATGAATTCAGTAAACATAGAGAAGGGTGTAAGACAAGAATATATCTTTTATCCAAATTTATTCTGGCTTTACAGTGAGGCTATTCTGAGAGAATTAAAAGTATTCTATTTCATCGGTATCATTAGCAAAAAAAAAAAAAAAATAGACGCTAAGATGTTTATCATTATTATTCTATTATAATTACTGTTATTGTTGTTATAATTATAAATTGCAGTCCAACGCCAGTAAAAACCGATTATTTAGATTAAAAATACTCCGACTACACTTTAATCTCAAGTTCTATTTATTTCGGTGTGTATGTAGGCATTAGTAAAATCCGACAATTATTTGATTTTTGCAAGAATTTCCAAATTTAATGTGTTGAGTTTGTCACCGGAAAAAAAAGAACTGAATTCTGTATGTTTTCCATTGTAAACTCTCGTAACAATTTGGCAACTCACAAAAAAAAAAAAAAATTTACTTAAATTTATAACGTGTTCGAAAGGATTAAAAATTTTTTTTAAATAATTGAAAAATAGATATTTTGATCCTTTTTCTTAATAACAAACATGGTTTTTTCATTAATTTTGAAAAGAATATGTCATTTAGTTCTGTATTTTTATGCCTTTAAAAAATTTTAAAAATTCTAAACATTCTTAGTAATTTGTTTATTTCACCTGAAGGAAAAATACAACTAATAAAAAAAATTCTATGAATGCATTTATTCTTTTTAAATAACAATATTAGAGAAAAATAAAGTAGCTTTGTAAAATAATGTCATAATGACTTCGACATTGTAAATGTCGAAGTATAAAATAAAGAACAAGCGTAGGAAAAGGTCTTCGAAAACTAAAGGCATACATCTGTTAAAATAAAAACTAAATATTAACTTTTTAAATTAATAATGTCATTTTTTTTTTTATATATAGAATCGTTACAGTTCCGTCAATTATACTCTTAGTTTCTAGAACAAATATACAGGGTGTAAAAAAGAATCCGTTTTATGAAGAGTAACTGAATTTTTAACTTTTTTTCAAGAACATTAAATAAACTTTTAACGGAAAATACTGAATAATAAACTTAAACTTTTGACTGGAAAATGTTGTATTGTGGTGGTATTAACGACCCTATAAATTATTTCCACAACAAACGACTAAAGCAAAATTACTTAGAGTGACCTCCCCTTGATAAGCAATATTTCTTGAATTTTACTAGAGTTATTTCCCTTGCATCGTGATAATTTTTTTCTACCTTTAATTCTGCCGAAAAAAAGTGAGTTGATATTAATTATTTTTGTATTTGTTTGTATTTTATACTTTGACCAGAATGAACGATAGAACATTCTATATAATATTTATAATTGAATTAAATAATTTCGTGAAAGAGTGTTTTAAAACAAATTATATATTTCCAAAATCAAATTTTATCACATAAAAACAACATACGAGTGTCATTCAATAAATAAGGTGAATTTTTCTTCGACAAATAGAAGCATTTTTTTTTTCAACATAGTCTCCAAGCAGTGTCAAACACTTTTCCCATCTGTGCACAAACTTCCGTATTCTTTTTGCGTAAAAATCTTTGGACTGGTTTCTTAGCCAATCGCTCACAGCACTTTAGACTTCATCGTCATTTTCAGGCATGTCACTGCCACTACTGCGCAGGGGGCTACATAGAGTGGAGAAAGGATGATTAAATATAGGAAATGTCAGTGGGTGGGTGATAGGCGGGTAGGGATACCGAGAATGGTTAAATATAGGAAACTTTTTTTTTTATAAGCGTTTCACCCCGAGCAAGGCATGTCACTGCCACTACTGCGCAGGGGGCTACATAGAGTGGAGAAAGGATGATTAAATATAGGAAATGTCAGAGGGTGGGTGATAGGCGGGTAGGGATACCGAGAATGGTTAAATATAGGAAACTTTTTTTTTTTATAAGCGTTTCACCCCGAGCAAGGCATGTCACTGCCACTACTGCGCAGGGGGCTACATAGAGTGGAGAAAGGATGATTAAATATAGGAAATGTCAGAGGGTGGGTGATAGGCGGGTAGGGATACCGAGAATGGTTAAATATAGGAAACTTTTTTTTTTATAAGCGTTTCACCCCGAGCAAGGCATGTCACTGCCACTACTGCGCAGGGGGCTACATAGAGTGGAGAAAGGATGATTAAATATAGGAAATGTCAGAGGGTGGGTGATAGGCGGGTAGGGATACCGAGAATGGTTAAATATAGGAAACTTTTTTTTTTATAAGCGTTTCACCCCGAGCAAGGCATGTCACTGCCACTACTGCGCAGGGGGCTACATAGAGTGGAGAAAGGATGATTAAATATAGGAAATGTCAGTGGGTGGGTGATAGGCGGGTAGGGATACCGAGAATGGTTAAATATAGGAAACTTTTTTTTTTATAAGCGTTTCACCCCTAGCAAGGCATGTCACTGCCACTACTGCGCAGGGGGCTACATAGAGTGGAGAAAGGATGATTAAATATAGGAAATGTCAGTGGGTGGGTGATAGGCGGGTAAGGATACCGAGAATGAGGGTTGGGTAGATGAGAGTGTTCTGAGAATAATTGGGAGTTAGAGTGATAGGAGGTGTCTATTGACCCTACATTTAAACACCTGGAGATTGTAGTTTTCGGGAAAGCAGACTTGTGGAAGGGAGTTCCACAGGCGGGAAGCGCGAGAAAAAGAAGCTGTTGGAGTAGAATTTACGGTTACATCTTATCTGTTCAACTGTAAAAGGGTGGGACCTAGTTGCCAATCTAGTATCTCGTGTAAATTCCTGCTTAGGCGGCACCAGTGCTCTAAGTTCATCGGAGCAGAAGCCATGAAAGTACTTGTAGAAGAGGCACAGAGAATCCACATCACGCCGGTGAGAGAGTGGTTGCAGCCGGTCTGCCAAGTCAGTATCAACCACGTTACAGATCCTCCTTTGTATTTTGTCAAGAAGCCCAAGGAGAGCAGTAGGGGCCCCCGACCAGATATGGCAGCAATATTCAATACACGGGCGGATGGTAGATTTGTATATGTGCAGAATAGATTCAGGTGAGAAAAACTTCCGGGCACTTTCATAGCGGTAGATTTGGCAATGGATTCGATATAATCATTCCATTTGAGGTCCGCCGAATGTGTAAGGCCAAGGAGGCGTAGTATTTTACTCTCTGGGAGGCTAGCCTGTCCCATGCTAATGGGAGGTAGATGCGATTGTCTATGGTGGTTAGTTGATAACAGCTTCGTTTTAGAAGCATTGAAATTTACTAGCTATTTCCTACCCCAGGCCACTACAGATTGGAGGTCCTTTTCAAGCACGACAGCGAGTTTCGCTTTGTCGCCCACACCAGATTTTTGATCGAGGCGAGAGTAAACTGTGGTGTCATCGGCATACATGCCTACTTGGGATCTAATGGCGTCGGGGAGATCATTAACGTACATCAGAATGAGCGTGGGACCTAGGATAGAACCTTGAGGGACGCCCGCGTTCGTATGGTAGTTTTGGGAGGCATGCCCATTTAATACTACCTTCAATGTGCGGTTAGAGAGGAATGACTGGATGAGGTGAAACAGATGTCCAGTTATCCCGTAGCTCCGCAGTTTGCACAAGAGGCCAGCGTGCCAGACCCTGTTGAACCCTTTGGAGATATCCAAGGCAACGGTTCGGGCTTCGGCATTCTTGTCAAGCGCCCGGTATATGTACTCGGTAATGGTCGTTAGCATATCAGCAATAGACCTGGTGAAGCGAAACTCGTACTGTTTGTCAGAGAGAAGCCTGTGAGATGCTGAATCACCTCGGCGTTGATAATGGCTTCGAAAACTTTGCCAAAGATCGGAAGAAGAGTAATAGGACGATAATTGGCGGGGTCTGAGGGTTCGCCAGAATTCTTAAATATAGGAACTACACAGGAGGACTTCCAACAGGCATGAAAACAGGAAGTAGATAGGCAGAGGTTATAGAGTTTAGAGAGGACAGAGGAGAGTTCTGAGGCATATTTCTTCAGTACTATGACTGAGATTCCGTCACCGCCGCTCGCTTTGTGTGGGTTAAGTTGTGCAATTATCTTGGCGACCAGCGAGGGTGTAATGTGGACGTTATTTAGTTGAGCCTTAGTTCTGGGTGGGAAGTCGTGTGTAGGTATTCCTAACGAGTCCAGTGTCGAATTGGTGGAGAATCTACGGGCAAAGCATTCAGCCTTGTCCGCTGGGGAGGTGAGAACTTCAAATTCATTGATTAGTGGGGGTATTGAAGTCTTGCTCTTGTTGAGCACGCTTTTGCAGAGTCGCCAGTAATCTTTGGTGCCAAACTTAGAGGATGCTATGCGTTGACTCATTCTGGTAGCAAACGCCATCTTAGCTTCGTTCAGTACTTTTTTACACTTATTCCGTGCTGAGGCGAAAAGGCGCCTGTTTTGGTTCGACGAGCAGCTTCGATAGAGCCGGAAGAAATGGTTCCGGTGGGCAATGGCGGCCGAGCAAGCGGGTGAGAACCAGGGGGACGAATTTGATTTTAGCTGGAATTTCCTGGCCGGGATAAAAGCATCGATGCCAGCCTTAACCCAAGAGGAGACCTCGGACGCACAGTCATCGATAGGAAGATCGAAGACCTTGTTCCAGGTGACGGCGCAGAGGAAGTCTCGGAACGAGTCCCAGTCTGCTCTCTGGTAGCAGTATGATATTCTGCTGGTCTGGTTTTCTTGGGTAGAGTTAGCGCGGATTGAGATGTTGACGGAAACTACGGCGTGGTCAGAGTTTCCGAGGGGCAGAGCTGCCTGGTAGTGCAGGAGCCTGGAATGGAAGTAAAGCAAAGGTCGAATAAAGAGTCCCTTCCGTTAGGGTTATTAGAGAAACGCGTGGGGAAGTCCACCACTTGCGTTAGAGCTTGGGTTATTGAAAAATACATGGTGCGGATCCCAGCAAGGTCGGTGGCTGAGTTTTCAAGCCACTTGGTGTGGTGGGAGTTAAAATCGCCAAACACAAATATATGGGCAGATGGGTGAGAAGAAATGGCCTTGTCGATATTAGTAGAGATGCTATCAAGTACCGTACAGTCAGAGGAGGAGGGGGAGCGATAGAGGAAGAAGAGATAGCTAACCGAGCTTAGAAGTGAGAGACGGAAGCACATGAAGGAAGTAGCATCAAACACAGTTGATATTCTCCTATGAATTCCAAGCATGTTTCTTGGTCGGGCATATTTATTAATCTCCAAACCTCACAAAGTTTTTTTTCAATCTGCCAAAAAATTAAATCCCCTTGAAAAAGAAGTAAAGGTAAAAATTTAAAAAAAAAGTAAGCTTCTATATGTATTAGAAGTTCTTATACCGAAAAATTCAACTCATTTATTGAATGACACTCGTATTTATAAAATAT
>JBBBDQ010000118.1:7897500-8082500 GCA_037127315.1 Ascarosepion bandense | reverse complement strand
GAAAATTTTTGTTTGTATTCTTTTTTTTTATTTTTGAAAACTGAAAATGTCTTCTACTTTTGTATTCAAAAATGTTTTTCTGAGAATAATTTTTTTCCTTCATAAATGTATTGTAGTAATAATTTTTTCTTCAAAAATGTATTGTTGGTAATATTTTTCCTTCAAAAATGTAGTCTATTCTTATGTATATATTTCTATAAAAGTGTATTTTTATACTTTCATAGTGTTTTGAGACCAGTCTGGAGATTAAGTATTTGCCCATAGCTAGGACCGTATCAGTAGCTACCACTCTGAATCAGGGTGGATCTGGGAACAACAATTATGAGGTGGTTCCATGCTCCTAACAAGCTCCTAATCAGAGACCTTGCTGCCGGATGCAGTTTACCGTCATGCCCAGGACCGCTGAAAGGAAGAATAAAAATAAAACAGACCACTGGACAGAGTTTTATCGAAAACCTATGCAGATGAAAGTGAGGAAAGCATGGTGAAAGGGGTAAATATCAACGAATTTGATTTGGTTATTCAGTTTCACCTTTTTCCTCGATCTTCAAGTCGTCTGAACTCCAAAATAAATGTCGTATGTTATACTTAATAAAATCAGTTTATTGCAGAACTTTCTATTGTATTTTGGTTTTATACAATATTCATTATTTATAAATACAGTTTTTTCTTATTTAGAAACACTATCAGTTTAGTCCGGTTTCACTCGGGTAGTTTAAGGAATAATAAGAATAAAAAACACGTGATGAATTTACATAGCAAATACTTACACAACGTCCACCCTCGCCACTTTCATAGATACAGATAACAATGTAGAATGTCTCTATTGGATTAGAATGGGATGGGGAGAGGCGACAAATATAGATATAGATAATATAAAGAGGGGTGATCGATTCTATATTATAATCAATACATAAACTGATCCCTGACTTTGTGGGGTGATAATATATATTTCTAAACCCCTAATTTTTGCTTTCTGAAAAATTTGAAGGTGTCGTTAGCGTTCTAAGATTTTGATCTACATCTGAGCGCAACTCCCACCGAGCTAGACTGGAAAATGCAGACGCTAAGTCGAATCTATCAAACAAACAAATACTTACACAACGTCCACCCTCGCCACTTTTATAGATATAGATGTAAAAAAAAAATTCCATATTTGGGGGGGTTCAGAACGAATTAATGAAATTTCAGTTCATTTCAATGTGTATGTGGTGGATAGAAAATTAAGAATTAAAATCAACTTTCTTCTTCACTTTTACAAACATTCACAATGACGTGCGAAATCCTAGTTTTCCCAAATAGAAAAAAGATTGATCATGTGCTTAAAAAAAAGTGAAAACCGGATTTTGCAAGTAGATGTTAAATTGATTTTCTAACCAATGGAAACGATTTGCATGACTAAAGGGACTTAGCGATCCAGCGCGAAAATTTGAATGACTTTGATCAAATCAGCGCCAGTCAGTCAGATGGGAGCAGCGAGACGAAACAACTAAAATGTAACGGGAGAAACTTCAACCACGACCCGGACATGGGGTCGCGTCGCACTTTGTCCTCTTTCTCCTTCTTTCTCGCGTGCTGATTCCTTTTACTTCTTCTCCATCCAAAGACATTCCTACCAAACAAACGCTCATACATCCATACCTACGTACGCATAAACTTTTTCCAACAACTTTTTTTTTTTTTAATCATATCACCCCAAGCAAGGCGGTAACGCCACTGATGCGCAGGGGGCTACGTAAGGGTAAAAAGAATAGAAAAGAGAAAGCCGGAAACCGCATCCTAAACAGGAAACAAGGATGTGCCTCTTCACCTGTTCAATAGATGTGGGTGGAGTGTGAACCGGGCGATAGTTACTACTACGAACATTCTTCAACTCTTGATACTCTTAACTCATTTCTAGTTTCTCATTGAAAATTAACTTCTCCCTATTCTTGTTATTTTTTTCCTTTTAATAAATTTCTGTTTTAACGTGAAAAAATATTTTTCATCTTCCACTCTTCCATACTAAATTCACACATTCCAACCTGCTACCAACCCTCTGATGAAAACCTTCTGATAATTCTGATGATGATAATTCTGGATAAAAATTGTAAGCTGTAGGGAGTTCGGTTATGTATGACACAAGGCCGAATTATTAATATTAACTACCTCCCTATAGCTACAGGTAAAATTGGTTTGACATCCGAGTAATTTTAGTTCAATCAGTTATTGGTGAGAATTAAATTAGATCCGTATATAGCTGTATTTAAAAGTGCTCAATACATGTACAATGTAGAGCCTATAAATATTTTTACTCGGAAATCAGTCAATTACGCAACCTTGGTATCAACCTTTCGGTACCTTCAGGCGTTTTTTATCAAATGATTCGCAAACGCTTTTTTTCAAATGCACAACAGAAATTTTCAGCGTGCACAACTGGAAGTTTAAAATAAGAGAGAAGATAGTCAATAATGGTAAATACTTTCGATACTTTACGATGAAAGTATCCGGGTTGGTAGGATCTTGAAATATATTTTTTGAGGGGTGTACATCCAAACATTACTTTGAACTTTTCATTTAGTAACCTTTATTGTTCTGGAAATAACATTATGGCTAAATACTTCTTGGCACAATCTGCAGATATCGCCGCCGTTGTAAGGTCAGGCCTTTTGTTAATATGCTCCATACATATATATATCGCTCATTCAGTAAAATGAATTAGAGCACTCTGGCTATTGGGCGCGTATAATGATAATATATGCGCTAAAAAGTTTGCCTTCTTCTACCGAACGCCCATAGCCCAGAGGTAGAATCGCCGACTGACGCCAATTCGGTCGGGTTTAAGTCCTGGGTTAAAAAGCAGTAGGAGTCTAACCGTACTGATGAGCTGTGATACAGCGAAACAGATATGTCTGCGGATGACTATATATATATATGTGTGTGTGTGTGTGTGTGTGTGTAAAAATATACTCAGTTATGATCTGAGATTAAGGACAAGATGGTTAAATGAAAAGAAGACAAACGGAAAACTGTATTTAACTCGCCTACGCGTTATTACTAATAATAATCTAACGGATGCATCAGTGATTCACAGAAATAAATTCGACCAGAATTTCTATTTAAAAAATGTCACACTAAGAAAAAGAGTAAGCAATTCGTTCAGAAAGAAAACTCTTGAGAAAGTCGCCGTCCAGTACTACCAAAATATCAATTTTCGCCCCGGTTTTTCCCAATCTCACCTTTGTATATTGAAATGATACTGAAACAGACTAACATACATAATAAAAAGTCCAAGGAAAACAGTTGATTCCCTTCATTTTAACATCTCGTGACATTGCACTACACATGAAGGTGTTCTAAAACTAAATATTCTGTTAATCTTTTTAAATGATTTGTGAACGTTTTTATAGTTGCCAACACTGTTTGTTTATAGATAAGTAATTTGGAATAAAGCTCATTTCGTCTTTTTGTCTTGATAAAGTCCATCACAGGACGAAACGCGTAGGCGAGTTAAATACAGTTTTCCTCTTGTCTTCTTTTTATTTAACTATATATATATATACGCTCTCACACACTGATTGAACACTCTGGAAGAATGGTAGACTTTGAAAAAACGGTAGTTACTCTGGCATGAACGCATCGCTCATTCAGTAATGGATTAGAGCACTCTGGCTATTGGGCGGGTATAATGACAATATACACGCTAAAAAGTCTGACTTCTTCTACAGAACACCCATAGACAAGAGGTAGAATCACCGACTGACGCCAATCGGAGTCTAACCGTAATGATGAGCTGTGATACAGCGAAACAGATCTGTCTGCAGATGACTATATATATATATATATATATATATATATATATATATATATATGAAGCATATTTACGAAGCAAGTATTCATCTGAACATGTCTGATAAAAATGAACTAAAAGGCTTGTTTTTTTTTTCTTTTAACTTTGCAATTTTCGGATATTCGAGAATTGCGGTAGAAATTGTAGGTAAACTGTCCGAAGTTCAAATTTGGTTACATCTGTTCAGGAAATTTCGACTTTCACAGTGATTAGCAAGAACCGATTTGGTGTTCTTTTGTATGCATCTCGGTATTTAGCAAGCTAAACGTTTGAAATGGCCTCGCGTAACATCATGTATAACCGCAATTGAGAACTAGTCCGCACACACACACAAAAGAAAAACAACGCTATTGTTTAAATTTGATTTATATATATTTTTTTTCATAACACCAATAATTAAAAGACAGCATTAAACACTTATATTGGGCACACAAGTATCACACTCTCTCGCAGATTGACCTGTCACTAGTACTCAGGACAATCTATGCACACATCGACATCGTGAACGAACTAAGTACATATAAATCTATATGGTAGATTTATATATTTGCACATATATAAATCTACCGTCCGCCCGTGCATTGAATACTGCTGCCGTATATGGTCGGGTGCTCCTGCTATCCACCTAGGGGTCCTTGAAAAAATCCAACGGAGAACCTGTAATGTGATCAATCCCGACTTGGAAGCGCAGATACAGTCATTTTCTCACCGGCGCAATGTGGCTTCCCTGTGTCTCATCTACAAATATTTTCACGGCTTCTGCTTCGATGAAATTAGCTCACTGGTGTACCCTATATATGAATTTACTCGAGCCACAAGATTAGCAAATAGGCTGCTTTTGAGATACCGTTTTAGGAAGTTGATTTGGCATCCCATCTTTGCACGTTTCTTGGACTGTTTAAATAGCTCCCTAACGATTAAAATGATATTTAGCAAAAACAAGTGCATATAGTATAATTAATGAGTGCTCATATTTTATCAGTATTATAATAAAATAAAACATACAAACTAAAAATAAGATATATAACACAAAATCAATATAAATAAAATCAAGGATGTGTCCTATTATTAGTGGACCATTTCCATCAGTTTTGAAGAACCAGGAAAATAGTTTCTAAAATTCAAGTAAGAGTCGAGACAATACAATAAAATTAGCAATGACTGAAGCATAGACAAGACATGTTATTTGAAAAAGCCCTTCCACAGTTAATTCTAGTCTCGTGTCGTCTAATTGCAATTTGTTCAGAATTATTATGGCTCTCTACAACTTTCTGATGTTTATTGTTCTTTAGCATTCCTCATTTTTCCTGTTATGCCATCTATGCACACAAACTAATTAGGTAGTTTATCACTGAAATGTTTCTTTAAATATAACCGCTGATTCTTAAAGTGTATATAAAGAGGAAGGAAGGCTAAGAAAATCTGAGACTCACAGGACATATAGAAAGCAATAAGGACGAAGGGTAGTTGCGCATAAATTACTTAAAGAGCTATAAATGCTTGGCTCAACAGGGATTATAAGAGATAGTAAAAAAAAAAAGACAAACTTTCCAAAGTGTTACGAAAATCAGGAAATTGTGGAGAGTCATGATCACGCACGACCCGAAAGTTAAAAGCACAGAGAACAAGACCTTTTCTCGTCGTTGTATGTACCAAGAATTTCTATGAATTATTTTCTGTTGTAAACGTAAATATTTTTTTCTGTAAAACGTCTTCGTTTTTCTTTTGCTCTTATATATCTATGGGTCGCGTCTCACTGATGGGTCGTAAGTAGAATGTTAGTGGGTCGTAAAAAGTTATGACGCATTAGCTTCGATCGAACACTACCTGTTGAAATAGTTCAAGACGCGGGCCAGGATGTTGTTGTAGCAAGCAGAATATTGTTTTAATGAGCAAAAAAGGACTACAAATAAACTTTAAGAAAACTGAATGCATGGTCATCAGCAAAAGGTGCAACCCAAAATGCCAAATACAGGTGGTGGATACCAGAATCAAACAAGTACAAAAATTTAAATACCTAGTAAGTGTTCTAACAGGAGATGGAAAGTGCGACACAGAGATCCGAAGGCGAATTGGCATGGCAAAGGACGCGTTCCAGAAGCTGAGCAAAGTACTAACACACAGGAAAAATTCACTAGAAACAAAGAAAAGTGCTACGTGATGTCAGTTCTTCAATACGGCAGTGAATGCTGGACAATATCATCGAAAATGAAGACAAAACTTGAAGCAACGGAAATGTGGTTCTACAGAAGGATGTTGTGGATATCATGGACTGAGCATGCAAGCAACGATGAAGTGTTGGAAAGAATGGCAACAAAAAGGAAATTAATACTGAACATCAGGAAGAGATAACTGAAGTTCCTGGGACATGCAATGAGGAAGGAGTGCTTGGAGAACCTGATACTGACTGGCCAGATAGAAGGAAAGAGCGATAGCGGAAGGCAGCGGATAATATATTTGCAGGGCCTGATCAGGTGGATGACGGAACGGGGGTTGCGAGGTGTAACAGGAGTAAACATACTAAGAGCCACAAGGGATAGGGAAACGTGGAGAACCATGATCGCCTACGTCCTGAAGGGACAGGGCACATAAAAGAAGAACAACAAATCAGAGTTGGTCATGCTCTCGAGTTAATCATTCATCAACGTAAAAAGGAAATCACCTTTCACCTGTTCATATAAATATTTTTTTAATATTCTTTCATATGCTTTTTTTCTAGTAAATCTGAATGGATCACCATAAGCTGTGACCATGAATTGTGGGTCTATGGTATTTTCATAAAGTTTTATTTTCATCTGGGAAGAGATTATGCGAGATTTGCTATAAAAGAAGAGATTATAAATTTAATATCAGCTGAACACTTTATTTCGTTGTTTCTAGCGAAATTTTCCTATTCCTTCATACTTTTCTTATCTTCTAAAAGGAATCTTCCGCTGTTACTCTGCATTTCCGCATTTCTCTGTCATAATATCTGTCATTTGTTCTTACTCTATCCAGGAGTTAAACCTTTTGGTTGACTTGATTTTATTGCCCTCAGTATGTAGCTCATATCGTGGCTTGTCACTTTTGCTGACAACCACTGATACTGCTTACTGAGCATGCAAGCAACGATGAGGTGTTGGAATGAATGGCAACAAAAAGGAAATTAATACTGAGCATCAGGAAGAGACAACTGAAGTTCCTGGGACATGCAATGAGGAAGGAGTGCCTGGAGAACCTGATACTGACTGGCCAGTTAGAAGGAAAGAGCGACAGAGGAAGGCAGCGGATAACATATTTGCAGGGCCTGAGCAGGTGGATGACGGAACGGGGGTTGCGAGGTACAACAGGAGTAACAGGAGTCAATAGTCCATTCTTTCCGCTGTCCTTTACTATCTTATCTAAGATTTTGTTGTGGATTCTTGTTAGAAACCACACAGTATAATAATAACACAAAACAGATATGAGAGGAAAAATATAAGTATATTGAACAAGATATATACAACATGTACACGGTTAGTAGAATTCAGGAATACTTGTTAGTGGGAGTCAAATATATACAATCACGTTTAAATCTGGTCATAGCAAATTACATTGCATTTGAATACATGGTTCTGTTGTCATTTCGCGCTATCACGCGGTGTGACGTCATAGAACCGCATTGCAAATTTGCAAACTGCGTTTGTTATTTTTGGTAATTATTGCCGTTGCCTAGCGGAGTTTTATGTCAACACAAAATAAAATCGTTGCTGATGGTGGATGTTATTGTGTTACCGTCTTAATATCCTCTCTGAAGATGGCTCACGTGAGCCGAAAACTTAGAACCAACTTAATAAAAATTTATCCAAATATTGGAGAATTTTTGTCTTTATTTTCAACTGAAATTAAAGCAAAAATACGCCGTTTAGAACGGCTCATGATTAAACATAATAAACATTCATTGTCTCTTATATTTAACAGTATATGTTTAGAAAATTATTTGCTGCCTCGATACACTAAATATACAATCTTGTAGATAAGAAATAAGTCCGGTTAATAAGCTTATATTCTTGCTGACCAACTAGCGGCGGTTCAACTTCTCTGCCAAGCACTGCTTTGCGCACTTCGTTTAACACACTGCCGTTCGCTGTAGGCAGGATCATTTGTACACCTTAGACGAGTCCATTTATATATATATATATATATATATAAAAAAGGGGTGACTCCCCAACAGATTTTTAGCTTGTTTTCCGAGATTGTTATCAGTACACTGTCGCCCGGAAGTCTTATGTTGTTAAGATCATATCTGCCGATAGTAAAGGTCCAGTTATTTTAAAAATAATCTCAATGCGTAATGTAAATAATATCAAATAGGAATCCGAATAGTGTACTTACTGAACTTGTTCTTTATCCATATGCGCGCTATGTAATCCCAGTAGAGTTGTAAAATAATCTAATAGTCAGTCAGTTTAGTGCCATACGGGAAACACGCTTGGGTAATCATGTCTCAAGAGAGACATGACTGACTGGGCAGTAGGTTGCCATTGCTTTCTGCGGTAGACTGGTTACCAGCCAAGGCTAAAGAACCTTACCTGTCCTGTTATTTAACCCATAACTGGAGGGAAGAGACGGTTTAATTTCCTTTTGCGCGTAAGTGAATGCAATGAATTTAAGTGGAATTTGAACTTGGCTCCCCGATTTCTCGTTACGAGCCGATATCCACTGCCCCACAACGCACATTTTTTCTTCAAAAATCAAGCTCTCCTAGTATTTCAAATAGGCCTTCATGTCCTATTTTATCGAATGCTCTTGTGTTATATGCTGCTATTAAAATTCGGTTAGTACAAAATATAACAGCAAGTGTGCGACGATGATTTCTTTTCCCAAAAGAAATCAATATGAAGATCAATGTCGGCTTATATTTAACTGTCTTTGTGTCTGTTTGTCTCTTTCTCCCACGCACATAGTTGGGTAGAGAAAGAAAATTTCCTCTTACTTCTAAAACGTTCTTAGAAATCGAAGTGTAGAATGGAAAAAGAAGAAAGCAAGAGACGGAAATAAATTTTTTTTTTTTTTTTCCAGGAATAATCTTTACCGATTGCGTGCAGTCACTGAGTTTTGGCAGTAAACATCCTCTTCAAGCGTTGGCCGTACCGTTTCCATAGACAGTCATGTTGTGTTGTAGACGGGAGATGTATCGTAAGGTGCGCGTGCGTGTGTGTGCGGAATGGAGAAACCATATGATTTTTCGTTCGTTATTAAATATTTTTAGGAGTGTTGTGCGACGCGCGGAGCCAAAAGTAAATGCTAAATAAAATAAAATAAATACTAATCTAGTGGAACAGAAATAAAAATGGAAGTATGGTCTCATTTCTATATTTTATGTTTACTGAATTTTTGTCTTAAAAAGGCGAAAAAGATACTCGAAAAAATTATGAATAAAGGAGTGGTTTATATTTTCAGATTCAGCAGACGTGTATCCATCTATATATATATATATATATATATATATATATATATATATATATAAATAATAAACTTATTTATAAATGGAACTTTGTGTGGGTGTATGTGTCTGTGTCTGTGTGTGTGTGTGTCCGTTACTTATAGACTCCATAACGGCTGAACCGATTTTCTTGAAAATTAACACAGTTGTACTATAAGCGTCTGAGAACGTTCTTAGCTAGGAATTGTGTCGAGGTATCCCCGATAAATATCGAAAATCGATAATCGAAAAAATCGGGTTATAAAAAGAGTGGTCCGATTTTATATATTTTATTTTATAATATCACTACAAAAGTAGCTATTTTGTTTCGACACTTTTTGTGTCTTTTCAAGTGATGTGGTTATTTCAAAATGAATGGCTTTAAAAAGTTATGAACAAGCAAGACCTCTTTCATCAGGGAGGCATTATTGTATGTACAATGTGGACCAATCAGAGTAAAGCAACTTTTACTTTGGAGAATACGTGGGAAGACTTAAAATTAATCTTGGTGGGCATTAGTATTAAAATTTTATAAAATTAAGATCAGCATTATTAATTAACTATTATATCTACTAAATTTTTGTTGCTAAAAAAAAAACCCCATATATATATATATATATATATATATATATATATATATATATATATATATATATTTTAACAATTTCGTAGATTTAGAAAGTTATTAATATATTAGATGGGGGAGAGAAAAAGAACGCATACATGAATAAATCTACAAACATTCACATATGGATCTTAATTCGAAACAAAATAGCTACTTTTGTAATGATATTATAACATATCAATGTTATAATTTATTAATAAATATTATTATTATTATTATTAGCTCTACTTTGTATTGAGCACTTTTTTAAAAATAGTGTTTCTTTGGAATGGGGAATATTATTCCACCCATACTTGGATATATATATATATATATATATATATATATATATATATATATATATATATATATATATTATAAACTAACCTATCATTTATTACAAAGTGTACATTTTGTTTCGACATTGAAAGGACAGTGTCTCATCGGGTATAGATAGATAGATAGATAGATAGATAGATAGATAGATAGATATGAACAGACTGAGATAGATAGATAGATAGATAGATATGAACAGACTTAGATAGATAGATAGATATGAACAGACTTAGATAGATAGATAGATATGAACAGACTTAGATAGATAGATAGATATGAACAGACATAGATAGATAGATAGATAGATAGATAGATAGATAGATAGATAGATAGAGGAACATGCGATGGATAAAATGCTGTATAAATTACGCAAAAATTAAAATAAAAGGTTGACATCTTATTGTTGTATCGTCGGGGATCATTTCTATATTACAATCAATATATAAACTGATCCCTCATTTTATGACCACAGCCATCCTTCTCTTACCCAATTCTTACCCTTACAACCTGTCACTCTTTCTCATATCTTTCCTCCTATCTAACCCCCTTGCACAACAGTGGCAGTAAAATGTCTTGCTTGGGGCGATATGATTATAAAAATAAAATTCTATGCCATTATAATGTGGATTTAAAGTGTGGAGTCAATTTTACATTACAATAAATATATAAACTGATCCCTCACTTCATGGGTACATTCATCCTTCTCTTACCCAATTCCTGACACCCCCTATAACCTGTCACTATTTCTCATAACTTTCTTCCTATGCAACCCCCCTGCACAATAGTGGCAATAAATTGCCTTACTTGAGGCGATAAGTTTATGAAAAAAAAATCGGACAACTTTCTATTCGAATCCCATGCGTCGCATCTGAAACATGAGGAAGGACTTAGCTTTCAAATGAAATGACAAAGATTGAAACTAACCTGTAAACATATACAAATCATCCGGTTCATACTCCTTTCCGGTATTTCGAACAAGAGTAGAAGTTTATAAATTATTTCCTGTTTAAGGTTTGGTTTAAGATTCTTTCTAAGGTCTGCTTTATACGATTCTATATTTCTATCGTTTCCTTTGGAACACTCAAATTTTATTCGCAAATTAAACTTTGACCTCTTCAAGTCTGTCTTTCCTGTTATCTTGCTCTTTCTCAGGCTAATTTAGTAATTCTCTACCTTGAGTGACTCTTAGGCCTCGTATTTGGAGGAACATTAGAAAAAAATGAATATGTGTTTTTATCAAAATAATTTTAAAACCTCATGTTTTCGTCCACGCACAAGAAATGGAGAACTTAATCAACATTAAATACACTTCCAAGATTTCCCTAACATCATAGAAGCGATCAAACTGCGGAATTCTTTTTATTCTTTAACAGAATAGCTGCAACGAACGAAATGTATACATGCATGTGTGTCTGTATTTGGAAACAATGTCTACAAATATACCATTTTGAGTGACAAATTTAATTTGCTATATATTTTCTCTTAGTAACTGAAATATTTTCTTCGTCTAAGAAATATTGATTCCATTCCAAAAGAAAAAAAACGTTTCCAACATTCTTCAAAGATGGTTTAAGGCTACCGTTCAACAATTATATTTGTCGACTAAGAACAAAATTCTTTGAGTTTAAAATTTCCCGTCCAACTAATAAAATTCACACACTTTCAGACATCGTTAATCGATATTGTACGAAATATTTAGAGTTTTTTCAAATCATCAGCATTAAAGCTGTTTTGACATGAAGACACACTGGAGAACGTTTCTGTTAATTCACCCCCAAATAAAAAGGGGGTTTATATTTATTAAAATTCACATCAAATTTCTCCCAGAGTAAGGCTCTTCCATTATATTCCGGTTGGGTTGACTTTTGCGATCGCGCCAAAACTGGGCGTCTCGGGTGCTCTATTTCTAAATGTGGGATCTACGTCCACGATAAACAAGCCAAAACAGATTTTTTTTTAATTGTAAAATATTCCTTGTAAGTACCTCGAATATCATCCGCCCTTAAAAACTGTGAATAACTCCTTAATTTTTCGTATATGTCTATATTTCTGAGATGAGGTAGTATTTACAGTATTTACATTATTCGGACTATTGTCTTCATCTTTGTTGCTATTTGTACAACGTTTAATAATAGATCATTCTATTTGTCTATATTTCTGAGATGAGGTAGTATTTACAGTATTTACATTATTCGGACTATTGCCCTCATCTTGGTTGCGAAGACGTTTAATAATAGATCATTCTATTTGTCTATATTTCTAAGATGAGGTAGTATTTACAGTATCTACATTATTCGGACTGTTGTCCTCATCTTTGTTGCTATTTGTACAACGTTTAATAATAGATCATTCTATTTGTCTATATTTCTGAGATGAGGTAGTATTTACAGTATTTACATTATTCGGACTATTGTCCTCATCTTTGTTGCTATTTGTACAACGTTTAATAATAGATCATTCTATTTGTCTATATTTCTGAGATGAGGTAGTATTTACAGTATTTACATTATTCGGACTATTGCCCTCATCTTGGTTGCCAAGACGTTTAATAATAGATCATTCTATTTGTCTATATTTCTAACATGAGGTAGTATTTACAGTATCTACATTATTCGGACTGTTGTCCTCATCTTTGTTGTCATTTGTACGACGTTTAATAATAGATCATTCTATTTGTCTATATTTGTTTGGTTTGAATTAATAGAGATCACACACTGTAAGCCAGTGTAATTTCTCCTCCTAAGCATCTTTCTAAATATATGTCATCAGTCCTTTTCTTTTAATCAAAACTCCTCGTCTCCTGATAACAAATGAAAATGCTTCAGGTCTTCCAAAATCTTCGAAGTTTTCATGGGAAATAATGTAGTTTTTTAAATCGTTCTTTTAATAACGTTGTTTAGTGTATACATTATAGTTATTCGTCTAATAATTTTGGATGTTATTTTCTATTGTTATTAATGACAAAACCGCTTTCGTAATATTTACTGTTTCCAGATTTCTATGTAACTCCGATATTAATAATCAGGGGCTGTTTAGATATTGATGGCAGTGTAGTGAAACAACAGTTGTCTTTCCCTTTTAAGGAACACTTTTTAAAAATCTGGGGTGGGGTCATATATATATATATATATATATATATATATATAAACTTTAATCCAAAAGGAAAAGCAGGAAGGTAAATCCCAAGAAACCCGATCTTAATTAATATTAATTACATTAATATTAAAATTGATCAAGGTGGAGGGCTCACTGTAATGAATATTTAAATTACAGAGCCAATTATAAAATAAAATAAATTCCTATGTTCAAATCAGCTGTATGGCCATTTCTACATGAAATCCCTAAGAGAAATTTCACTCGTCATCGGAAACTTCTTTATTTCAAAATAAACCAAGATATTTTACCGGCGGAAGTTCAAAAAATATACATCACAGAAAAATTAAAGAAAGGGGTGGGATTAATAAGAAAGCAGACAGAAAGCAATGTCTATTTTTAGATTTTTGGAAAAACTTACTTTTAAACTGAGTTAAGAGTTGTAAGTGAAAATGTAGCCTTGTCTGGCTCTATAGAAATGGAAGGGGAAAGATAAAGGAAAGAAAGAAGTAAAAAAAGGTGGGAAAGGGTGGTTGACAGGGAAGTAAGCTAAGAGAAGAAAAGAAAAGAAAAGAAAAAAAGAAAGGAAAGAAATGGAAAAAAATAAATCTCCATGCAACTAATTTGAACATCGGTATTTATTTTATTATATATATATATATATATATATATATAATAAAATAAATACCGATGTTCAAATTAGTTGCATGGAAATTTATTTTATTATATGTATATATATATATATATATATATATTAACATCATTCTACAATTCGATAGGAACGATTGGATTAAATTAAAGAATCGTCCAGAAATACAGTAGCCATGGCTTTTTCCCAGAAAGACTTCTTCGCCATTATTAGCAAGAACCTGGTATACATATTCAGTGATGGTCATTAGCACATCAGCGGTAGACATAACGAACCGGAAACCATATTGTTCGTGCCATAATATTTTCATTTGGTCTTAAGTGTACCAGTTGCTTAAAACAGTTCACAGACATTGATCTAGATGGTAAAAATCTTTATATGCTATTGGAAGCATTGAAACAGATTTCAATAGAAAGTTTTAAAGGTTCATAACCAGTAAAGTCATTACTTATCCACCATATAATCGGCAATGACTATATAAATAGTTATATAATATATCGGACAATATATTCGGTAATAGCTATATAATATACCTGACGATAAAATCGGTAACAGCTATATAATGTACCTGCCGATATAATTGGTAATAGCTATATAATCTAACTGACTATATAATCGGTAATAGTTATAATCTACCTGACTATATAATCGGTACTAGCTATATGCCTGACTATATAATCGACAAGAACTATATAATGAACAGTTTAAAAAATATTTTCTTTTTCTATTTAATTATTTCACCCAAAAGAAGACAATAAAGTCATTAAGGTGCAATTTTCAGCAATTACAGAGAATATTTAACAAAAACCACAGCAAATTATAATTGTAGTATGTTAATTCACATGAGGGCGTATTCGAAATATGAATTGAAATTAATGTCTGATTGTTATTAAAAATATAGAATTTCTCAATAAGCAGACTAATATTTGTTTATTTAAATACGAATTTAAGGTTTTTACGATTTTACTTTGATAGATATTGCCATTGGTCAATATCATATATACAGAAAACAAATTTAAAAAAAATAATTATGCATTTCTATACAGAAAAAATGGTAGCTAACCAAGAAAAAGTAAGTTCATTTTCAGATTCAGTGTCCTCAAGTTGCGAATGTGCATTGTGGTGCAGTGGGTATCAGCTCGGAATGACAAATCGGGGAGCCGAGTTCGAATTCCAGTTGAATCTCTTGCATTCACTTACGCGCAAATACCCTTGGGAAAGGTACTAATCCGTTTCTACCCTCCAGTTATGGGTTAATTAACAGGATAGATTGGGTTCTATAGCCTTGGCTGGCAACCAGTCTACCGCAGAAAGCAATGGCTACCCACTGCGGGATAATCTTCTGCCCAGTCAGTCATGTCTCTAAAGAGACATGATAGCCCAAAGCGTGTATCACGTATGGTACTTAACTGACTGACTAAATAAAATAGTTGGAAACACAATTAAAACTTCTACTGGACATAAAGTGGGGGATCGGTTTTCTATTGCTACGAAGTAATAAACTGATCCCAATCTAATTATACTTAATATAATAAAGTAATATAATCTATCTCTTCTCACTCCAGCTATTAGTTAAATGGCAGAATAGATTGGGTTCTATAGCCTTGGTCGGCAACCTGTCTACCGCAGAAAGCAATGGCAACCTACAGAGGGATAATCTTCTGCCCAGTCAGTCATGTCTCTTTCTAGATATGATCGCCCAAGCGTGTATCACGTATGGCACTTAACTGACTGACACTCAAATTAGCTAAAAAAGATGTTTGTTGCCACGATATCATTTTTTTTTTTAACCAGTGTAATCTTTTATTTAAATTCCTCGAGGTTTCTCCGATGTATTACTTATGACAGGTGATATAATAATTGTAATATATTTACGCTATGCTTAGTTGTGAATATAACAGAACAAAGTGCAACATTACTTTGAGTGCCTTCCAAAAAGTAAAACTGCTGAGTTTGTGATGAAAGCACTCTCTGTGAACGAGCATATCGTGTATCAGTTAATTCTTCTTCGTCAATAGGATTACTATTTCGCAATATCCGAACAATTTGCTCACATGAATGGAATAAAGGATTTAATCTTCCAGAAAGTTTAGAGAATACGACAACAGTGTTAAAAGATCGGAGGAGCCATCTGCGGAAGTTGACATTTCTAAAGGCTAAATGTTAGAGAATCCTTGAAATGCATAAAGGTATAAAAGTTAATGTCACCACGTCACACAGGAACACACACACACACACATATATATATATATATATATATATATGGTATTATGTACGCATATATATATATATATATATATATATATATAAGCATACATAATACTATGTAGCATACACTATAAGAAGAACGTAATATATATATATATATATATAGTGTATCGAGGCAGCAAATAATTTTCTAAGCATATACTGTTAAATATAAGAGACAATGAATGTCTATTATGTTTAATCGTGAGCCGTTCTAAATGTCGTATTTTGGCTTTTATTTCAGTTGAAAATAAAGACAAAAATTCTCCAACATTTGGATAATTTTTTATTAAATTGGTTCTAAGCTGTTGCCGTTGCTTGGCGGAGATTTTTGTCAAGACAAGATGGATTCGTCGCTGATGGTGGATGTTTTTGTGTTAACATCCTTGTAACCTTTCTGAATAATGGCTCATGTGAGCCGAAAGCTTAGAACCAACTTAATAAAAAAATTATCCAACTATTCATTGTCTCTTATATTAAACAGTATATGTTTGAAAAGTACTATATATATATTTAGTGCATCGAGGCAGCAAATTATTTTCTAAACATATGCTGTTAAATATAAGAGACAATGAATGTCTATTATGTTTAATCACGAGCCGTTCTAAACCTCGTATTTTGGCTTTAATTTCAGTTGAAAATAAAGAAAAAATTCTCCAAACATATAGGTAATATCAGAAAGATTTTAGTCAATAATACAATAATCCTTACTCATACACACAAGAAAAAGAACCTTCAAATATTGGAGGCCATGTACATTAAATCCAAACAACCCACACTTAATAAAACCATCTTTAAATTTGGTCATAACACGTTACATTGCATTTGAATACATGGTTCTGTTGTCATTTCGCGCTATCACGCGGTGTGACGTCATAGAACCGCATTGCAAATTTGTGAACTGCGTTTGTTATTTTTGGTAACTATTACCGTTGCCTAGCGAAGTTTTATGGCAATACAAAATAAAATCGTCGGTGATGGTGGATGTTATTGTGTTAACGTCTTAATAACCTCTCTGAAGATGGCTCATGTGAGCCGAAAGCTTAGAACCGAATTAATAAAAAATTCCCCAAAAGTTGGAGAATTTTTGTCTTTATTTTCAACTGAAATTAAAGCCAAAATACGAGGTTTAGAACGGCTCATGATTAAACATAATAGACATTCATTGTCTCTTATATTTAACAGTATATGTTTAGAATATATATATATATATATATATATATATATATATATATATATATATACGACACACGTACACATACATATATATGGAGAGAGAAAGAGAATTGTAGAAATGACGGTAAATTTTAATACTCTCTTTGTTTGCCCATTTATTGTACGTTGTCTGTCTCACTTTTGCTTTCTCTCTAGTTTGATATTGTCCCCCTCTCACACACACGTTTCTCTCTCTCTCTCTCTCTCTCTCTCGTCCACTTTCTCTTTATATATATATATATATATATATATATATATATATATATATAATCGTGTCGCCCCAAGCAAGGCATTTTACTGCCACTGTTGTCTGTTGTGCAAGGGGTTACCTAGGAGGAATTTTATGAGGAGTGAGAGGTTGCAGGGGGTATCAGGAAGAGACTAGAAGTGGGAAGAGAGTACTGATGAGGGTGGGATGGACCAAGAAAAAGCATGAGAGGGTGTAAGTTAGTGAGACCAGAGATGACTATTGAATTGACATTTAAATTCTTGGAGATTGTAACTGTCGGGAAAGCAAGTATGTGGAAGAGAATTCCATAAGCGGCAAGTGTGAGGAAAGAAGCTGAGGGGGTAGAATTTGCCTTTACAATTTATTGGTTTTTCAGTAAAAGGGTGGGACCTAGTTGCTAATCTTGTGGCTCGAGGAATGTCGTATATAGGGAGTACCAGTGAGCTAAGTTCATCGGAGCAGAAGCCGTGAAAGTATTTGTAGAAGAGACACAGGGAAAGCCACACTGCTTTGGTGAGAAAGCGACTGTATCCTAGTTGCCAAGGTCGGGATCGATCACTTTACAGATTCTCCGGTGGATTCGGTCAAGAAAAACCTAAGTGGATAGCAGGAGCACTGGACTATGTAAATATGTGTGTGTGTATTTCTGTGTGTACTTAAATATAAAAGCACACAAATATATGTGAGTAAACATTTACGGCGAGCAAATATCTTTTTCACAACTCTCTCTCTCTCTTTCTTTACTCTCTCTCTCTCTCTCTCTCGCTATATATATATATATATATATATATATATATAATTTCTACTTCAACTAATCACAGATATGTCAATCTCCTATATCGTAATCAAATGCATTCAAATTATAAACAAGATGAAAATATACTAAAAATTTAGTAAGTACTAATATATCTCGCAAAAAAATTAAGTTAATCATATACTACTCTAAATCTAGTATCTCCGACTCAATTATTCGCAGTGATTCTTCTCCCCCGGTTACCGATTTGCAAAAATCCAACATAGTTTCCAAATTTAAGTACCCCTTTTTGAGATTGCATCTCCAATGGATAAAATAATAGTTATTAAATAATAGTAACACCACAAACTCGCCTTCACGACGCTTGACTTCTACACTTGGACGATAATTCTAACATTTTTAGGCATTTAAATCAACATGCCTGGCCACATACACAATTCCGGAAAACCCAAGTTGAAAACACAACTATACTTAAACTTGAAAACAATAAACAAAAACTAAAAATTCTCGAAGCTATACACATAAAATAGTTGAAACATAACCTGAACAAGATAAACTATGAAATCTCCACAAATATCCTTAAATGCCTATAATTCATAACAGAAGCCATTGGTTTATTCCAATGAGTTCCCATACTTAATATTTCTTGCTTTCACTCTCGCTTGGTCATATGTGACTTCATGAGCTGTGATACGATATTCGCGTCCAGCGTCTTAAATGCACAAGTTTGTTGCTTGGAAATTATCAAGCATATTCCATCATCAGTAGAACGCCACATTAACACACACTCCTCAAATAAAGAAATATTCGATAAATATTACGATAAAACTCTTAAAGACAGTGGATATCAATCATCCAATATTAACTTTGTGGAAAAATTTAAGAGCTCAAAAAGAAAAAAATAGAAACAGGAAAATCATATAATATAACCCTTCTTTTAACCAGTGAGTTAACTTTAAACTGGGACATAAATGTAAAGTAATAAATAAGCATTTTCCCAAAATAACCCCCTAAGCAAAATATGCAATAGGAATACAATAAAACTAAGCTATAGCTGCTCCAGCAATCTAAAAAATAATTAAATTACATAACAGTAAAATATTAAAAGTACACAACAAAAATAACTCCAATACTAATACCAGTCTGCCCCATAATAGCAAACTTTGTAACTGCAGAAAGCCAAACCAATGCTCCATTCCTAATAAATGTTTAACGAAATCCCTAATATATATGTGTTCGATTTCATCCATGGAGAACCCCAAAAATGAAAAAAATGTATATCGGAAACACCATGAACGTATTTAAAAGGCGCTTTTATAATCACTTCTCATCCTTCAATCGCAAAGAAAAACAAAACATGACGTCTCTTTCTAAACAATTTTGGAAGTTAAAAAACGAAAATAAAGCACCTAAAGTTAAATGGAAAATCCTCAAACAAGCGAGAACAGCTAAATCAATAAAGAAACCATGTTTCCTCCTGTCTCCAAGAAAAACTGAAATCATTAAATACATGAATAGCGACAGATTTTAAACCAGAGGCATGAAACCACAGTAAACTGCAAACACATTAAAGAACTAACCTTACAATCATGTTAAAAAATACTGCAAAGGCCAAAACTAGGAGCCGCCAGAGACGATAAACCATTATAATACTAACAACACTTACATCAAATTTTATCTATTACACACCACAAACTATAATCTAATTCAAAGCTTTATAGAAAAAAGTGACTTTCTAAATTCAAAATTAAGGTTAAATAGACAAAATTGGATTAATTATAAAAACTTGGCTTAAATACAAAAATATTCTATAGTTGTACAAATAAACATTAAAGATAGGTCCAATCCCATCCTTTCACAACCTTTGCACCTCCTTATTCTCCCCCTCTAATAAAACCAAAGAATAAAGGCTAAGGCAGGCGGCCATAAAACCTATACACCATTTTCTCATGTTAAACCTGTCTACAAAATTGACACTTTCATTAATCAACTATATCCTCTACCTACCCCACTTTATTCAAAATTCTAACAGAAAATTTACAAGACTTATTCCCTTATCGCTAACCCCACCAACATCCCCACACACAACTCGCCAAATATAAGAAAAGAGGCTTTCCATTCCTTTCCACACCGCCTGATGAGACATTGTAAGTCCAATGTCGAAACAAAATGTACAATTTGTAGTGGATATCTATTAAAAAAATGTATATGTTCTGAAATATAATTTATTATATATATATATATATATATATATATATATATATATATATATATATTCAGAAATTATAACATGATTATGTTAGAATATCACTACAAAAGTAGATATTTTGTTTCGACGATTGTGTCATATCAAGTGATGAGGTTTATTTAAATTTGAAGGGTTTGAAAAGGCTAAAAAAACCCTTAATCAGGGAGGCATTGTTGTATAAACAGTATGGACCAATCAGAATAAAGTAATTTCTAATTTGGAGAATATGTGAGCAGACTTAAAAATAATTTTGGGTGGGCAATAGTATTAATATTTGATTAAATTGAGATCAGCATTATGAATTGACTATCAGATTCACTTTATTTTTATTGCGAATTTTAAAAAAATTCTAAGTTTAACAAATTATTAGATTTAGAAAGTCATTCGTATATTAAACGAGGAAAAGAAGAAACGCACACTTATAAGCCTACAAAAATCCACACATGGACAAATAGACACACATACATCAGCAGACACATATACAGATTAATATACGCACGCATATATACATAAATGAATTTACAAATTTTTTTTGACTTGTCAATTTTTCTGTTATATTTAAAGCTAGATTTGGAAAATATACATATAAAATACATGGCTAAAATTATATCAGTAATATTGAACACGATATAATACCTAAAACTAATATCTAAACTTATTTATAAATGGAACTTTCTCTGTGTGTGTGTATATATATGTGTGTGTGTGTGTGTCTGTGTGTGTCTGTGTCTGTGTCTGTGTCTCCGTGTGTGTGTCTGTGTCTGTGTGTGTGTGTGTCCGTTACCTATAGACTTTGAAACGGCTGAACCGATTTTCTTGAAAATTCACAGTTGTACTATAAGCGTCTGCAAGTGTTCCTAGTTAGGTTTTGTGTCGATTACTTTAATATGTATAAAATTTACTGTAGTTTCTTGTCTTTGGATGTTTACTAACCACATCTCCTTTTAAGCTCGTTAAACATTTCGTTCAGGTGAACCATCTTAAGATTCTTTACGTTGAATACAAATAAAAAAAAAGTACTCACCAGGTGAGTGTAGCGTGTTAGCCACTGGCCCATTACATTGGAATTAAGGTTATTATAGTTATATAGATTCAGGTTTTTTGTTGATATGTAATTTGATTATTTTTTTATAAGTTATTAGTGCAACTATAACTAAGTTTTATTATTTATTAAATTAAAAAAATGTCCCAATTTAGTACTCACCAATTGATTAAATGGAGGATTCTACCATATGATCTTCCTGTTTCTGTTTTTCTTTCTGGAATAACAATCATCCTCTACAAAGTTAATTTCAGAAGATCTAATTCCACTATCCCTAAGAATTTTATCATAAACCGTTTTATGTTTTCAAATATTTATTTGCTAGAGGATTGTTGATTGCTACGTCGTTTAACTGATGATGGAATGTGCTGGATTGCAGGTGGTAAGTGATTAGAGCCAGAGTGAATACAAATGGGGTTAGCATTGTTTTTCATGTAAGGTTGGAAATCATTAAAAAGCAAATTTAATGTTACATCTAAGAAATCAACTTGTTAAATGTTAGAATTATTAACTACGCTAAGACCAAAAGATTTGAAAACTATGAATTCATTTTCTAAGTTTATCAACTTTACGTCCAGTAGATTTTCTTACAATTGTGAGTTCATCATATCTGTAATGCCCTATCTTATTTAAATCGATCTCTTCATAAGCAGTGAGATTGCACAATAAAATAATTCAACTATGTCCGAAGACTCTGCAGAATTTAAAGAAAAATCCCATACTAGGAATCAAAGTTATCAATCGAATTTTTTATTTTTATTATAATTTATAATATTAAGATGATTTAATTTAGTCTATCCTTCATTTTATGTTCTATGATTTTTTTTTTTTGTTAAGATTTTGGTTTCATTTAAAAATGCCATAAGATTTGAATTGCAACATTGTAACTTAATATTACACTTCATTTCTGTTCGAATTTAAATTCTAGTCTTTAGCATCATTTTTCATTGGCGTAAAATTTTCCTAACATCCTCTCATTTGTTTTGTTTTTTTTGTTTTTTTACTTTCAACTTCCTTGGTCTCGTTATAAATTTTTCTTATACTTCTCTCCTTTTGCCTTTTTCTCTCTATTTTCATATGCTTTCTTTTTTCTTTCTTACTTTAATTTCTTCTTTATTTTGTTTTTCTTGCTTTCTTCTTTTCTTTTCTTTTTCTTTTTTTCTTTGTTCTTCATTAATCCTTTTACCTTGTACGAAAATAAGTGATCTTGTTTTGTAAGATGTTATTTAAATTTCATTAATAAAGAATGTAACTGCAGGGACAAAATAAATGCCAATTTCAAGGACTTTGTAATACAAAAGAAGTACATGGCAAAGTACATGGCTTAAATGGTCAAAGCAAAACATATTTGGGATCAACCATAGATATCTTTAAGAACAGATGGTTTAATCACAGGTCTACATTTCAAATAGAAGATTTTAAAAAGATCTACAAAATTGGCTCACCCCGTGTGGAAATTAAAACATGGAAAAGACCCAAAACGTAGAGTATAGTGAAAACAGCTAAACCTTACAACGGTGGCAAGTTATCTAAAATGTTTCAGGAAAAAAAGTTAGTTATTATTTTATTCCCAAACAAAAATGAAAAATATGATTTACAAATGAATAATATTCAAAAGTTCTACAATATAATTGTATTGAACACTTTTTAACACAACTGTGTACTGGTCTAATTTAATTATGACCCAAAACTAAGTATTTAAATAATTTATATATATATATATATATATATATATATATATATATATATTCCATTTTTAAACGAGTTATTTCGCTACCCAGGTTTCTAGCATGAGTGGTGTCTTCAGGCGATCTTTAATAACTGATTTTACCTTTTGCCATTTTTCTTTTTAAGAACGATCTTGTAACGCTGTTTTATTTGTACGTTCACGTGGCAGAGGATTTATGAACGCGCATTGTTTAAATTCAAACGAATTATGACGTTTTCATCCATGGTTGTATGAACCTCACAGGTATTTCTTAGTGTGGATGCATTTAGTTATAATTTCTGTTCTTTCATTTAACAGTTCGTCTTTATTTGGCTATATCATAATTTCTAATTTTTCTTCTTGGCACAGTCTACATATTTTTCCATCGTTGTAAGGCTTGGCTGTTTTTACAATGCTCCACGTTATGTCTGTGTTTTTTCCATATTTTGATTTCAATTTCCAGACGAGATTAGCCAATTTTGAATTGTTTTTTAATTTTTCTATTTTAAATGTAGATCTGTGGTTGAACCACCTGGTCTTAAAGGTATCTTTGGTTGAGCCCAAATATAATTTTGTTTTGGCCATCTGAGTCATGTGCCTCTGCCTTATAAATTATTTCTTTTGTGTTGCAGAGACATTGAAGTAGACATTTATTTTTATTCCTGCAGTTTCATTATTTGTTGGTGGTTTTGTTTTATACGATGCTATTTAAGTTTCTGGCGTTTTGTTTTTTTTATGAAACTATCTAAAATTATTAGTGCAACTATAACTTAGTTTGATTGTGTTTCTGTTGAAAATTTTGTTTAGTTCTGATTCTTTTGGAAAGTGCTTATCTATTAGTTTAAAAAATATTTGTCCTATTTGCCATAAAAACATTTCACAATATAATTCTCAACCAAACAGACAAATAAAAATCAATAGAAAACGAAACATTATCTAATTCAACCCACCATTTAATTTAGAAGTAAAGACCAAAATAGGACAAATATTTTTAAACTAATAGATAAGCAAATTTTGAAATTATTCTATCTCGACTTCAGTCATTTTCTCACTGACTCATGACCCTGACAACATGAATTTGCGCGCGCTACTAGATTAGCATCTAGGTCCCACCCTTTTACCGTTCAAATAGTTAAACATAACCATCTCTTATACTTTAACAATTTATTTTCTCGCACTTCCCGCCTGTAGAACTCCTTTTCGTTTACTTACTTCCCCGATAGCTTCAATCTCAAAAGGTTTAAATACCATATCAACTGCTATCTTCTATCTCCTTGTATACCATCCATTTTTAATCTTTCGTCGATATTCCCTGAGCCCTATTTTTCTTTCTCTGTAATCACCTGCGCACTACGGGTGGCCCCACCTTTCTTTTAAGGGAACAACCGTTATTTTTATTCCGTTTTTTAGATTTTTGTGAATCTCAAACATGTAGAATCCTTTGTTAAATAAAGACGGAAGCTGACGATGGTTCGCCTGAAATAGCCCTATATTTCCGATTCACCATGAAATCACGTGCCTGTGTTAATCTTTCTTATATATATATATATATATATATATATATATATATATATATAATATATATATATATATATATATATATATATATAATATTCCTTGAGTGCTAATCATGTTTTTTTTATCAATCCCTGACTTCGTATACAGCAATTACATTCTGCGGTAGACTGATTGCCTACCAAGGCTATAATACCCAGTCTATTTTGTTATTTAGCCTATACATGATATAAATATATACGAAGAGGTCGACTCACCATAAAGCAATTAAGCATACAGTCACATAAGTGCGATAAAAGAAGTCAAACGAATAAAAAGCAATTAGGCCCCTAAAAAATTATCACACATAAAGAACTACTCACTTACAAAGATATCAAATTACACCCAGCTTCATATAATTAGTAAAAAATATCAGGAAATAGCAGCAGAAGAAGCAAAAAGGTTGTAGACATCACTATAAGACCTTCCAAAAACATCGAAGTCGGCATGTCTGAAACAACACCTTTGAGTTAAGTGACAAACTTCTCCTCATTAACTCTGTTAATGCTTTATCTATACTTCGATATCGAACACTTTATGACAAAAACCTCCTTGCTAAAATGCTCTTATACTAGTAAACTATTGAAAAGAAAAATAGCAATTTTGGCACTAAGCATCAACATAGATATCACCCTACAAATGAAATGGAGGATCATCAAACATGCTCAGACTCCCAACACCTTCAGGAACATGCAATCTATACTTGAAGGAAAAATAACTATAATCAAATATAAAAATCCCAATAAACTATTAAACCACAGGAATGAACTAGTTTTTAAATGTAGACATAAAAATAGGTACAGGATTCCATAACAAAATCAAAGTTAAACTTAAAAGTGTGATTTGTAAAAAAAAGTTGAACCCCTAATTCTAATTTTTAGTGTCATGCATCTTAAAATAGACAACTAAGAAATCAAGTCAAAATACACTGATTTCCATTGCTACTCTCATTGTAAATCTAGGCCAAAGCCATCTTGTAGTCTAGGTATAATATAGGTGCTAATATTTAACATTGTTAGGCTAACCTCCTCTCTCCTATTGTTTTCTTCTCTTTTTCTTTTCCTTTTTTCTTCTTCCTTTTTACTTGTCTTTTTTATCTGGATAATTTTAGCCCCTTCATTGTTGTATGAATTTGGTCTGAGGAGCGGTCTATATATAAGAGAGTCGCGAAATATATTACCAATGGGTTTATAAAAACATCTAACTTATGTTCTTCATATATATATATATATATATATATATACATATATATTTTATTTTTTATTCCACTCTTGTGGAATTATATGTTTACACCCCCCTCACATTTTAATATTTTTCAATAAATTTATTTTTAAACGAATTCCATCTCCTCCCAGTATTGCAAGTATTCCCTTTTTGGTCTTGTCCTCTTCTTTACCCCTTTGTAAT
Source organism: Ascarosepion bandense (assembly GCA_037127315.1). NCBI lineage: Eukaryota > Metazoa > Mollusca > Cephalopoda > Sepiida > Sepiidae > Ascarosepion > Ascarosepion bandense. The sequence continues at coordinate 8,056,142 of JBBBDQ010000118.1, read as the reverse complement.
TTTGTGCCAACGAAACCCTTGACAAGTGTTGGCTGAAAGGTTCCTCGGGTTTGGGAAAACAACATGACGTCTACTCTTTTTAAGGATATATATATATATATATATATATATATATATATATATATATATATATATATATAAATTTGTTTTTTTATTAAGAATTAATTTAATTTACATTGTGACACGGAAATTTCTATTCCGAGATTTTATCTCGTCATCAGGCAATGTTGACTTATTACTGGGAAAAAGACTAACCTATAATGTAAACCATTTTCACAACAATAAGTCAACTTTGTCTGATGACGAGGTAAAATTTCGAAACATCTATCCGTTTCGCAATCCAAATTAAATTAACTTCAAATAAAAAACAAATTTATATATAATTATATTATGCTCTACGATATATGTTGTATTGAGCACTTTTTTAAAAAAAATGCCGGAGAACTCGATATTCAAAAACTGTTGGTTCTCTTGACCTGGATACATACAAACATACATACATACATACATATACGTTTGCAAATTTCTGTCCGAAACTGAGGCCTTTTGTTTCTCTATATGTTTCAGATGAGAACTGCTCATACTGTCATTTCTCATTTTCTCATAAGGATGGTAAAATTTCACGAATTTTGTTAAATTGTTTATTACTTATTTTAAAAAATTCTCTTCTTGAGTTATCAATTTCAGTAGACATGGATAGGTTTCCTTCTACGACGCCGGACCATAAGCGAGGCATGCCAAAATAAACGTTTTCTAAACTATCTGATAGGTTTAGCATTCCGTTGGCGTATCATCCAAACTTTACTCACACAGACATGAAAATCGCCAAAACAAATCTACACTTAATCAGAAGCTATAATAAAAAAAAGTCTGTGGTCAATTGCATAACAAATAGGAGACGCTTTTTATTCAACTCTAGGCTTGACTTTCGCCCTATGCACAGAAAGGCGTCATTGAAACGCTGACTTAATGAGCTGTCCACTAGTCTCCTCTATCAGTTGTGTTTGTGTACCAGAGGCTGGGTATCCGCAAATGGTTTCTTGGTGTGTTCATCATGTGGCATATGTTGGGACGTTTTAACCCGGCGTAGCCCATTACTTTCCAGGTTAGACCACATGCTATATCCTCTAACTAGGTGGCTTACTTTGCTCATGAGCACGTAGCCATAATCTGAGCAACTTTTCCGCCCTAGCTGCTGATCTGTGTCGGGGAAGTCCTTTCGCTCATTGCTGCCATGTTAACACCACCAACTTCACGAGAGTTTAGCCCGCCATTTAAAACTGCTTACCGGGGTATGACAACTCTATCACCGGAAAAATCACGCAGAATGTTTTTTTTATACCTGATATTTTGTAGAAGAAATTTGGTCCTGCTTCGTTAGCCCAGTTATTATCTGATCACCGGGATGTAAATTTTTGACGAACTTTTTCGATTTATTCATTATTTATTTTTTAGATTTATTTTCGTAACTTTTTCTTTTATTAAATGTTCACCCAACACAAGGTAGAGTGTTCATGAACGAAGCAGTTTTATGAATGTCAGTCAGTTAAGTGCTATACGTGATAGACACTTTGGGCGATCATGTCTCGAAAGAGAAATGACTGACTGGACAGAAGAATTTTCAACGGTAGATTGCTTTCTACGGTAGACTCTGTGTGTGTGTGTGTGTGTGTGTGTGTGTGTGTGTGTGTGTGCGTGCGTGCGTGCGTGCGTGCGTGCGGGCGTGCGTGCGGGCGTGCGTGCGTGCGTGTGTGTGTGTAGGTTCTAAAGCCTCGGTCGAGGGGAAGGAAAATTCCGAATGCTAACCATCCTGGCGACGCTTGGATTTTCTTGCCCAAGAAACACCACTTTGACATGTGGTACCTCTATGACTTGAAAGAGTTACTGGATTTATATTCGTGATACTATGATATATTGTTATATCCCAGATCATTACTTTATCTCTTTTTTATTTACTTTATGTCCTGTGATTATTACTTGATATGTCCCGGAAAGGAATATATATCTGATTCGAGGTAACAAGCGGTTTTGGCAAATGTAACCGGGTAGGACAATCTATATGTAGAGGTAATGGACGGTACTCGTCATATACAGTATACCGAGACGTAGGCGTAGTCAATAGCCATACACCAATTGTCGTAGACCTGTAGACCTCTAGCAGTAGACCTAGGGACGTAGACTTCTCTACGTCCTCGCTTTCGTCTATACTTATGGCTGACACCAGCCAATCACATTCCAGTGAGTGGGGAACCAAGGTGCATACATATTCATTACATAATTACTTTACTAATGCATCAAGGTGCGTTGTGGTGTAGTGGATATCGGCTCGGAACGAGAAATAGGAGAGCCGAGTTCGAATTCTATTAGAATTCATTGCATTTGCTTACACGAAGACACCTTTGGGAAAGGTATTAATCCGTCTCTTTCTTCCAGTTATGGATTAAATAATAGGATAGATTGAGTTATATAGCCTTGGCTGGCAACCAGTTTACCGCAAAAAGCAATAGCAACCTACTGCGGGATAATCTTCTGCCCAGTCAGTCATGTCTCTTTCGAGACATGATCGCTTAAGCGTGTTTCACGTATGGCTCTTAACTTACTGAGTTGCAGAAATGTTTCTTGATTCTTCTCTTCGTTCTAAAAGCTGATTGCAACAAGTCTCCGTTAAGTATCTTGATTTGGGATTACGACGGGTAAATAATACTGGCTGTTTTTTTTTATCCTAAATAAGCTTCTGGTATCAGAACTGTGCTTCGTATGAGTCCGGAAAATAACATTGTAAACACGTTGGCCTTGGGCCCAGAAGTTTCGACGCAAAACAGAACAAGAATATAAGCGAGATCAGTACAAGTGAACCCTTCTCAACGGCAAACATCATGTTCGAAACACATGAAAATGTGTGTGTTTATCGAGCAAATTATTTCAATCCATCTACTCGATATAAATTTTTTCTTTTTTTCTGTATTTATTCATATTTTCTCCTGTATTCTTTCCTCCTCTATTTAGGTGTTTGTTCCTTTTCTTTCTTTCTTTCTTTCTTTCTTTTACCATGTATGTCTTTCTGTATGTCATTTATCTTGTCTTTCCTTTCCTTCTCTTTTCTGACTGTATTTCTTTCTTTCTGTTCATACGTATTTTTGTTCTTCGTTTTTCTTTCATTCGATTTTTTTTCTTTTTCTCCATCTTTTTCTTTCTTTTCTTCTTTTCTTTTTCCTTTTTCTTCTCTTACTTTCTGCTTTTCTAAAGTTCTTTGTTTATGTTTACATTCCTTCCTTTTTTTGTACAGGTCTTTCTTTGTGTTCTCTTCTTCTTTATGTTTTTCTTTCTTTCTTTCTTTCTTTCTTTCTGTCAGTTGCTGTCTGTAATTTTCTTTCTTTCTTCTTATTTCCGTAAGTTTGATTTTCTTTCCTTCTTTGTTTTTTTTCTGCGAAAATCTTTCTTTCTTTCTGTGGTTTTCTTTCTTTCTTTTTTATCTATTTATTTCTTTGTTTGTTTGTTTCTTTCTTTTTTTCTTTCTTTCCGCTTTTCTTCCTTTGTTTTCATTTCTTTCCTTCTTTGTTTTATTTTTCTGCGAATATCTTTCTTTTTTCTTTATATTTTTATTCTTCGTTTCTTTCTACTATTTTTATTTTGTTTTCATTTCTTTCCTTCTTTGATTATTTTTGTGAATACCTTTCTTTCTGTGGCTTTTTTCTTTCTTTATCTTTCTATGTTTTCGTTCCTTTTTCTCTTTCTTGTTTCTTTCTTTCTTTCTTTTTTTTAATTTATTTTCTTCTTTCTTTCTTTCTTTCTTTTTTTTTAATTTATTTTCTTCTTTCTTTCTTTTTTTTAATTTATTTTCTTCTTTCTTTCTTTCTTTCTTCTTTTTAATTTATTTTCTTCTTTCTTTCTTTTTTTTTAATTTATTTTCTTCTTTCTTTCTTTCTTTCTTTCTTTTTTAATTTATTTTCTTCTTTCTTTCTTTTTTTTAATTTATTTTCTTCTTTCTTTCTTTCTTTCTTTTTTTTAATTTATTTTCTTCTTTCTTTCTTTTTTTAATTTATTTTCTTCTTTCTTTCTTTCTTTCTTTCTTCGAAAATCTTTTTTTCTGCTTTATCTTCTTTTATACTTTTATTTATTTATTATCATATTTTTGCTTTATATCTCTTTTATATATATTTATATATATATATATATATTTTATATCTCTTTTTGCTTCACTCTAACCACGTGATAGCAGCGAAAGCGGCTCCATTGACTTCGCAAGATCAATACATCAATAAAAAAAACAGGCATTTTCTTTATGGATTAAGGACACTTATGAAACGATGTAGCACGTGTATTGGGCTACAGCATGAAAGTGTCATGACTAGTGTTCAGTCTCCCGTTACTTTGTCACTTTCTTCCTATCTTCTTCTTCTATGTGTCTTCTATGTGTCTTGTCCCTTCAGGACTTAGGCGATCATGGCCTTCCACGTTTCCCTATCCCTGGTGGCTCTTAGCACGCCTTCTTCTGTTACCCCCAAAAGTAACAAATACACATAATCAATTCTCAAAATAAAAAGAGTAACGTATGAATAAAAGAAAATAAATCTCACACAACATTAACAGCAATTCCATTCACTTGTAAATAGTAGTAAAATAAAACTTATCTCAGTCAGTTAAGTGCCATACGTGATACACGCTCGAAAGAGACATGACTGACTGGGCAGAAGATTATCCCGCAGTAGGTTGCCATTGCTTTCTGCGGTAGACTGGTTGCCGACCAAGGCTATAGAAACCAGTCTGTCCTGCTATTTAACCCATAACTGGAAGAAAGAGACGAATTAATACCTTTCCCAAGGGTATTTGCGCGAAAGTGAATACAATGGATTCAACTGGAATTCGAATTCGAACTCGGCTCCCCGGTTTCTCGTTCCGAGCCGATATCCACTGTACCACAACGCACATCCTTATCTACACTTCCTTAAAAAAACCATATATCCCAATATAAGAATTACCTAAACTAAACGAAAAAGCGACCTGCCCAAAACTAAGCTACCCCACACCCTTCTCCTAACACAAAGCGGTGTCTCTAGGACTACAAATGGACGACTAGATCATACTAAACTCCCACCCAACATTCACTTACATAGTTTTCATTAACAGCGGCGCCACTCCAGTCACACATAGATAGCAGATAAATAAAAAATGTCTACCCTCCCTTAAAAACCCCCATAAATCCCAATATAAGACGTACCCAGACAAAATAAATAAGGAACCTGTCTTAAACTAAGCTACCTCTCCTAACCCAAGTCAATATCTCTAGGGCTACAATACCGCCGACTAAATCAGACTAAACTCCCACCCAACATTTTACTTAAACATCATATCACCATAAATAAACCGTTTTCACTATTTAATTTTCATTTCAACTTATCACCCGATGAGAAGCACACGTAGCAGCTTCGAAACGCGAAAATGTTTGTGTAGTGATACTATGAATTTATAAACTATTGTAACAACTATTACAATACAATACAATATATATATATATATATATATATTCTTTACTATACGACATAACTATTGAAAAAAATAATAAGGCACTGTTAAAGAGCAAACACGCGGCAAGAGTAAGTAGCAGTAAAGTTTAATAACTGGGAGTAAAGACAGTGAACTGCTGATGCTATCTCTCTATTATCTCTCTTTCCATGACCGTAACAGAAGGGATATATATATATATATATATATATATATATATATAGTACGTGATCAAGAAAAGAATCAATTGGATATATTGGCAGATGCTAATTGTACTTTTCTGCTTTTCACTGTTCCTTTTTGGGCTTATGTTTAGTTGGTTAATAATAATAAATAAAAATACACAATTAAAATAATTTTACATATATATATATATAGTCATCCGCCGACAGTCCTCCTCCGCTGTACTAAAGCTCATCAGTACGGTTAAACAGCCGATTGCTTCTAGCCAGGATTGAAAACGAACTGACATCAATCAGCGATTCTACCAGAGCTATGGACGATTCGTTCTTTCATATATATATATATATATATATATATATATATATATATATATTGATTTTTATAGGGTTAAGCTAGCGGAATTTTAGTAGTAATTTCTTCTTTGGTAGTGGGAGGTATGTGCCTTAATCATTGGGTTAGTAGTGGTAAGTGGTGAGTAAGTAACTGCTTAAACATTTTTTTTTTAAAATAACCTTATTGTAACTAATTGGAAGAATAGTGTAATTATTACAATTTATACTTTTTGCTATGACCACACATACTAATAATCGCCCTCCTTTATTTAGAAGTATATTCTAGTATTTAAATCTTAATTTTTTTCTCTATTGGTTTTTATAGGGTTAATCTAGCGGAATTTTAGTACTACTTTCTTCTTTGGTAGTGGGAGTTATGTGTCTTGATCCTTGAGTTAGTACTGGTAGGTAGTGGGAATTAACTGTTTAGCCCAGAGAGTAAAACACTACGCCTCCTTGGCCTTACGCTCTTGGCGTACCTCAAATGGTATGACTATATTGAATCCATTGCCAAATCTGCAGCTATGAAAGTCGGCTCTCTATGCAGGGCCCGGAAGTTTTTCCCGCCTGATTCTATCCTGCACATATACAAATCTACCATCCGCCCATGTATTGAACACTGCTGCGATATCTGGTTGGATGCCCCTGCTACTCTCCTTGGGCTTCTTGACAAAATACAAAGGAGAATTGTTACGTGGTTGATACTGACTTGGCAGACCGGCTTCAACCACTCTCTCACCGGCGTGATGTGGCTTCCCTGTGCCTCTTCTACAAATACTTTCATGGCTTCTGCTCCGATGAACTTAGATCACTGATGCCGCCTAAGCACGAATTTGCACGAGATACTAGATTGGCAACTAGGTCCCACCTTTTTACAGTTAAACAGATAAAATGTAACCGTAATTTCTACTCCAACAGCTTCTTTTGTCGCACAACCCCCCTGTGGAATTCCCTTCCACAAGTCTGCTTTCCCGACAACTACAATCTCCAGGTGTTTAAATGTAGGGTCAATAAACACCTCCTATCACACTAACTTCCAATTATTCTCAGAACACTCTCATCTACCCGACCCTCATTCTCGGTATCCTTACCCGCCTGTCACCCACCCTCTGACATTTCCTATATTTAACCATCCTTCCTCCACTCTATGTAGCCCCCTGCGCAGTAGTGGCAGTGAAATGCCTTGCTCGGTGTGATACGCTTAAAAAAAATATTAAAAAAACTTTTTTTTGCCTAATTGGAAGGAAAGGATACTTATTATAATTTATACTTATTTCCATGACGACACATACTAATGATCTCTCTCCGTTTATTTAGGAGTATATTCTGGAATTGAAATATCAAATTTTTAATTTTTTCTGTCAAACATAGAATACATCTGTCTCTTAAGCTATTGCTCATGAGCCTATATATATATATATATATATATATATATATATATATATATATATACTTAGTAGAATAGATTAATAATTTTGTTGTCATTCGCGTGGAGATATGGTGAAATTTGATATGAAAATAATATTATAATATTTACGATTGAATTAAGTTCCTTTATAACGATGGATATCGCATTGAAAAATAAATATTTGTCTTGGAAAATGAATGGCTATTTATTTTGGCATCATCAGATGCCAAATATGTTCTTATGAATAAAGCCATATGTGTGTTTGCACAAGCAGAGATGTGCATATCTATATCATCAACATAAATTAAGCGATTTTATTGAATATTTTCTAAATGTTCAGAAAGAAATCATGAATAATATCGCAATTAAATATTAATGGAAATCACTTGAACTAAAAGACGCACGATAAAATTCGATCTTTTTTCAATTAATATCAGCAAATATATTTTTCTGCCCCTGGGTAATTATTACGACTTGGTTAACGAACAGAATTCTGTCGCTTAATTGTGGAACTTTATTAGACTGCAATATGCAATTTTAACGAATTTGTCGTCAAAATAATATTGTTTCATTATCTATAATAATTAAAGTTAAAATTCTTTCTTAATAATTATTTCTCCTAAACGCTATATATATATATATATATATATATATATATATATATATATATATATATACAAAATAAAGTAGAATAAATTGCAAGAACTACACGCACATAAACACGCACACATGATACAGTCACGGACCCGCACACACCACCAGATAAAGCAGATAGATAAAACAACAGAAATAAAATAGATCCTCCTCAACCTGGTCAAAAGTCAAACTATCGTTCAGGTTACACTTAGATAAACCACACATCGAAGCAGACTGATATCAGCAGACCAGAAAAAGGTCCCAACTGTAAATCACACATGTACCACACACACACACACACACACACACACACTCAAACACACAGCAAAATTAATGACAGCTGCAGCAGCAGCAGTAGCAGCAGACAACCAGGAATGGCCATTCCTTGAAAGGCACGGACTCACTCGGACAGATACACGCTCCTCTGCCATTCTGAAGATCAGACTGTGATCTCGAAATATTAATGTATAATAAAGAGGTAATATCCAAAAAATTCTTTACCTTCCTAAACGCTATAGTGACAGCCTTCAAGGCCTAACTATATATATATATATATATATATATATATATATATATATATATATATATATTCTAATTCGGAAGATCAGCCAATTAGGCTAACTTGGTTACAATTTTTCGGTATTTTCAGACATTTTATATTAACTGATCATTCAACTATTTTTCGAACGCATAACGGGAACTTTCAGAACGTATAACCGGAAGTTTTACGTAAGGGGAGCTGGTCAAGACTATCAAAATAATATTGTAAATACTTTCATCCGTGTTTGTACGAACCCAAAATATATTTTCTAAGGTGTTTACATCTGGACATAACTCGGATAATTCATTTAGCAACATTTCTCGTTCTGTAAATGACACTATGGCTAACTAATCGTGTTGGCACAATCTGCAGATATCATCAATGTTGGAAAACCAAAGTTACTGTTATGAATTCTTGAAAGCGTTGGATGATCAGTTAATAAAAAACGCATAAAACAATGATACTGAAAGGTTGAAACCATGGTAGCGTAATTAGATGATCTTCCAAGTTAGAATATTTCAGAGCTTTACGTGTTAAATGCTTTATTTTACATATGTGTTGAGCCATTTTTGATAAAATCTTTTACTGATCTAATTTGACTGACCAACTTATATATATATATATATATATATATATATATATATATATATATATATATATATCCTTAATTACATGCGCCTATGGCTTAGTGGGTAGCGACTCCGACCGACAGCAAATACTTAGAATTTGTGTATTTAGGCAGTAAATATTTTTTTAAACATGTCAGATTAAGTAAATTGCAAACATTATGTCTGCCTATTTTTAATAAAACCCGTTCATACTCCCAGATAATCATTCGCGTATTACAATTGAAAGATGTTAGAAATGAGCTGTAGCACTGACAGATGTTATTATCATTCATTTCTCAAAATACCCAAGTACTTTCAATCTCTTTCTGAGATCATCTTCAGGGGTGAGAGCAATGCTAACAAAAAAAAATAAAAAATAACCACAAAACTGTGTTGCTAAAAATGACTGTACATTTTTTTCTGTTTCAAATATAACGGTTGACAAATTGCTAGCTTTTATTAAAACGTGAAAATTATCCGAAACGGATGCACGTGTTAAATATATATATAATTAATCTTTGACGTTGTTTCATTGAACAGATTACGTACTGCGCTTTATCCATAAATTACGTGTATAAAAAGGCGGCCATGTTTTTTCCGAGTATTGCCGATCAAATCCGATTCAGTAGATTGTCTGATTCGGGAGTGATAATTAATCTTTGACGTTGTTTCATTGAACAGATTACGTACTGCGCTTTATCCATAAATTACGTGTATAAAAAGGCGGCCATGTTTTTTCCGAGTATTGCCGATCAAATCCGTTTCAGTAGATTGTCTGATTCGGGAGTGATAATTAATTTTTGACGTTGTTTCATTGAACAGATTACATGCTGTGCTTTATCCATAAACTATGGCGGACATTGTTAGCAGTAAGAAGCTCAGTTTGAGAAGATAACGGTTAATTCTAGAATTGAAGAGGTTAAGATTATAGCGATCGGGAATTCATCCTCTAGGGAATCGGTTCAGAAAAGTATCTGTTTTAGGGAAGAGTGGAAACTTTCTTCGGCCTAATCTAAACATATTTATAAACAGAACTTTGTCTGTGTGTGCGTATGTTTGTGTGTGTGTGTGTGTGTGTGTGTGTGTGTGTGTCCGTTACCTATAGACTCCGAAATGGCTGAACTGATTTTCTTGAAAATGTACACAGTTGTATTATAAGTGTCTGCGAGTGTTCTTAGCTAGGTTTTGTGTCGAGGTACCCCCGATAAATATCGAAAATCGATAATCGAAAAAATCGGGTTATAGAAGGAGTGGTCCGATTTTAATCAAATTTCATACACCCATAGACAAAGACATAAGAAACGATATTCAGAAGTTTCAAGGTTGCAGTTCTTACAATAGTGCAGAAAATCGATAATATATATATATATATATATATATATATATATATATATAAAAGGCAAGATATTTGTGTGTGTGTGTCTGCCTGTATGTATTTTTTTTTTCAGCCCTTTTATTTTAGTTTTTGTTTCGGGTTTGCTTCTTAGTAGGTATACTTGTAGTTATTAGTGTAAGCCATGATGCCATTTACTCAGAGGACTTATTTAGCCTTCAAAATTCAGTTTACAACGTAAAAGTCTTATTTGATATCGATACCAGGAAATGAAAATTTGACTTACATCCATTCCTTTTTCTTTCAGTCTACGGTTTCGCTTTAACTGGAAACAACTATTGCTTTTTAGTCTTTCGTGCCAATGTCCAAAGAGTCTGAGCTCCAGGACCATGGATTAGTTTTAAAGCTTTCATTACACCCGAGCAACACCTGGCTATACTGCTAGTGGTATATAAAGGAAATGAAAATAATAGTTCAACCCTGTGGACGGGGTTGTTAACTCTGAAAGTTAAAAAATTTAGCTCATCAGTGCCTTTTCCATGTAAATATCCATAGCAAAGCAAAACTTGTTCTCTGAGAAAAAGCGTTATCATATAAAATATAAAAAAACATTATAACGTGATACATTATAACGCTGTTTTATAGTTTAATTGTGAAAAAGTTTATTTTAAAACCTGTGACAATATGTTCGCCGTTGCCGACTGGATGAAACACCCATCTTTTGAAATCCTCATTATCGGCGTTAGATTTTTGACTCAAACATTCTAAAAGAAAAGAACTAAATGCTTTTTATAAAACGAGGAAGGACTTGTTGAAATATCTATTTTCTTTATTATCCCATTGAATAAATCTGATCACTCACACGGTTGTCAGTTTATAATTTTAACAAAGCTGCCTCGAATACTGACCCGGATATTGTCTTGGTACTAAGAAGTGCCCAGCTGTTAAACCTAAAAGCATATTCGGGTGCGTTGATAACCCTGAGACGAATGTAATGTCTCACTTCCTCCTTTCTTTGTATCTCTGTTCCTTCTTTCTTTAATGGTCCTGAGTAAGTCGGGCAATTAGCAGGGATATCGACACTTAGATCAAACATGTGAAAAGACAAAGAAGAGATTTTATATGACTCCATAATATACCTGCCGACCAATTTTAGTTTCCACTGACTTAGTCGTGCAAATTGTAAATATGAACCTCTTGGCACTTAGTGGAAAAGATTAATTTATTTTATTGAACATTAAAATACCTAAGGTGATGTTTTCAATGAGGCGATCTACATTGGTGTCACCGGGTGGAAACGGACAAAAGAGAGCTGAGGACTTGACCGGTCGGATAATACATTGTGCTGATGTTATTGGAGTCGTGTTCGGTGGTGGGGTACTTTCTCATGTTTAGAGCAAGACAGAAAGCGCCCGCCCCGGATCCGGATGGGCGGAATTAAGCCCTGAGAGGCATCCTGTAACCTCAATATATTGAAAGTCGATTTACGAACCGACAGAAGAGCGGGTAGAGCACTTGAGAAACGAGAGATTGACGGGTAGGTCACTCGAAGAACCCACGCGGGCAACTGTGGGTGGCGAGGAACGAGAAACCTCGGCATCCGGGGGAGAGATAGGAACCCGATAAACGGAGTCGATCAAAAGCTTGATTCATTCTTGTAAAAAGATAGTATAACAATAAAAGCAACAACAACAAAAAAAAAAAAACGATACGCAATTTTGAAAAAAAAAACGATATGCAATTTTGAAAGAGTATTGTTTCTTTCGTTATTTTTAATTGTAGACCGAAGTGACTAGTTTATAAAGCCGGAAACAATTTTGAAATTTGTTTGGAAGTTGACCACATATGCAGCGTATATAAGTGGGATAACTTCTAATAATTTCAATACATAATTCTGGGCATGACGGTAAACTGCATGAGGAGGTTGTGAGAAGCATGGGACCACTTCTTAATTGTTGTTGTTCTCAGGTTCACCCTGACCCGGAGTGGTAGCGCTTATTAGGGTCCCAGCTATGGGCAAATAGTCAACCCCCACAAATTAGGGTCAAAACACTATAAAAGTATAAAAATAGACTTTTATAGAAATATATATATATATAAATAGACTTTTGTAGAAATATATACATAAAAATAGGCTTTTATAGAAAAATATACATTTCTGAAGGAAAAATATTAACAATACATTTTTGAAGAAAAAATGATTACCATAATACATTTACGAAGGAAAAAAAATATTCTCCACAAAACATTTTTGAATACAAAAGTAGAAGATATTTTCAGTTTTCTGAAATAAAACAAAGAATACAAACAAAAATTGGGTCCCAGCTGTGGGCAAATAGTTAACCCCCACAAATTAGGGTCAAAACACTATAAAAGTATAAAAATACACTTTTATAGAAATATATACATAAAAATAGACTTTTATATAATAATATACATTTCTGAAGGAAAAAATTACCAAAACACATTTTTGAAGGAAAACATTTATTCTCAGCAAAACATTTTTGAATACAAAACTAGAAAACATTTTCAGTTTTCTAAAATAAAAAAGAATAAATACAAACATTTTTCATTAAAATCTAACTAAATCAACATTCTCACTATAACGGAACATTAAGAAATACCTTAAAATCCTACATTTTTGGCATTAAATAAACCACAGTGGTTTATATGCGGCTAAACAAAAGTCAGACTCAACTTTCAATACATATATCTGATCTTTTTTTGTAATCATTTCACCCCAAGCAAGGCAGAAATGCCACTGGTGCGCAGGAAGTTACAGTGAAACAATAAAAGAAGGTATAGAGTATGTCGAAGAATAGATAAGAGATGGTTGGCTGTCAAGCAGATAAAGATGGTAACTGGCGTTGCATTTGAACTTTTGGCTATTGTAGATATCAGGGAATCAAGCAAATAGAAATGAGTTCCATAAACGAAAAGTGTGAGAAAATAAACTGTTAGAGTAGAAGAGTAGGGTACTGTTAATTAATTCGATGTAAAACGGTGGGACATTCATGCCAATTCAGTAGCACGTGTAAATACCAGGGAAGAAAGCTAGTGAGAGCAGATGCCATGAAAATACTTGTTGAAAATACAAAGGGAAAGCCACATCACGTAGGTGAGAAAGTAGTTGAAGGCCAGCTGCCATGTCAGGATTTGTTATATTGCAGATCCTCACTTGGATTTTGTCAAGAACCAGAAATAGCAACAGAATTCAAAGCACGGAGGAATGGTAGATGTATTAAGTTACAGTTATTCAAAATGGATTCTGACAACAGGCATGTCTATGATAATTGAAGTTGGTCATAACTATTTTTTACTTTCTTTTTTTAACTATAGTTGCCCTATTTTGGTACTAACCACATTTTTTCACAAAAGGCTGCCCCTCTTCAAACGCGTTAATTTATTGTAATTTACGTGTTTTTTTTTATTGGGGTAATAGATTTGTATTATTGTATAAAATATAATAATAACTATTTTTAATATATACAATATTATAATTATATGCACACAAAGGAATAAACAGTAGCAAAATCTCATAAAAACGAACCTAATCGCAAACTGATCACTGGAAATATCAAGGGTAAATCCAACGCAAGGAAAAGGTCAAGAGGGCTCTGAAAAGAGGCTAATGTAAGCGATTATCATAAAAACGATTAAGTGATAAACCTGAAGGCATAAATCCTGATTAAATGCGTTTTTTTTTTGCTCTTTGCAAATTTCCCTCTTGTGTAGAACACACACAAACATACACACAATATATATATATATATATATATATATATATATATATATATATAATAACATTAACTATAGCAACAACAATACTAATAGTAAAACTAGTATTAATCAAGCTATAAAATAAATAGTCTTGTATAACCCACTGAGAACGATCTCGGAGGGAAAAAAAGGGGAAGCAAAAAAAGAAACAAACGAAGTACATGAACAAAAAGTCAAGCACTCGTAAGAAAGAAAAAAAACCCAAGACGAAAACCCTAACACTAAAGCGCTCAATACCAAAGTAGAGCAAACAAAGACCGTGGTCCGTTGTTCTGTCTTGCTTAGATTTCTGTCTTTACCCTTTGTCTTTTACACTCTGGAAGAATGGTAAACTTTGAAAAACAGTAACTACTCTGGCATGTACGCATCGCTCATTCAGTAAAATGAATTAGATCACTCTGGCTATTGGGCGCGTATAATGATAATATACACGCTAAAAAGTTTGCCTTCTTCTACCGAACGCCCATAGCCCAGCGGTAGAATCGCCGACTGACGCCAATTCGGTCGGGTTTCAATCCTGGGTTAAAAAGCAATCAGAGTCTAACCGTATTGATGAGCTGTGATACGGCGAAACAGATCTGTCCGCGGATGACTATATATATATATATATATATATATATATATATATATATATATATATATATATATATGTGTGTGTGCTCTTGTCGCTCCTTTTTAATATTTCCCAAGCTTACAGCCATATTTCGTTGAAACATAGGTTCCTGTACCATCAACAAAGTTAAGCAATGTCGAGCCTGGTCGGTACCTAAATGAGTGACTGCTTGGGAAT
The DNA here is from genome assembly GCA_037127315.1 of Ascarosepion bandense. Taxonomy (NCBI): domain Eukaryota; kingdom Metazoa; phylum Mollusca; class Cephalopoda; order Sepiida; family Sepiidae; genus Ascarosepion; species Ascarosepion bandense. Next base: position 8,041,029 of record JBBBDQ010000118.1, on the reverse strand, counting down.
ATCATGTGTTCTAACCTTGGATGTACGAGGGTCGGTACGTAAATGAGTGACTGCTTGGTAATATCAGGTGTTATAAGCTTGGATGTACAGGGGTCGGTAACTAAATGAGTGACTGCTTGGGAACATCAGGTGTTATAAGCTTGGATGTACGGGAGGGGTAATGGATAATAGCTTGGGGTCGTTAATCGGAGAACGGAGTTCCATTTCCAGTTGGGTTTGTTATATTCACTTATGCGTAAATATCCTTGGGAAAGGTATGAATCCATCAGCTAGGGAGATTTTAGAAGAATACAGCGCAAACTAGGTTTCATTGCTAATCATTGCGCTCGTTATCAGTTTCATCGGAAATTAGTGTTGCATTAATAAATTTACTGGGAAATATCTTTTCATATGATATGTGTTGTGGGTATCTCCCTTTTCTCTATGATAATGGACTCGACTTGAGTATACATATACTCCTGCCATATTGAGATACGTAAGATCCATCCGAGTTTATCTCCGCATATGACACTGTCGGTTCTCTGCCCGGATCACCCACTCTAAAAAGGCCTTGTGTCACATTTTGCCCAAAGTGGAGGGGGCTGATTGATATCGTTCCGTCAGAGTTTATCTCCGGACTTGACACTGTCGGCACTCTGTCTTTGGGCGGAGAGCATAAACCCAGTCGTGGCTATACGGAAGGGTGGAGTCACGACTGGGTAAAGTCAGCCAGGTATTTTTGGCTGGGCTATATGGCCCGGATCACCCACTTTAAAAAGACCTTGTGCCACATTTTGCCCCAGTGGGGTATGGATAAATATCGATCAGTGAGAGTACCGTATCAGAACAGTGTCTGATCCGCAATTATCGAATGATACCGAAGTTTACACAGAGAATACCGCATCAGTAGTCATAGTAGCTCTGAGCTCCACCCACCAGTATAATATTACACGGATATACTATTTCCAGAACGGCTTCACTTCAAAGACTTGTATACCTCTATTCCGTAGAAATCGTATTCCCGGATTACTAACCTGCACTCCAGTCTGTATCTTTACGTTTAATATAACCTATTTTTCTATCTCAAATATCTGTTTTGTTGTTCATTATTTTGTATGGTTCCTAACCTGGAGTCCTCAACAATATATATATATATATATATATATATATATATATATAGTCATCCGCAGAGAGATCTCTTTCGCTGTATCATCACAGCTCATTAAGTACGGTTCGACACCGATTGCTTTTAACCTAGGATTGAAACCCGACCGAATTGGCATCAGTCAGCGATTCTACCACTGGGCTATGGGTGCTCGGTAGAAGAAGGCAGGCTTTTTAGAGTTTATATTATTATTATACAAGCCCAATAGCCAGAGTGCTCTAATTCATTAGTGAATGAACCATGCGTACATGCCAGAGTAGCTACTGTTTTTCAAAGTCTACATATACTCCTTCCATAGAACAGTGACTGATCTGTAGGTTACCGAGAGAAACCGAAGTTTTCACAGAGAATACCGCGTCGCTCTGAGCTCCACTCAGCAAGAATAATATTACACGGATATATTAGTTCCAGAACGGCTTCACTTTAAAGACTTGTATACATCTATTCCTTACTAATCGTATCCCTGGATTACTAACCTGCACTCCAGTCTGTATCTTTACGTTTAATATAACCTATTTTTCTATCTCAAATATCTGTTTTGTTGTTCATTATTTTGTATGGTTCCTAACCTGGAGTCCGCAACAATATGGGAACCTCGACGTGATGTAATGGTTAGCAAGCTTATCTCTTTAGAAGCTATTAAAATTGAGTAGCGAGTTCGATACTCACTGGGTACCACATACTTTCGGCCTTGTGCCAAATCTAAGTGGCGATTAGAAAATCGACTCTAGCAATCCTATCTTATGACATCGGATCCTCAAAGTGATGTAATGGTTAGCAAGTTCGATCCATACTGTGTAGCCCTTACTTTCGCCCTTGTGAAAGTCGACTTTTTAATAATCCTCTTTTTTTATGACGGGGAACCACGACGTTGTGTAATAGTTAACAAGTTTGTCTCATTAGGAACTATTACAACTAAGTTGTGAGTTAGATCCTCACTGGATACCCCATATTTTCAGCCTTGTGCGACATCTAAGCGCGAGGCTTAGAAAATCATCTTTCTTATGATTATTCACATTAACAATACTTGACATTTTTTTATAAAAGCACAAGACAATGAATCCAGTTGGCCTTAGTGAGGAGCATTCATCTTCGAAAAAACTGTACCAAACAACAGAAACCATAACACTTGAGGACTTTCAACAATAGGAGAAACTAAAATGTATTTAAATATATATATATATAAAAGGCAATATGTGAGTCTGTGTGTGACTGTTCCCTATGCACGCCTACATTTTTTAAACTACGCCATTCAAACTTTCTAGGGACACATATCTACAGAGAAGCCAGGTCGACACATACTTTTTGAGTTTTAAGTTCAGCAATTTTCCCCTTCGCAGATTTTGGCCAATGGACACGATTGTTTACATTTACTCCGTAAAACATCTAAGAACTAAGATGGCTGCTGAATTACGTCACAGAAATCAAATCACGTGTCAACGCGACTAAAATATTTTTTATTAAAAAAAAACATGAGTTTTATATTTAATTTATATTCCGACATTTTACGTCACAGAAATCAAAGCACACGTGTCAAATGTGATTAATTTATTTCTTATTAAAAAAAATTAGCCTTTATATTTAATTTTTATTCAGACGTTTTAAAATTCATTTGGTCAACAAAAAATGTGAATATTTTTCCCCGTAATTTTGAAACAAAAATATTTTTTTTAAAAAAGTGTTTTTTCAAACAAAAACAAAATATGTAAAATAAAAAGTAGCATATTCTCCTACAACTAAAATGTTCTGAGTTGCACGGGCAACGCCAGGCTATGATGCTAGTATATACTAGCAGTATAGCCCGGCGTTGCTCGGGTGTAATGAAAGCTTTAAAACTAATCCATGGTCCTGGAGCTTAGACTCTTTGGACGTTGGCACGAAAGACTAAAAAGCAGTAGTTGTTTCCAGTTAAAGCGAAACCGTAGACTGAAAGAAAAATGAATGGATGCAAGTCAAGTTTTGAAGTTTGGTGAGAATCGGATAAAAATTGTGGATTTGTATAAAGAAAATACAGACAGATAAACAGACACATACACAAACATCTTGCCTTTTATATATATATATTATCGATTTTCTGCACTATTGTAAGAACTGCAACCTTGAAACTTCTGAATATCGTTTCTTGAAAATTTACACTGTTGTACTATAAGTGTCTGCGAGTATTCTTAGCTAGGTTTTGTGTCAAGGTACCCCCGATAAATATCGAAAATCAATAATCGAAAAAATCGTGTTATAGAATGAGGGATCCGATTTTAATCAAATTTGATACACTCATAGGCAAAAACATAAGAAACGATATTCAGAAGTTTCAAGGTTGCAGTTCTTACAATAGTGCAGAAAATCGATAATATATATATATATATATATATATATATATATATATATATATATATATAAACTAAAGGCAAGATGTTTGTGTTTGTCTCTGTTTATCTATCTGTATGTCCTTTATGCAAATCCACAATTTTTATCCGATTCTCCCCAAACTTCGCACAAATATTTAGGCTGAGTCTGAGCTCCATGACCATGGATTAGTTTTAAAGCTTTCATTACACCCGAGCAACACCGGGCTATACTGCTAATAGCACATAAAACCCAAGTGGAAAATAATATCACAATCAAGACGTTAACATAACCTACTACTACAAAAACGTGTTATGAAGAAAACCCCCGTCAATACTGGGAAGAGCGATAACAGCTACTGGATTTGAGAAACTTATTTTTCTGAATAATTGCGGTACTAAATTCTTGGTAAATAAAAGCCGAATGTTTCCTTATGAAGAATCGCCTAATAATAACTTAACATTTTTATTATGCAATTCTCCAAATATGTGACTCACAGTGAGAATATGACTTTCTACTCTTTACTAATCATCTATAAGGATAACTTGTTAGCCGGTGCAAAATGAAGAAGCAGCCAGGTATAAATATATATTTGGCTTAGATTGGGTTACTTACAAGTTCACGCGTATAAAGCACGCAGTGAGGATCACACTCACTATTCAATACTAATGATCTAGGACGTGCTTATCAAAGAATGGGTATCAATGTGAAAAGTGGGATTTGCGAGCCGAAATGAAATTCCAGATTAATACCTTATTCATTTTCGCATTAATCAGCCAGTCAGTTAAGCGCCATACATGATACTCGCTTCGGCGATCATGTCTGTTTCTCTGACTAAGCCGAAAATTTTCTCGAAGAAGATTGCCATTTATTTCTACGGTAGATTGGTTACCAACCAAGGCTACAGAATCCAATCTGTCCTGCTATTCAACTCATAGCTGGAGGGAAAAGAGGTGGGTTCATACTTTTCCTAAGGATATTTACGTATAAGTGAATGCAACGAATTCAACTGGAATTTGAACTCGACTCTCAGATTTCTCATTCTGAGCCGATATCCATTACTTCGTATAAATACTTTGCGAAAATCATCTATCCATCTCTAAACTTGTGTCCCATTGCCTATAGGTTAAACAGTAAAGATGACTAAGCTCTCTAGCTTTGTATGGTAACCAGTCTAAATGACTACTTTGAATTTGGAAACTAGATAAAGGAAGAAGTAGAATTCTTGGTAATTTAAAGAAAATATCAGAAACTGTGCGTTGTGGTGCAGCGGATATCGACTCAGAACGACAAACTGGGTAACCGAGTTCGAATTCCAGTTGAAATCCTTGCATTTACTTACGCACAAATACTCTTAGGAAAGGTATTAATCCGTCACTTCTCTCCAGTTATGGGTTAAATAATAGGACAAATTGGGTTCTATAGATTTGGTTGTCAACCAGTCTACCGCAGAAAACAACCTACTGGGGGATAATCTTCTGTCCAGTCAGTCATGTCTCTTTCGAGACATGATCACCCCAGCGTGTATCACGTATGGCACTTAACTGACTAATAGAAACCGATCGCCTACGTCCAAAATGGAAATAAAAAAAATGTAATGATCTGCAAGAGTAGTTTTTCCACCAATCATTACACAACAAGATATTATTTACAAACTTCTGTTGAGTACGACTTATGGCGACAAATAAGAGGCAGCTAATGCGAATCAAATTAATAATGATCTGCTACAATAGAACGCTACTCACAGGGTGCCGGGTAGGGAAGCCGTGTGCCACAGACATTAAACCAAAAGTTCTCGGGGCACAAAAGAAACATCCAACATAAATGTGCGACGTTAAAACAGACTTTCTGAAACGAAACGGTTGCTTTTTTTTCTGTTTATCTAATTTCTTAAACACCACGTTTAAATGAGATGGGAATTGACATTACATTTAAATTGCTGGCGGTTGTAGCCGTCAAGAAAGCAAGTATATGGAAGAGAGTTATATAGGCGGGAGGTGCGAGAAAAGTAGCTGTTGGAGTAGAATTGATCTAACTGTAAATAGGTGGGACCTTGTTGCCAGTCTGCGAGTAAGTTCTTGTGTCGGGGGCACCAGAGGCTTAAGTTCTTGGGAGCAGAAGCAATGGAAATATTTGTAGAATAGACAGAGGGAAGCCACATCCCGCCGGTGAGAAAGTGGCTGGCTGAATTCGAGCTGCCAACTCAGAACCTATCACATTACAGATTCTCCTTTGGAGCCTGTCGAGAACACTGAAATGAACAGCAGGGGCGCCTGACCAGATATGACAACAGTATTCTCTACGTTTAAATGAGATACTATGATCAACATTCATTAGCGGTTCTTTATATTTTCCTATATTTGCTAATTTTTTTTCAAGAAATTTGTTACGCTTTCAAAATCATTTCCAGTTAATTACGGTGTTTTTTGTGATAGTCTGCGACTCAACCTTCTCCACCACTGGTCCGACTGGACATCAGCCTGCTTCCCATCGCTTCATTACCTTCAGGCTAATTAGTTCGAGAAGATTAACAAACATTGTTCGTGTAATTAATTGTCAGTAACCGGCAACTGTACAAGAAACCTTAATTGCAAGAGGTCGTAAACAGACTTCATTATCTTTTGATAATTGTTCTGGATGCAAAAGCAGTTTGTTTGACGTGGACTAAGAAAACAGGTAAGTCTGGTTTCCGTAATTGAAAGAGACCATAGTGTTTGCAAAACATCAGGTATGTTTTCGTGGGATAAAATCTTCACTTCTCAAAAACTGGAATTATTCATGAAAGAGAAAGTGGAAGTTTCTACTTAAGGCTTTTACAGAAATAATCGACACCTGGGTATATGGAATATTACAAGGATCGACGCTGCAAAAACGGCACATCTTAGAGAAATTATTTTAGGACAATACCATTCAGTCAGTCAGTAAAGTGCCATACGTGAAACACGCTTGGGCGATCATGTCTTGAAAGTGACATGACTCACTGGGCAGGAGATTATCCCGCAGTAGGTTGCCATTGCTTAAAATGCTATAATTTGATGTCTAACAATATTTCTACACTAATTTACAACTTAATAATATTAAAACTGTTTGCACTCATTCCGAGAATAAAGGTCCTTTTTTACTTGTTGATTTTTTTTTTTTTGTATTATCTTTTTTCTATATGCCGTGTCTCTTCAGTGTGTTGGCAGTCATGATTCTCCACAGTTCCAAATCCTTTACAGGGTTTAGAAAATGTTGTCTTTTCCCTATCACTCTTCTAACATACATTTGCACTAGATCATTAGGTGGCTATTTTTCACAGTCATTTTTGCCTCTTATACATTTTGCGAGAGCAAAATTTTCCAAGTTGTCTTCCCTTATTTACCCAAGAAATTTAAACTGTCTTTTTCCGATGTTAAATAGAAGTATCCTTTTTATGTTTTGCATTTTATGTAAAACTTCGTCGTTGCTGTCCAATCCATGTTCAGTCTTCGGTATTCTCAGCGTTCTTTTGTAGAATTGAATTCGGTTGATTTTTCATCTATGAGGAAATTTCCCAGTATCCACTGTCATATAGAAGCACTAACATTACGTAACTTGAGTTTGAGTTTTGTTTAACGGCATATCAACCTCTGTGGGTTATTTAATGCCAAAAAGTTGGGGTTTTAAGGTATTTGTTTAATGTTCGGTTACAGTGAGAAGGTTGATTTAGTGAGATTTTAATGAACATTTTTGTTTTTATTCTTTTTTATTTTAAAAAACTGAAAATGTCTTCTAGTTTTGTATTCAAAAATGTTTTGCTGGGAATAATTTTTTCCTTCAAAAATGTGTTATGGTAATAATTTTTTCTTCAAAAATATATTGTTAGTAATATTCCTTCAGAAAAGTATATTTTTCTATAATAGTCTATTATTATGTATATAATTCTATTGTAACCCTACTTTCACGCCGGTATATATATATATACATATATATATATATATATATATATATATATATATAATTTTGATTTAATACAACGGAATAAGAGAAATTGATATTAGAGGTATTAGTTGTGTTTTATTGTAATCCGCGATGTGAGCTTACGTAAAAACAAAAGATATTTTTGATACTATTATGTACTTGTAAAATCCGGAGAATAGAGAAATTGGCTGATAATTCGGAAAAAAATAGTATCTTTTTTGTATACGAAACGAATTGTTTTGAGCCAAGTAGATGCTTGAAAAATGGCCGTAGTCATAACAAAATGTCAGGATTTCCTTCATGATATTAGGTAGGATTAAATTCTCAAAAATTATTCCTGGGAACAGATTCTAAAATCGAAAAACAGGTGATGTAATTAAAAGAAAAAAGACAGAAAGACATTACGTCATGTGAGCTATTGACATTTCATTCGTCGAGCCATGGCTCCCCGTAAATTGTATGGGTGGAAAATAATCTCATTGGTCAAAGCTTTGAGTCGCGCAGATCCCCAGAGAGATTTGGGGATAGCTATAAAAATCCGAACTCAGTGCGAAAAATGAGAGTTGTTTTGGTAGTTTTTGAAAATGCAGTCCAAATGTAACGACTAAAGGGGAAAGAGTTCCCAGCTGGGGAGCCACGACCCAGGAGCTGGTCGCCCACCATAGAACTCATGGCTGAAGATGTAAAGAAACGTAGAAAAGCCTGCCGTCCAGTTAATGTCGAATAATGCGCCCCCGATAAGAACCCCGAAAGAACTTTATTGTTTTAAAAGTTATTTTGAGTATTGAAAGTTCTGATTATTCTTAACGAAAAGTTCGCACTGCTATGAAAATAATTAAGTAATAGTTGCTGAGAGAGGTTTTCGAGCGACAAAGATCAAACGCCCCCCACCACAATGCTGCCGCTCGTCGCTCTGTTATTTGGCTGTCTCTACAAAATTTGATAAAGGCCGAAGAGACGTGTTTTTATCTGGAGAATTGACAGCCTGATTATTTTTAAAAATTGAAAGCTCTGATTACATTTAACGAAATTCGGAAGGATTTGTTTTTATTTGAAGATTGAAAAGCTCTGATATTTTTAATGAAACTTAAAAAGGACTTATTTTTATTTGAAGATTGAAAGCTCTGATACTTTTAAACGAATCCTCTCTCCGTTGTAAACTTGAATTTCGACAATGGTATTTTCTGCTTTTGTAATTATTTATTTTTTTATTATAAAGACTTTCTTTCGTAACTCATCCAGGCGTCTTCAAACTTATTCATTTATTTAAATTTTTTTTTTTTTTTGGTGCCGTAATCTTTTTATTTTAACCACAAGTGTACACAAGTGTCCGGCTTGGATATGGTAGAAATACGGCTACCGGGTTTTCACAAGGTGACTTTCTGAGATAAAAAGAACACAGCTTTAGCAGTAAGTTGGTTGTTGTAATAGACGTCTTGAGGACCAGCTACTGTGACGAGATCATCACGACTAGCGGCCCGAAAGCGTTGACATAATTGGTGCCGTTTCGACATCATCATCGCAGCAGGCTCCGTTCCCGAACCAGCGAACCAACCAGCCGGGCAGACGAGTGTTACACTATAAAAGTGTATTTTTATACTTTCATTGAGTTTTGACCCAAGTTTGGGGGTTAACTATTTACCCATAGCTGGGACCCTACCACTCCGTGTCAGGGTGAACCTTAGAACAACAGCAATTGATAGGTGGTTCAATGTTACTCACACCCTCCCAATCAGAGGCCTTGGTGCCAGATGCCGTTTCGCGTCATGCCCAGGACCAGTTCAGTACTGTTCACATTGTTTTTACCGAAATTTTACTGTTTATTAGTACTTTACATATCTTTTAGGGGCATTTCCCGCTATCGCAATGTCCATTCGAATTTCAGTATTACACTTTTCATTTTCTGTGAAAACACTTCCTAATATATTTAATTTTTGTATTTGCTTGATTGTCATAAAGGTAATGAAAATGTTTTGCATAAAGAAAGTTTTAAAAAGCAGTACATTTTTTTTAATCGCTTCACCCCAAGCAAGGCGGTACCACCACTGGTGCGCAGGGGGCTATATAAGAGTAAGCTTAAACAAGAGGAGAATGACGAGAAGGACGAACCAGTTACAGGGTTTGTCAGAGAAAAGGCAAGAGAAGGATGGGGACACAGGTGTGAAGAGAGTTGCAAAGGTAGAGAGAAAAAAGAACAAGGTATACAGGATGATGTAGAAAGAACTGGAGTCAAGTGGATAAGAGATAGGTATTGACATTGCATTTAAATTCCAAGTATATGGAAGAGAGTTATATAGGCGGGAGGCGCCAGAAAAGTAGCTGATGGAGTAGAATTGTCGGTTGCATTTGGTTGATCTATGTGTAAATGGGTGGGACCTTGTTGCCAGTCTGCGAGTAAATTCTTGTGTCGGGGGCACCAATTACTTAAGTTCGTCGGAGCAGAAGCAATGAAAATATTTTTAGAATAGACAGAGGGAAGAACACTGAGATGAACAGCAGGGGCGCCTGACCAGATATGACAGCAGTATTCTATGCACGGACAGATGGTTGGATTAACAAGGATAAATCTTCATAATCGTCTCTAGAAGATGAGCTCCATAGAAGTATGTTGTAGGTATGGCGGGGTTTATTAATCATTTTGAGTTCTTAAAAGGTAGTAAAACACTAAATGCATATTTATAGATACAGCAATTGCAATGTGCCCATGAAGGTTTGCTGGAAAAAGTTGCACGCGTTTGCTAATAGGTAATGATTTTCTTCTCTTCTCTTCGCCCAACATCACGATCTAATATGCGTAAATGAGATATTTGTGTGATCATCTGCAACGTTTTTTTTTCTTCCTTCACGAGCGCGTTAATAACAGCAAACGCGTTCAGGAAATTTCATTGTCCGATGCAAACTGCAAAGAGGAACGATCGTTTTATTTACTTCTTTATGAAAATATACAAGAGGTGCAATCAACAAGTTTATTTTCATACCCTGCCTGGTGGCAAACGCTGCCAGTGGCGCCAGAGGTAGCGGTCCCGCCATAGCCACCGAAACCGTGACAGCACCCCTGGTCGGCGGCTGATGAAGACAGGGTATTGCACGTGCTAACACACGTTGTATGTTACAAAATGAACAAAGCAAACACGCATACAGTAACATAATACTAAAAAAATAGAACTCGGTTGGTCTGCTTTACACCCTACACGATATTATTTTATTTCTTTGTTAGAGCTTTTCTGTTATTTTAATTTGTTAGGTTGTTGTAAAATTGTTTGTTTGTTACACCAACGTAACTGTTTTTTTTTTGTTTTTTTTTTACCCTCTGACCCCTATAATTATCGTTCTCTCAGCCTACTACCGATCTTTGGCTAAGTGTTCGAAGCCATCATTAACGCCGAGGTAGTGCGACACCTCACAGCCTTCAGACTCTTCTCTGACAAACAGTATGGTTTCCGCTTCACCAGGTCTACTGCTGATATACATAGAATCCACAGCTAAATCCGTTGCTAAGAAGGTCGGTTCTCTGTGCAGAACCAGGAAGTTTTCTCTCGGCTGAAACAATCCAGCACTTATACAAATCTGCCATCCGTTCGAGCATTAAATACTGCTGCCATATCTGGTCGGGTGCTCCTGTTATCCACCTAGGGGTCCTTGACAAAACCCAACGGAGAATCTGTAATGTGATCGATCCCGACTTGGCAGCTCAAATACAGTCGCTTACTCACCAACGCAGTGAGGCTTCCCTGTGTCTCTTCCACAAGTACTTTCACGGCTTCTGCTCTGATGAACTTAGCTCACTGGTGCCCCCTATATATACGAATTTACTCGAGCCACGAGGTTAGCAACTAGGTCCCACCCTTTTACTGAGAAGCCGTAAGATGTAAACGCAAATTCTACTCCAACAGCTTCTTTTCTCGCACTTCTAGCCTGTGGAATTCATTTCTATTTACTTGCTTCCCCGACAGCTACAATCTCTAAGAATTTAAATGTAAAGTCAATAGTCATAACCTATCTCACTAACTTGCATCTTCTCTCTCATGCTTTCATCTTATTTCTTCAGTATTCTCATCCCTCTGTTACCCGCTTCCTGACACCCCCTGTATTTTGTCACTCCTTCTCATAACTTTCCTCCTATGTAAACCCCTGTCCAACAGAGTCCTTGTTTGGGGCGATACGATTATAAAAAATAAAAAAAATGTTTATATATATATATATATATTCCAGAAAAGTGAAAGAACACGTAGATTGAAAACCCACTGTTCAAGCATTTACTTTTATAAAGAGTAGAGCTTAATCTTATGATTTTGTTATTTCAATAGTTTATAAAAGCATAATATTACTGCACAAAAATTTTCATGTTTCAGAACAAGACTATTCTTCTTCAGGTGATATGTTAAATTAAATGGGGAAAACGATTTATTTTTGAAAATATAAGATGAATTTCTGGTTATTTAGAAAATTAGGGAGTGGTAGTAGGAGGAAATGCATTTGGGTGTGTCAAAAAGTTTAAATCAAGATTTAGAATTATGTAACCATGGAGATTTTAAATAACACAAATTTAAAAATAATTAAATAACACAATTTTTAAAAAATTCCATATTTACATAATTGAGTGTATTAAACTTTCGTCCGTCCTCGAACTGTTTAATACACTCAATATAATTGTAATCTTTGATAATGGCTGAGGTAAGCCGAAAGCTCAGAAAGGATTAAATAAAAAAACATGCATCAATATTATGACTTCCTTTCTACTTTCAACGATAATGCTATATATATGTATGTATATATATATATATATATATACAGACATGTGTACGAGAGAGAGAGAGAGAGAGAGAGAGAACGAAATAAAAGTGCATAAACATAAAAATCAACACTACATTCTATCAGTTCCATAGCTTAAGAGATTATGGTTATGTATGTGTGTGTGTGTGTGTGTGTGTGTGTGTGTGTGTGTGTGTGTGTGTGTGTGTGTGTGTGTGTGCTGCGTCTTACATTATTCGCTACTTTTAATGTTTCAGTTTTTTAAAAAATTAATAAAGGATTTTGCACTGAAATATTTAGAGTCTAAAGAATTATATTTTACTTATTTCTCTACTGTAGACAACATGGCCGATGTTTTTTTTAACATTCTTCCAGTTTTTATTATTAGCTTCTTTAGCGAGTGTATAAGAAACAATATGTTGTAAACAACAACCAAACAATATTACTCAACACAGAAAAATATCTTAGAGAATACATTGAAAACTATATATATATATATATATATATATAAAATAAATTTCGATGTTTAAATCAGTTGTATGGCCATTTCTACATGAAATCCCTAAGAGAAATTTCACGCCTGATTGGCAACTTCTTTATTTCAAAATAAACTGAGATATTTTACCGGCGGAAGTTATATATATATATATATATATATTATCACAGAAAAATGAAAGGTGTGGGATTAATAAGAAAGTAGACAGAAATCAATGTCTATTTTTAGATTTTTGGAAAACCTTACTTTTAAACTGAGTTAAGAGTTTTAAGTTAAAATTTAGCATTGTCTGACTCTAAGAAATGGAAGAGGAAAGTTAAAGGAAAGAAAGAATTGAAAGAAGTGGGGAGGGGTGGTTGACAGAGACGTAAGCTAAGAAAAAAAGAAAGGAAAGGAAAGAAAAAGAAAAAAGGGAAAAAATCACCATAGAAACGTTAACAGACTTGTTGACAAATAAATCATAGCGGTTTTTGGTTTAAATAAATGGAATGAAGTTTATATATATATATATATATATATATGAGTGGAATAATATTCCTTGTCCAAAGAAACACTATTTTTAAAAAAGTGCTCAATACAAAGAAGAGCTAATATTTATTCAGAAATTATAACATGGATTTGTTACAATATCACTACAAATGTAGCTATTTTGTTTCGACACTTCTTGTGTCTTGTCAAGTGATGTGGTTATTTTAAATTGAATGGTTTTAAAAGGTTAAAAACAAGCAAGACCCCTTTAATCAGGGAGGCATTATTGTGTGTACAATGTGGACCAATCAGAGTAAAGCAACAATATTGTCTTGGTTTCACGCCCTTTTGATCGTCTAACAAACTGTTTTGATTTTTTATTTAAAGTACTGGATATATGCAGAGATGCGTATATTGATGAATTTTTTTGAAGGTGGGATGAACTTTGGGAGGAACATTTTTTGTCGTGACGCCATTTATACAAACACAGACATAAATTAACACTTGTACAACCACTGACGTGCGCAGAGACACACGCACACGCGAGGCTAAACAATTGAGGCCCACAGTCATAACTTCATTTGAAAGATATGGAGCTTAGCATATATATGTATATGTATGACGTTTTGCACATGCATACGCTTTTAACTTTAGCTTGTGTTTTAGCGTAAGTATATATTTAATTATGTTTATATGTTCATATGCATTGAAATATGATTATGTTTATCCCGACCCGATTCATCCAAAGCCGGTAACGTTATGAATTCGCCTTGACTGTATCCAATATGTAGCAATTTAGCGCCTTTAAAAGTTAACGGACAAACTGACAAGTCGATAATGGCTAAATTTTGTAATTTGTGTATGTATATATGCGTGGGTGTATTAACCTATATGTGTCTGTTTCCTAGTGTTTGTGAATATACTCGTCTATTTTCCCATGTGTGAATGTTTGTAGGTTTATTTATGCATGCGTTCTTTCTCTTCCTCGTTTAATATATGAATAACTTTCTAAATCTACTAAATTGTTAAACTAAAAAAGAAAATATGCATTTATATATATATATATATATATATATATATATATATAACATTTCGCAACAATTAATAATGCTGATCTCAATTTAATCAAATTTTAATATCAATTCCCACCAAGATTAATTTTAAGTCTGCCCACACATTCTCCAAATTAGAAGTTGCCTTACTCTGACTGATCCACATTTTACATACAATAATGCCTCCCTGATTAAAGGGGTTTTGCTTGTTTTTAACCTTTTAAAACCATTCAATTTGAAATAAAACACATCACTTGACAAGACACAAGAAGTGTCGAAACAAAATACAACTTTTGTAGTGACATTGTAACATATAATTTCTGAATAAATATTATATATATATATATATATATATATATATATATGGGGATTTTTTGAACGCTCAATTTTTTAAATTACAAGAAATTAGAACGTTTATATCCATGGTTGTATGAACCTAATAAGTATTTTTTGTATGGTTACAATTAGTCATAATTTCTGTTCTTTCATTCAATAATTCATTTTTTTTGGGGGGGTGGGGAATAGCATAATCGCTAAGTTTTCTTCCTGGCACAGTCTACATATTTTGCCATCATTGTAAGGCTTGGCTGTTTTTACTATACTTCACGTTATGTCTGGGTCTTTTCCATATTTTAATTTCAATTCCCACACGTGGTTAGCCAGTTTTGTACACTTTTTAAAGTTTTCTATTTTAAATATAGACTTGTGATTGAATCACCTGGTCCCAAAGGTGTCTTTGGTTGATCCTAGGTATATTTTGTTTTGACCATTTAAGTCATTACAAAGCAAAGGTACGTGACATTTTTAGGGGTGATAATGGTTTATTGATAGAATTCTTAATAATTAACCATATCTGCGGGGAAGAATGGGATTCATACATTTTCCAAGAGTATTGTTTTTCTTTTTTAAATCATTTCACCCCAAGCAAGGCATTCCAGTGCCACTATTGCGCAGGGGCTTACATAGGGAAAAGTGATTAGAAAGAGTGGTTAGATATAGGAAATGTCAGAGGGAGGGTGATAGATAGGATACCGAGGATGAGGGTTGGGTAGATGGGAAGAGTTTTTAAGAGAATGGATGCGACTTTGTGTGTTAGGAGTTGTCTTATTGACCTTACATTTAAACTCCTGGAGATTGTAGCTGTCAGGGAAGCAAGTATGTGGAAGGGAATTCCACAGGCGGGAAGTGCGAGAAAAGAAGCTGTAAATTCACGCGAAAGTATATATAACGATTCTAAATAAAACTGGAACTCATCGATTAACGATCACTCAGTCAGTTGAGTGCCATACGTGATACACGCTTTGGGCGATCATGTCTCGAAAGATACATGACTGATTGCGCAGAAGATTATCAGGTAGTAGGTGGCCATTGCTATCTGCGGTAGACTGGCTGCCAGCCAAAGCTATAGAACCGAATCTCTCTTATTAGTTGACCCATAACTGGAGAGAAGAGAGGGATTGATACCTTTTCCAACGATATTTGTGCGTAAATGAATAAAAAGAATTCAACGGGAATTCGAACTCGGCTCCCCGATTTGTCATTCCGAGCCGATATCCACTGCACCATAACGCACCTCCGATACCTAGCCATTATCCATTCATTACCCGCGCATCAAAGCACCTATTATTCCCAAATGGTCATTCAATCTAGAAACTCTTCATGTTTGACGTTGCTTTTCTTCGCTGATGGTACGAGAACTGGTGTTTCAACGTGGCTTGGCCGTAAGCTGAACGAGATTTAGCGCACCAGTGTAAAAGAGGTGTCAATAAATACAAAGTCTAGTTCAAAGTTGCAAACCCTGTCGTACTGGTTAGAACTTTGACCACCCGAACTGAGTGAAGGGTGGTTTGGACTTAGTAGGCGTGAATTCTAACAGTGATGAATTACCTTCGTTTAAGCTTCAACATAAGAACGAATAAGAATGAATTACACATTCAGCTCGCTTCAGGTGAGTTTCAATTACTTTTCAGTAATTTACTTTCTTTTAAGAACGAATAGTCTGCGTATTGAGACATGTCCTCTCTTGGAGATAGCTAGTTCCTGTTAAAGTTTGTCTTTATCTCCTTCTTGCTTTCTGTAAAAAACAAAAACGATGCTATTACTATTGTGTCTAGTCGTGGAAAAAAAAGCGAGAAAAGAAATTTCAAAAAAAAACTTTATTTTTCATTCAGTTTGTGTAGCATCGTTGAACCTGTAGAATTGCCGAATGGCCTCCAGAAGTGAGAGACGGCACGCAACGAAACAGGAGGGAGGATCTTATGAAACAGTTTCTGCGCATTGCAAATAATTGGTCAGTCAGTCAGTTGGTAAGTCATTCAGTTGATTGCAATACGTGATAAACGCTTTGGCAATCGTGTCTCTTGGCTGACTAAGCAGATGATTTTCCCGCAGTAGTTTGAGTTTGAGTTTTGTTTAACGGCATATTAACCTTTGTGGGTTATTTAATGCCAACAAGGTGGGGTTTTCAGGCATTTCTTTATATTGTTTCGTTAGAGTAAGAAGGTTGATTTAGTCAGAATTTGATGTAATTTTTTATTGTAATATTTAAAAAAAACCCAAGATGTATTTTTTTATCTTAATAATCATCTCGCCCAAGTAATGCATTTTACTGCCACTGTTGCGCAGGGGGATACATAGGAGATAAGTTATGAGAAAGAGTGACAGGTTACAGGAGGTGTCAGGAAGAGGGTAAGAGAAGGATGAGAATACTGCTGAGGGTGGATTAGACGAAGAAAAATGCATGAAAGGGCGGATGCATGTTAATGAGATAGTAGTTGACTATTGACTTTAAATTTGAATTCTTAAAGATTGTAGCTATCGGGAAAGCAAGTAAGAGGAAAGGAATTCCACAGGCGGGAAATGCGAGAGAAGAGGCCGCTGAAGTAGAATTTGCGTTTACAATTTATTGGCTTCACTATAAAAGGGTGGGACCTAGTTGCTAATCTTGTGGCTCGAGTAAATTCATCTATGGTGGGTACCAGTGAGCTAAGTTCATCGGAGCAGAAGCCGTGAAAGTATCTGTAGAAGAGACACTGGGAAACTACATTGCGCCGGTGAGAAAGTGACTGTATCCGAGCTGCCAAGTCGGGATCGATTGTATTCAAAATTGTATTGCTGGTAATAATTCTTTTTCTTTAATAAATGTGTTGTTGGTAATATTTTTCTTTCAAATATTTATATTTTTCTATAAAAGTCCATTTGTATGTGTATATTTCTATAAAAGTTTATTTTTATACTTCCATAGTGTTCTCACCCCAATTTAGGGGTTAACTATTTTCCCATAACTGGGACTCTAAAAGGTGCTACTACTCCTGGTGAACGTGGACCTGAGAACAAAAGCAATTTAGAGGTGGTTTCATGCTTCTCATAACCTCCCAATCAGAGGCCTTGCTGCCGGATGCAGTTTCCCGTCATACCCAGGATCTTCCGCAGTAGGTTGCCATTAATTTCTGCGGTAGACTGTTCGCCAATCGAGACTATAGAACCTAATCTGTCTAACTATTCATCCCACAGCTGGAGGGAGAAGAGATGAATTAATACATTTTCCAAGAGTATTTGTGCGTAAGTAAATGAAATGAATTCGACTGGAATTCAAATTCGATTTTTAATTGAGAGTTGATATTCATTACACCGCAACACACATTCACAGAGTTGGTACCCGTTTCAAAATGCTTTCCGTTTAATGACGGTTGTTTATTTTTGATAATGATTGCTTCATGTATTTTGGGTCTTTCCTTACAGTGGGTGTTGCATGTTGTTTTACTGTTAACTACTTATATTTTCCATGATTATCGTCATATTTTGGTCGAATTTGATGTGATTATCAATATATGCAAGAATATGGTTGAAAAAATGTCCATATATATATATATATATATATATATATATTTTTTTTTTTTTTTTTTTTTTTAATTATCATAACTTTGGTCATTATATCCTCAGGTTTCTTCAGCCTTTTCTCCTACCGTTCAATAGTCTAGAGCAGGGGTCGGCAAAATTTTACTATGTACAGACTTAGGTTTAAAAAATCATTCAGTGTGCCAACAGCATACTTTTTTCTCATACAAATGAAGGTCAATATACCTGTATGTACTTTATATTTTATATTGTAATATATACAATAGTGTGTAAACTACATTAATAGAAATAAACTGTTTTTAAAATATTTTATTGTTAATAGGAACTTTGCTTTTTCATGTTCTTAGCCAAGTGCTCAATATCGGCAACAAACTATGTTACTTTGAGTTTTACACAATTTTCTAAATGTTCAGGTGTTAGGAAACTTCGTTGTATACTTAAAACTACTTTCATTTGAGAGAAAATTTGCTCACAAAAAAAGGCTGAACCAAAAACCGAAAGAAGAGAATTTAATTTTATTCAAACAGATGAAAGATCTTAGGAGGGACGTCCAACAGTTGAGAATAGAGCCAACTTTTCGTATTTTAGTGAATTCTTTGGTTCAACAAATCATGCCATTGAAAATGACTATGGATACCAAAAAAATAAAAATCACACCAAAAAATACCTATTAAGATCATACAACCATGGATGAAAATGTCATAACTTCTAATTTAGAAAATTGCGCGTTCATAAAAATCACCATTACGTGAGCGTTCTTAAAAAAACTGTGGAACCAGTTATTGTAAATCGCCTGAAGATACCAGCTGGTAGAAACCTGGGTTGCGTAATATAACTCGTTTACCAATATATATATATATATATATATATATATATATATATATATATATATAACAAACCGCTTGTCGATTGTCGAGACCTTTGAATATAATAGCTAAAATATTTATGACCACCATTTAATAAATTTATACGCAATCACGCTATATCTACCGCTTGGATTCCAAATGACAACAGGTATATATTCTACTTCTGCTATATAGGCGTGATTCTTCAGAAATGAATTGAGTTCTTTCGGTGACTGGCGTGTGTATACACTGCTTATATACAACACGTTAAAATTTCCCTTATCTGATTCCATGTGGCTATGGCTTAGGGAGTAGCGACTCCTACTGACACCAAATCGGCCAGAAGCAAGTGGATGTGTCTATCCACACTGATAACCTGTGATACAGCGAAACAGGCTTGTATGAGGGTGACCAATATATATATTTATATACATATACAGCTATTAGCCGTGTATAATGATAATATACACGCTAGAAGGTCTGCTTCCTTCTACCGAGCGCCCATAGCTCAGAGGTAGAATTGCCGACTGACACTAATTTGGTCGGGGTTCAGTCCTGGGTAAAAAGCAATCGGATGTCTAACCGTACTGATGAGATGTGATTCAGCGAAACAGATATGTCTGCGGATGACTACTTATATATATATATATATATATATATATATATATATATATATATATATATATGCGTGTGTTCAGTGACATTTGGCATTTTGAATGAGTAGGGTTGCGGGGAAAGTGCGACTGACATATTTACGTACTTATTTGCTATTTCGACCGGAATTAAAAGATGATCGCTAGATTAAAGATAGTGACAGCATTAATCTTGTCATTTCTTATATCAGTTCTTCAGAAGTTTTCGCCTACTCTTTGTAATGACAATTCATTCTAATAAAAGAAAAATCTCGTAAATCGTCATCTGTGTGTCAGTAGCTGCATACGACTTTATGCTGATTAAAGGCGGACAGTTTTGTACGTATACAGACCAGTGTGACTATCTAAATCTCTTGCTAACCTATATTCTGTTGTTGATCAGCCATCTTTGATTGTTGATCAGCCATCTTTGATTGTTTATCGGCCATCTTTGATTCGGTATTGTTGATTTTTTTTTCTGTATACACAGGAAAAGTTAAATCAAACATTTTTTAAAATTGAAAATAAAATGGCGTTTGATTTTATTTCGGACTTTTTCACGGTTATTTTTCTAAATAAATAAATGTACGATTTGTTTTGTTTAATTTTAACTAGGTAGAGCCGAGTTAAAATTCTAGCAGTATTCGTTGCATTTACTTACGTGCAAATACCTTTCTTCCCTCCAGCTATGGGTTAAATAGCAGGACAGATTGGATTCTTTAACCTTGGTTGGCAACCAGTCTACCGCATAAGATAATGGCAACCTGCTGTGGGAAAACTTTCTGCCCAGTCAGTCATGTCTATTTCGAGACATGATCGCCCAAGCGTGTATCACGTATGGCACTTAACTGACTGATGATAGAATTTGATGCTTTAACTGTTGACAAAACTCATTATAGATATAATCGTCTTGCCAGACAAGATTTATGATTACTAATCCATTCAATTCAATAGTTTAAAAATATATATTTTTCACCTAGAAAATGGTTCCTGTCTGCCCAACTGGAATGTCTTCAGAGTTCTGTTGCTAAATAAACTATTACTTTACGGTCCTTGGTATGATAATAAACTGCATCCGGCAGCAAGGCGTCTGATTAAGAGATTGTGAGGAGCATGGAAACACCTCTTAATTGCTTTTGTATTCAGGTCCATCTTGACCCAGGGTGGTAAAATCTATTAATGTCCCAGCTATGGGCAAATATTTTATCTCTAAGTTGGGGTCGGAATAAAATGAAAGTATAAAAATAGACTTTTTATAGTAAAATTTTCAGTAATAAATCTTTGAAGGAAAAAAAAATATTACTAGCAATATGCTTTTGCAAAAAAAAAAAAAATACTCGCACTATATCTGACTGTCAATAAAAAATACTTTACAAAAATACATCGAAGAAAACTGATCTAAAAACTCATTTCTTATAAAGAATACATATTCTATTTATACAAATCTATTGCAAAATTTTGTCGGTACTAAATAACCCATTCAGGTAGATATTTTCTAATTTTTTATAATCGAGTCACCCCAAGCAAGGCATTTTACTGTCACTGATGAGCAGAGGGTTACATAGGAGGTAAGTTATGAGAAAGAGTGACAGGTTACAGGGGGTGTCAGAAAGAGGGTAGGAGAAAGATGAGAATACTGATGAGACTGGAGTGGACGAAGAAAGGAGCATGAGAGAGAGAGAGAGAGAGAGAGAGAGATAAAGAGGATGCAAGTTAGTGAGATAGGATATGACTATTGACTTTACATTTGAATTCTTGAAAATTATAGCTGTCGGGATAGCAAGTAAAAGAAAGGGAATTCCACAGGCGGGAAATGCGAGAGAAGAAGCTGCTGGAGTAGAATTTGCGTTTACAAGTTACTGGTTTAACAGTAAAAGGGTGATTTGCTAATCTTATGGCTCGAGTAAATTCATGTATGGCGGGTACCTGTGAGCTAAGTTCATCAGAACAGAAGCCGTGAAAGTATTTGTAGCAGAGACACAGGGAAGTCACATTGCGCCGATAAGAAAGTGATTGTATCCGAGCTGCCAAGTCGGGAACTATCACATTACAGATTCCCTGTTGGATTTTGTCAAGGACCCCTAGTTGGATAGCAGGAGCAATGCCGTTAAACAAACCAAACCAAATTCTACTTTTAAATTCCTTCCTTCCCTGAAACGGTCTTGAAACAACAACTACCAACAAGAAGTTCATATTGCTATGGAATCTCAATTTCTTATGTGGTAGTTAGTACCGGACATTTTTTTTCACAGATTGAGTAGAAGCTAAAGCTACAGAGATATGGTTCCGCCGAAGAATGCTAAAATATCAGGGACGGAGCGTGGATTCTTTTTTTAAAATGGAAACAAAAAGAGACAGCTGGAATCTATACGAAAACTAATTAGGAAAAAGGGCTTGTAAAATGTTTCATTCTTTGGGAATAACGATTGTATGAGGGATATAAGGGAACCGCAGATAACCTACATAAGAAGCTGGTGAACGGCAGAAAAATTGCTAGGCACTAGAAAAGTCAAGCAGTTTTGGAAAGTCATTATCGCCCACGTCCGCGGCACATAGAAAAATGATAACCCCGAAAAAAGTTCAAATCTTAGTCTAGTAAAAGCCAAAGAAATGAGTCCCCATGATGACCAAACTGTCCGTACAGGCGAATTGTTTAGCAAAATTAGTTTGATAAGTGTTACGCTACAGTATAACTAGGGTCTTGACATTGGTCAAACCTATAATTGCATGAAATTGCAGGACAGTGATTTGGAAGGACTACTAATTGGATAATAATCATTAAAAAATCTCAGTAGAGTAGACTGAGTGGTTGAGAAAACGAAACGTGTTAAAATAAAAGGATTTGCATCAGTAAATGATTTTTATCTAAAAGATATACCTACGATGCCCAAATATGTCCTGGTTATAAATAATTAGTAAAAGGTTGATAAACCGTATAAAAATCAATCTAACAAACAAAATATCATGAGATAAGATTGCTGCTATTTATACGACAGTTAATTAAGGCGTCAAGAGTGTGCAGAAAAATCGATGGCACGACTCGGAGTTTCATGCGTTATGCAATCATCAGGTGCATTTTTCAAACTGACAGTCAGTTTGAAAAATGAACCTGATGACGCAGTATATATTACGGGATATATATATATATATATATATATATATATATATATATATAAACTGTTGGATATATAGAGTGCCATGTAAATTCTTATACCAAGGGAAAGGCATGAAATAGATAATTTAGAAATGTTTATTTCACAATATCTTTTTTTATTGTCAAAATCCAGTGTAAAAGTTCATATTTAGTAACACCTGGTCTGGTAAATATACTTCATTTATTCCTGTTAAAATTCACCGAAAAGAAGTAAAAAACATATTTTAAGAGAAAGTTGTTCTGCTAAATACGCACAGAAATATTGTTCTACAGAATGTTACTCCAATTTCAATAAAAAAAAGTCATATATATATATAGTCTGAAAAAGTCGTTTCGGAGAACGAAACGAATAACAGAATATTTTTCATTTTGCATTTAAATTACCCACAATTATTATGATATATATGGATTGTATCGCATTTTCAAATACAATTTTATGATGCTAAAATCAAGCAAGTAACACAATTGAATTATCTTGGAGCTGTTTCAGCAGAAAACGGAAATCCGTAGGCGCACTGGGATAGGAGGAAAAATGCTTTTTAAATATAAGCAAAGTATTAAGAAACAGGAAAATTTCATTTGAAACTAAGAAAAGAGGACTGAACCGTGGCGTAATATCAGTTCTCATATCTGGCAGTCAATGCTGGGCAATTTCCTCTGAAAAGGAGACATGAGGCAATAGAAATATGGTTCTATAGAAGGATGCTAAAAATACAATAACCTGAACACGTGTGCAATGGCGAAGTTTTAGAGAAAAAAGTTGCTGCGAGCCATGATCGCCAACGTCCTGACGGGCATGCCACACAGAAGTAGATGATATTCTCCTATAGATAATATAACTATCAGTCTCGTTGCCTAAATAACAATTGCGTGAATTCTTGTCCTATGTTAATCCATTTCTCCAGTTTTTAATGCATTTTCATAGTAACGTTAACTACAATGCATTTCTGTAATAAATTAATTATCAAACTCTCTGAGATTACATAAATTAAACTAGTAATGTTTGTTGTGATTTCGGAACACAGTCAATTTCATTCTGGTTTTCGCTTCCATGTTTTTAATTTTTACTGAGGGAAATTGGAAGAACATTCTGCAGAACAATATTTCTGTGCTAATTTAGCAGAACAACTTTGGGGATAACATTTTTTTTTTTACTTCTCACTTTTCATTTTTTAAATTTTTTATAGGAAGGAAAGCTGAACACAAATGAGAAAAAAAAACGACATTTTTTTCTCATTGAAAGTAGCAAATTAATCACGAAAATATAAAGAAATGAATGAATAAATTACTTTTGTCCTTTTACGTCGGTAGTGATAAAACCACACATTTCTAGATTAATTTCTTTTGGATGAACAGCTAATGATGACAAAAAGAAGCGGGAAACCTTCTTTTTCTTCCCAAGCTGTTTGCGTTCAATTAGCGTCCATAATGTGTTACCAGGACAACCAGCGAGAGTGCGTGTGAGCGGAAAAGTTCCAGACGACGATCTATCTGATTTGTACTACCATTCTAAGTGTATTTGAATTAGAATTAACGACGCAACTGCCATTAGGAGTTCGAGTTTGAGTTTTGTTTAAAGTCATATCAACCTCTGTGAGTTATTTAATGCCATAGTTTTATAGATTTTTTTAAAATTTTTGGTTGTAGTGAGAAAGTTGATTAAGGTTTTAATGAATTTTATTTTGGTTTTTATTCTATTTTATTTTAGAAAACTGAAAATGTCTTCTAGTCTTGTATTCGAAAATGTTTTGCTGAATTTTTTTTCCTTACAAAATGTTTTATGGTTATAATGTTTTCTTCAAAAACTTAATGTTGGTGATATTTTTCCTTCACAAATGTATATTTTTTTTTATAAAAGTTTCTTTATATGTATATATGTCTATAAAAGTGTATTTTTATACTTTCATAGTATTTTGACCCCAGTTAACTATTTACCCATAACCGGTACCACCACTCCGGGTCAGGGTGGACCTGGGAACGACAGCAATTAAGAGGTGGTTCCATGCTCTTCACAACCCCTCCTCCAATCAGAGGCCTTGCTGCCGGATGCACTTTACCGTCATGCCCAAGACCACTGCTGTTAGGACGAAAATAAAAACACACACACACAGACATAACCTTTCCAGTTTCATAAAGAATGTGAACAAAAGATCGTTGGGATTTTATTAGATGGTACGAGAAGCGTTCAATTTAAACTGTTTTCTTATTAGAATTAACGATAATATCAAGAAGGAGGAAAGAGATATAACCTTTCTAATTTCATACATTATGTTGCCGAAAGTTTGTTGGGATTTAGTCATTAGATGAAACTAGGAGCAATCACTTTAATCTTATTAGATGACTGCTATTATAATAGTTGTCATATTCTTGTCTATTTATTTTTTAAAATTATCAATATATTTCTGTTTAAATAAAATAAAGACAAGAGTAAAACTGTATTTTACATCGCCTACGCGTTTCGTCCTGTGATGGACTTTATCAAGGCAAAAAGACGAAATGAGCTTTATTCCAAATTACGTATCTATAAACAAACAGTGTTGGCAACCACAAAGACGCTCTCAAATCATTTCAAAAGATTAGCAGAATATTTAATTTTTAGAATTCCTTAATGTGCAAAGTCACGAGATATTAAAATGAAGGGAATTCAACCGTTTTCTGTTTTTATGTATTACTTTTAATACTGTTGTAGAGTGGCTGACACCCCTGCAGCACTCTCAGTTATGGAATAGCCCATGGCTGAAATGGTCTATTTAATTAAAGAATAGTAGCATTCGAGGTGTAATATTCGAGTGTCATTCGAGTAATATTCGGACTGATTACTTAGGCGACTATTGCGATCTAACCCCCCTCCTCTCGGAGTTGTGAGTTCTGTCTTGTCTGTCATTGTAACTGTTGTACTGTTCTATGCATATCAGTTTAGCACCAGATGTTGAACTGAATAAAACCGTAGCACACTTTCTCTGTGTGTCGTATCTGCCTCGGTTATATAACAAACAAGGTCGTTGTGACACCACTTATTTTGTAGCCGTAAGCAACAATGAATGTGTCGAGCGCAAGATGACCTGACGGAACCCATTCCTCATGAGAGTGGTTTTGAATTCAGAGTTGTTTTCTGAGACAGTTTAATCAACAAATGCTTAATAGCCGAATCAACACCCACATTTCAACTATAGTTAGGGGGAGATGGATTCACGCTTTCCTCATGATCCTTAGTGTCTAACAAACGGAAAAGATCGATAAGAATTTAAAGCCTGCACGCCAATTTCACCTTACGCACCGATAATTATACGTGTCGCGCACATCCGATTTTGCTTAATATTCAATTAAAACAGAAACATATATTATTTTTAGCGCATGAAAAAGATATTATCAAAGACCGAAAGTGTCAACAGTAGTGTAAATTTCTTGCTTTATGATTTTGATAGCGATTAAATGACAATTTTACCTGATAAGAACGTCATAATACCAATTTAAGATATAACAATTAAACGATGCGAGGAATAATCATTTGAAACAAACTGATTACATTAGTCGCTTTGGTGTGTAACTTTTGCACAATTTCAACGAAAAGAACCTGTTGGATAGGATTTTTTTATGACAAAAAGAAGCGGGAAACCTTCCCAAACTGTTTGCGTTTAATTAGCGTCCATGATGCGTTACCAGGACAACCAGCGAGAGTGGGTGTGAGCGGAAAGTTCCAGACGACGATCTATCTGATTTGTACCACTATTCTAAGTGTATTTGAATTAGAATTAACGATGTAACTGCTATTAGGAGTTTGAGTTTGAGATTTGTTTAAAGTCATATCAACCTCTGTGGGTTATTTAATGCCACAAATGTGGGGTTTTATAGGTTTTTTTTTATTTTTAGTTATAATGAGAAGGTTGATTAAGATTTTAATGAATTTATTTTTGGTTTTTATTCTTTTTATTTTAGAAAACTGAAAATGTCTTCTAGTCTTTTATTCGAAAATGTTTTGCTGAATTTTTTTTCTTTATTTTTTAGCCGTAATTGTGTCGAGAGCAAGATGACCTGACGGAACCCATTCCTCATAAGAGTCGTTTTGAATTCAGAGTTGTTTTCCGATACAGTTTACTCTACAAAAGCTTAATAACCGAATCAACACGGGATGTCAACTATAGTTAGGGAAGATGAATGACAGCCGGATGATAAATAAAAATACTGTTCTCTGTTAAACTAGTTGAAATTAATTAAACTAATTAAAAGCAACAGCAAGCAAGAAGTGTTTGGTATTAGCTAAATTAAGGCGTAATACTCAACCAGATAAATGCTAAACGTGTCTAGTTAATGATGACCAGCAGTATAATTCGTATTTTTGTTTTTCGATCATTCATTATTTTCATCAGATATCGTAAATTTGGATGACTACATATTCTAGTTTTTATAGAAGTATCATTATCAAAAAAACAATGTCATTTCTCTGTAAGACTTTTAAACGCAGTTTTATAGTTCCTTGCCAACAAGATAAAATTATGTGGAAAAATTGAAATTTGTAGTTGCAGGAAATATATCCGAAACATTTTAAGGATAAATTCTCATCTTTTTTTCTCAAAGAGTGCTTCTTTTATTTTCATAGAATAAACGTTCATCTTTTTTCTCAAAGGGTACTTCTTTTTTTTTCTCATAGAAAAAATTTTCATTTTTCTTTTAAATAAAAGGGTACGCTAGTAATAATATGTTCGAGACACTTGTACAATAAGAGAAAATGAAGAAGAAGAAGCACTATTACTTGACAAAATACAGATAAATATATATATATATATATATATGAAAAAATTTGTTTGAACATTATTTTGTATCTTTATATATATATATATATATATATATATATATATATATATATATATATTTGTCTGTATGTGGATGTGTAGGTGTGTGAGTGTGTGTGTGTCAGCAGTATATGTAGGAGTATATATATACATATATATATATATATATATATTTATCGATACTCGTATTTAAGATTTAAGTAGTTATTCTGTTTTCTAATCAAACAGTATATATTTCTTCCGGATTGATTATTTACGACAATATGTTGATAGGGGTTGCAGGTTCGATTCCTGCCGAATGACACATATTTTCGTAACAAAAAGTTATCGTAAAAAATCAGGCCGGTAGAATTTTTTTTTATAATCATATCGCCCCAAGCGAGGTATTTTACTGCCACTGTTTTGCAGGGGGTTACATAGGAGGAAAGTTATGAGAAGGAGCAACAGGTGTGTCAGGAAGTGGATAAGTGAAGGATGAGAATACTGATGAGAGTAGAGTGGAAGGGGAAAGGAGCATGAGAGAGAAGATGCAGGTTATTTAGATAGGAGATGAGTATTGATTTTACATTTAAATTCTTGGAGATTGTAGCTGTCGGGAAAACAAGTAAATAGAAGGGAATTCCACAAGCGGGAAGTGCGAGAAAAAGAAGCTGATGGAATAGAATTTGCGTTTATAGTTTATTGGTTTCACATTAAAAGGGTGGCACCTAGTTGCTAAACTTGGTTCACGAGAAACTTTATATAAAGGGGGCACTAGTAAATTCGTCGGAGCACAAGCCGTGAAAGTATTTGTAGAAGAGACACCGGAAAGCCACATTGCTCCGGTGAGAAAGTAACTGTATCCGACCTGCCAAGTTGGGATCTATCACATTACAGATTCTCCGTTGGATCTTGTCAAGGACACCTAGGTGAATAGCAGAAGCACCCGACCAGATATGGCAGCAGTATTCAATGCACGGGCGGATGGTAGATTTATGTATGTGTAGGATTGTTTCAGGCGGAAAAAAAACTTCCTGGCCCTACACAAAGAACCGACTTTCTTAGCAGCGGATTTAGTTATGGATTCTATATAGTCATTCCACTTGAGGTCTGTTGTGAGAGTTAAGCCGAGGAGGCGGTGTGTTTTGATTTCAGAGAGACTAGCTTGATCCATACTAATGGGGTGGGGGCAGGAGTGATTGTTTGTGATGGTTAATAGATAGCAGCTTTTGTTTTGGAAGCATTAAAATTCAAGTGCCATTTCTTACACCACTTCACCACGGATCGGAGGTCCTTCTCAAGCTCTTATGTTATTACATCTTATTAGATCTGGGAGATCGTTAATGTAGATAAGAAAAAGCATAGGACCTAGAATAGAGCTTTGAGGGACACCCGCGTTCGTATGATAGTATTGGGAAGCATGTCCTTTCAATGCTACCTTCATTGTGCGATTTGAAAGGAATGACTGGATAAGGTCAAACAACTGTCCAGTTTTACCATAACCTCGCAGCTTGCGTAGAAGGCCAGCATGCCAGAATCTGTCAAAAGTTTTAGAAATATTTAGGGCAACAGTTCGGTCTTCGGCGTTCTTGTCGAGAGCCTGGTGTATATACTCAGTGATGGTCGTGAGCATATCAGCAGTAGATCTAGTGAAGCTATACTGTTTGTCAGAGAAGAGTCTGTGGGTTGTAAGATGTTGAATCACCTCCACGTAGATGATGGCTTCGAACATTTTGCCAGAAATTTGTAGTGATCCATTCATATTCATACTCAATTGGTAGTTGTCGGCCCCGGTAGATTTTTGATCGATGTTAGAGTAAACCGTGATGTCGTCAGCGTATATGCCTACTTGGGATCTTATTACATCTGGGAGATCCTTAATGTAGATAAGGAAAAGCATAGGACCTTGAGGGACACCTGCATTCGTATGATAGTATTTGGAGACATGTCCGTTCAATACTACCTTCATTGTGCGATTTTGAAAGGAATGACTGGATAAGGTCAAACAACTGTCCAGTTTTACCATAACCACGCAACTTGCAAAGAAGGCCAGCATGCCAGACTCTATCAAATGCTTTGGAGATATCTAGGGCAAAATTTCGGGCTTCGCCGTTCTTGTCGAGATCCTGGTGTATATATTCAGTGAGCATATCAGCAGTAGAACTGATGAAGCGGAAGACATACTGTTTATCAAAGAATAGTCTGTGGACTGTAAACCACCTCTGCGTTGATGATGACTTCGAACAGTTTGCCAAAAATCGGCAGGCGGCTGATAGGGCGATAATTAAAGGGGTAAGAGGGTTCACCAGTGTTTTTATATATTGGAACCACGGAGGAGGACTTCTAGCAAGCAGGAAGGCAAGAAGCATAGAGGCAGTAGTTATAAAGTTTGGAAAGAACAGAGGAGAGTTCAGGGGAACATTTCTTCAGGACAATGATTGGGATTCCGTCGCCGCCGCTCGCTTTATGTTGGTCAAGCTTTGAAATGATTTTAGAGACCACCGAGTGGGTAATGTGGATGTCATTCAGTTGGGCCTCAGTTCGGGGTGGGAAGTCAGGTACAGATACTCCAAAAGACTCTAGTGTCGAGTTGGTGGAGAATCTGCGAGCAAAGCCCTCAGCCTTGTCTGTTGTAAAGGTAAGGACCTCAAATTCATTGATTAGAGTGAGGATTGAGGGTTTGCTATTGTTT
The DNA here is from genome assembly GCA_037127315.1 of Ascarosepion bandense. Lineage (NCBI taxonomy): Eukaryota > Metazoa > Mollusca > Cephalopoda > Sepiida > Sepiidae > Ascarosepion > Ascarosepion bandense. The sequence continues at coordinate 8,010,882 of JBBBDQ010000118.1, read as the reverse complement.
AATACACATTTACAGAGGCTCAAGTCGTCTTTGGAACCAAACTTACGGGATGCTATGCGTTGCTTCATTCTGGCTGCAAACAGCAGTTTGGCTTCTTTAAGTATCTTCTTGCACTCATTGCGAGCAGAGGCAAAGAGGCACCTGTTATGGTCCGAGCAAGCGGGGGAGATGAGTGGGATTTAAATATCAACTTCCTGGCTGGAATAAAAGCTTCTATGCCAGATTTAACCCAAGAAGATACCTCAGCCGCTCAGACTGATAACATCAAGAAGTCAACTTCCTGACAAATCGACACTGGTGAGTTTCGAACCTAAGCTTCATGGTCTGAAAGCGAACGTTCTAAACACTCGGCCACGCCCCCATATATATATATATATATATATATATATATATATATATATATATACAAATGTTAATGTTCACCAAATAAATATTTAAATATGTAAATATGTGTTGAAACAGAAGTTAAAATATGGAAAAGACCGACATATAAGGGGGAGGTTTTTATGTTTTTTTTTTTTTCATAATCATATCGCCCCAAGCAAGGCATTTTTACTGCCACTGTTTTGCAGGGAGTTACATGGGACGGAAGTTATGAGAAAGAGGGACAGGTTTTAGGGGGTGTCAGGAAGTGGGTAAGAGGAGGATGAGAATAATGATGAAAATGGAATGGACGAAGAAATGGGCATGAGAGAGAGGATGCAAGTTAGTGAGATAGGAGATGACTATTGATTTTACATTTAAATTCTTGGAGATTATAGCTGTCAGGAAAGCAAGTAAATGGAAGGGAATTCCACAGGTGGGAAATGAGAGAAAAGAAGTTGATGGAGTAAAATTTGCGTTTACAATTTGTTGGTTTCACAGTAAAAGGGTGGGACCTAGTTGCTAATTTGTTGCTCGAGTAAATTTATAATTTACAACAGCCAAGTCGTACAGCGGTGGCAAATTATGTCGACTGTACCAGGAAGAAAAGTTAGCTATTATGTTATTCCCCACAAAAAATAGATTATTAATGAAACAGCAGAAAATATAACCAAGTGTAACCATACCAACAAATACTTATTAGGATCATACAATTATGTATAAAAACGTTCTAACTTCTACTTTTGAAAATCGCGCGTTCATAAAATTCACTGTTACGTGAGCGTTCTTACAAATACGGTAAAATCAGTTATTGTAAGAAGGCCAGCATACGAGACTCTATCAAACGCTTTGGAGATATCTAGGGCAACAGTTCGGGCTTGGTCTGAAATCACCGAAAGGTAGAAACCTGGGTTGCGTAATAACTCGTTTACAAATTAAAAATATTCAAAAATCATACAGTATAATTGTATTCAACACTTTTTAATACAACTGTGCACTGACATTATGACCAGAAACTAAATAATGAAATATATATATATATATATATATATATATATATATATATATATATGGTGTCCCCAAAATATTTGCATCATTTTATCTATTGGCAGCTGAGCAACTACGTGTCGCAGATAAAAGAAATTAAACAGGCTTAATGTTGAACAAAACAAAATTCAGCTATCAAAGTTCGAAAAAATATTCAAAGTGTTGTGGATTTTATGACCGACTTCATAAAGCTTCACAAATCTTCAATATGCACACCACTTGTGACACGACAGACGGCAAATTGGTAATCCAACATTCCTACCCAAATCGCAGTAGCATATCTTGCGTAACATTCTTCAGTGAATTTCTGCTAAAGTTCCTGTAGGCTTGTAGAAAGGGGGAAGAAATATAGACCTGTCATTTCATATAGCCCCATAGAAAAACAATTGCAAGGTGTCACGTCAGGTGAACGTGGTCGCCATTTCAGCAGCACATTGTCGTCACCATCACTGGCACGACCGATCCATCTTCCTGGTAGATTCTCACAGAAATAAACCCGTACTGAGACACTCGAGAAATAGGATGATAGAAAAAGGTGAATGTGAAAGAAAGTCAAGATTAAATTTACCTACCTACATTATAACATTGTTTTTACATTCCTTTTATGTTTTACAAGAGGCCTAACTTCATATAGATCAGCGATTCCGAAACTGAGGAAAAATTTCCCCTGGGGTGGCGGGAAATTTGAAGCTACAAGTGAGGAAATAATTACACAACCTACCAAATAAAAAAATCTCAGATGGATTTTCTCATGTCTGAGAGAGAGAGAGAGAGAGAGAGATATACTGATAAACTTATTCTGTAATTATAAGTTTATCAGTATATTTGTACATTTGAAAAATAAATTAGTAAATAGTCTCAGTGTGTTTTAACTGCTCTTTCTCTCATAGACATGAAGGCGGAAATCTGAATCGTTAGACTGGGTGTAGGGGGGAATGGCAGAAAAATGTTTGGGAACAACTGATCTAGATAATATGCTTTGTCATTATTTGTTTGAACATTATTTTTAAACCTATTTGAGTAGATATTCTGTTTTTAACCAAACAGTATATTTATTTCTACCGGCCTGATTTACGATAAATTTTGTGACGAAAATGTGTGTTATTCGGCAGAATTTGAACCTGTGACCCCTATCAACATAGGGAAAGCCACCAATTAATCTGGCGCATCTTAGACCACTCGACCACTAACGATACTACAAGTTTACCTACCTACATTAGAACACTGTTCTTACATTCCTTTTAAGTTTTACAAGAATCCTGAGGTCATATAGATAATAGGCTTTAAAATTATTTGTTTGAACATTATTTTTAATCGATACTCGTATTTGAATAGATATTCTGTTTTTAATCAAACAGTATATTTATTTCTACCAGCCTGATTATTTACGATAAGTTTTGTACAAAAGTGTGCGACATTCGGCATTATTAGAACCTGCGAATCCTATCAACATAAGGGAAGCCGCCAATTAATCTGGTGTGTCTTAGACCACTCGACCATGAATGATACCACAGTCTAAACGAAGTCAAATCAAGCCTATATAACGCAATTTCGATTCTACGTTAATAACCATCTCCGCTCTGAAATGTATTATTGTAACTTCAACAATTGTAAACAGACAATGTTACGGAAAATCCCGAAGATTCACAAAATAGTTTCACAACCGACATATTGAAATTATTTGTTTGAATATTGTTTTTAATCGATACTCGTATTTGAGTAGATATCCTGTTTTTAATCAAACAGTATATTTATTTCTATCGGCTTGATTATTTACGATAAATTTTGTTACGAAAATATGTATCATTCGGCAGGATACGAACCTGTGACCTCTATCAATATAGGGGAAGCCACCAATTGATCTGGCGCGTCTTAGGCCGCTCGACCATGAATAATACCGCAGTCCAAATGAAGTCAAATCAAACCTATATAACACAATTTTCAATTGTACGAATAATAGGCTTTGTCATTATTTAATGATTTAATAGTCTACGAATTTCTCAGAAGATACGTTGTCATTATTGTTTATTTCTCACGAGTTTGACATCTTTTTTTTTTTTGATTCAAAACTTTTTGTCGTCATCGTCATCGTCGTCGTCGTAGTAGTAGTAGTTAAAAATACTAGTCGTAATAGTCTTACGGTGTCCGAGTTTCCAATATGAAGAATTATCATTTTTAGATTAATCTTTCTCTAATCGCTAATGTTACCTGTGTCGTAATATACGTCAGAATTTCTTAGAAAAGGTATGCATAATTTTAAGACAAGTGTAAATTTATCGGCTGCAGTCGCTCTCTCACCGGCGTGATATTTGTGCGTAAGATAATGCGGCGAATTTAACTAGAATTCGAACTCGGTTTTCCGATTTCTCGTTCCAAGCTGCCCGACAACAAACATACTGAAATACGTTAGTCAGTTAAGTGCTATACGTTATACACGCTTTAGGCGTTCATCTCGAAAGCGACATGACTGACTTGGCAGAAGATTATCCCGCAGTAGGTTTCCATTTCATTCTGCGGTACAATGGTGGCCAGCCAAATCTATAGAACCCAATTTGTTCTATTATTTAACCCATAACTGAAGGGAAGAGACTGATTAATACCTTTCCCAAAGGTATTAGTGTGTAAGTGAATGCAAGGAATTCAACTGGAATTCGAACTCAGCACCCCCGATTTGTCGTTCAGAGTCGATATCCACTGCACCACAACGCCCATCCACCTGAAATACGTACTGAGTATAAAAATGATTCTTCTCTGTTTAGGATGTGGTTTCCGGTTTTCTCTTTTCCAAACTTTTTACTCTTTTTTTCTTTTCCAATTGGAGTAGATAGACTAAAATATCGCCCGGTTCACACTCCACCCACGTCTATTGAACAGGTGAAGAGGCTCATCGCTTGTTCCCTGTTTAGGATGTGGTTTCCGGTTTTCTCTTTTCCAATCTTTTTACTTTTTTTTCTTTTCCAATTGGAGTAGATAGACTAAAATATCGCCCGGTTCACACCCACCCACGTCTATTGAACAAGTGAAGAGGCTCGTTCCTTGTTTAGGATGTGGTTTCCGGTTTTCTCTTTTCCAATCTTCTTACTCTTACGTAGCCCCCTGCGCATCAGTGGCGTTACCGCCTTGCTTGGGGTGATATGATCTTAAAAAAAATACGGTGTGTAAGAATACTGAGGTACGAACCTGAAATTGCATATCCATTTAAGCAGCCACAAAACTTGTTGAGCCTCAGACCCAACCCCATCATGTAAATTGTGCTAAAGGTTCGCTGGAATGTCAATACTAATAACTCCCATTTTCCGCTTCTCTTTTGCCGTCTCACATTTTCCCCAGCGCCTGGCATATTTATCGTTCGCCATGAAACATGATTGTCTTGGATTAAAATCTCACAAAAGCCAATGTCAGCGGCAAAAGCCAGTCATTGGCAAAGCTTTGCAGTCAGGACACCGGCTATCTTCGACGTGAGGAGATTTTTTTTATCGATCCAATAACCGAGTATCGCACTCTCCCTCGGGTCGAACAAGCTTCATTTGGCATTCGGACGGAACTGTTCCCGGCGGTTTTATGAATCGCAATATAAAGTTCATTCGTCGGTCGTTTCTGCTTCTCCATTCGCGTTCAGTTATTTTTCTTCCTTGCTCTCCCTTTGTCTCTCTTCTTTACCATCCTTCGCTGCTTTCATCTTTACCTGACGCTGACTTCTTTTTTGACAATTCTTCTTTCTTCTTTCGATATTTCTTTCCATTAATTTCTTACAGGAAATGATTTTCTTCATTCTTTTTCTTTCCTTACTTGAATATTTTATTCTCAGTCTCTCATCTCTCCTTTGTTTTTTATCTACCTGATATTATTTTTCTTGATTTGTAATTTTTTCTAGTACAGTGGAAGCTGTCCTATGTAACCCTCTTCGTCAGCGACCACCTGTTGTTAACGATTCTCTATGCGCGGACGATTTGCTAATGTTAATTGACCCTTAGTGAGCGACCAGCGTCTAACATCAACGTGTGAAAATCACTGATCAAGCGACCGCTTAAAAAAAAAATCCATTTTGGCAGTATACTCCCAACTTCTAAATTAGGAGAAACTGAATTTTTTTTTTTAATCAGATCACCCCAAGCAAGGCGAAAACGCCACGGATGCGCAGGGGGCTACGAAAGAGTGAAAAGATTGGAAAAGAGAAAAACCATAAACCACATCCTAAACAGGAAACAAGGGATGGGCCTCTTCACCTGTTCAATAGACGTGGGTGGAGTGTGAACCGGGCGATAGTTTAGTCTATCTACTCCAATTAAAAAAAAAATAAAAAATAGAGTGAAATGATTGGAAAAGAGAAAAACCGGTAACTACATCCTAAACAGGAAACAAGGGATGAGCCTCTTCACCTGTTCAATAGACGTGGGTGGAGTGTGAACCGGGCGATAGTTTAGTCTATCTACTCCAAATAAGAAAAAAAATAAAATAAAAAAAGAGTAAGAAGATTGGAAAAGAGAAAACCACATCCTAAACAGGAAACAAGGAATGAGCCTCTTCACCTGTTGAATAGACATGGGTGGAGTGTGAACCGGGCGATAGTTTAGTTAATAAAATAAATAAAAAAAGACTGAAAAGATTGGAAAAGAGAAAAACCGGAAATGAGTAATCTATTTCATTTTGCTTTGATGTAAGCCAGGAACACTTTCTCATTATTTTGTTATTGTAGTGTTGTATTAACCTGTTATTTCTTGTTGAAATGTACATTGCCTGAGTTCACCTCACGGTCAAACATCGGCTCTTTTCTACAACATGTATTGCATTTGACATGTTCAAAGGATTTATCGCTGTCTCTGTACTGACTTGGATAAATTCAGGAAATGAGAAAATCTCAATTATGTCCATTTCTCAAATGTCTATCTGTTTCGTTCCTTTAATTTCGTGTATCTATCTACTGTATTTCTATCTGGGTATTTCTATCTCTATCTCTCTGGTTCTCTACCCACACCCACGATCGCTGTTTTTTTTGTTTTTGTTTTTTTCATGTATTATTGGAGATTCTCTTTTGCTATCACTTACTTCTAAGAAAAAGTTGGAACCGTATACGTCGCGAATTTTTCCAACCTACATATTTTATAAGAAATGGCTAGTCCTAGGACAGGCACGAAAAGGAAAGCAATAACTGGCTTTTTTGTTAGTCCATTTAATAAATATTTTTTGTGAATAAATATTTTCTTCTCTTGTTGACCTTTGTAAAAACGTTTTTTAAAATTTTTAAATAAATTATGCCGAATAAATTTCTTTAAAGTTAGGCCATCTTCCTATGTTCTCATTTATTTATTACCAGATTACATGGTAAAATTCTAATATGTACATTCTGGTGAGTAGAATATACGTTCCTGGCGTAAATAGGTTCTGACTATGAGCCTTTAGTGAGCGACAATCTGCCGTATGCGAACAGTTTTTTTTATGGCAGGAGGGGTGGTCGCATACGACAGGTTCCACGGTATTCTTTTTAGTGCCAAACTTTATTTCTCTTTCTTTCAACTGACATTACGACATCCATCAGTTTCCTTCCTTTAAACCTTTTTAACATTATTTTTTATTTTATTTTCAGTCATTCTTTCCCTAATTTTACTCCTAATAATATAACGTTTTCATTCTTTCTACATTTTTAACCTCGGTTTTAACATCCCACATTTTATTCTACCTCGCTTTTCCCCAAACGCTTCTAAGATGAAACTCCTATCTGTTAACCATTACAGGTAATCACTCCTGCCACCCATAAGCATATCCAAGCAAATCTCCCTGAAAGCAATACACTGCGCCTCCTCGGCCTTACCCTATTTTCCGACCTCAGTGGAATAATTACATTGAATCAATAGCTAAATCGACTGCTAAGGAAGGTTGGGTCACTGTGTCGGACCAGGAAGATTTTTTTGCCTGAATCCATTTTGCACATATACAAATCAACCATCCGACCGTGCATGGAATACTGCTGTCATATATGGTCAGGCGCTAAATCAACTGGTAGGAAGGTTAGGTCTCTGTGTCGGGCCAGGATGTTTTTTTCCGCCTGAATCCATCTTGCATATATACAAATCAACCATCCGACCGTGCATGGAATACTGCTGTCATATATGGTCAGGCGCTAAATCAACTGGTAGGAAGGTTGGGTCTGTGTCGGGCCAGGATGTTTTTTTCCGCCTGAATCCATCTTGCATATATACAAATCAACCATCCGCCCGTGCATGGAATACTGCTGTCATATATGGTCAGGCGCTAAATCTGCTGGTAGGAAGGTTAGGTCTCTGTGTCGGGCCAGAATGTTTTTTTCCGCCTGAATCCATCTTGCATATATACAAATCAACCATCCGACCGTGCATGGAACACTGCTGTCATATATGGTCAGGCGCTAAATCTGCTGGTAGGAAGGTTGGGTCTGTGTCGGGCCAGGATGTTTTTTTCCGCCTGAATCCATCTTACATATATACAAATCAACCATCCGACTGTGCATGGAATACTGCTGTCATATATGGTCAGGCGCTAAATCAACTGGTAGGAAGGTTGGGTCTGTGTCGGGCCAGGATGTTTTTTTCCGCCTGAATCCATCTTGCATATATACAAATCAACCATCCGACTGTGCATGGAATACAGTTGTCATATCTGATCAGACGCCTCTGCCGTTCGTCTCATTATTCTCGACAAGCTCCAGAAGAGAATCTGTAATGTGATTAATCCAGACCTGGCAGCTCGACTCCAGCCACTTTCTCGTCGTCGGGATGTGGCTTTCCTCTGTCTGTTCTCTAAATATTTTCATTGGATTCTGCTCTGGCGAACTGGGTCACTGGTGCTCCTCCACAAAAATTTACTTGGGTAACCAGACTGGCAACAAGGTCTCACCCTTTTACAGTTAGGTCAACCAAATGCAGGGGACAATTCTATTCAAATAGCTTCTTTTCTCGCGCTTCTCGCCTGTGGAACTCCCTTCCATATACTTGCTTTCTTGATAGCTATAAACTCCAGAAATTTAAATGCAAAGTCAATTCCCATCTCTTATCCTCTTAACTCCAGTCCTTTCTATATCAGCCCGCGTATATTGTTGTTTTCCTTTCTCTTTACCTTACCAACTGTCTTCACTCCTGTGTTTACATCCATCTCTTACCCTTTGTGTTCACCCCCTATAGCTGGTTCGTCTTTGTCTTCACTCTCCTCCTATCTAATACTTCATTTCTCTTATGTAACTCCTTGCACATCCGTGGCGTTTACGCCTTGCTTGGGGTGAAATGATTAAAAAAATAAGTTAATGCATAAAGTAGTTTTTTTAAACTTTTTTTGAACAACATATTCGTTTCTGTAATTAAATTCTCTCTTTGCTCCTCCTGATATTCAGTCAGTTAAGTGCCATAAGTGATACACGCTTGGGCGATCATGTCTCGAAAGAAACATGACTGACTTTGGCAGAAGATTATCCCGCAGTTGGTTACCATTGCTTTCTGCGGTAGACTGGCTGCCGACCAAGGCTATAGAACCCAATCTGTCCTATTATTTAACCCATAACTGGGGGGAATAGACGGATTAATACCTTTCCCAAGGGTATTTGCGCGTAAGTGAATGCAATGAATTCGACTGGAATTTGACCTCCTGACATTACCTGTTGAATTATTCGCACATTTTTAACCTTATTTTCAGTTCTATCCTTCTTTTTTACTTCGCTTTTATCCAAGTGACATTACACCATCCACTTCTTCCCGTCCTTTTGACATTTTTAACATCATTTTCATTTTCCCGCACTTTCTGCCTGTGGAACTCCCTTCCATATACTTGCTTTCCTGACGGCTACAACTTCCAGGAATTTAAATGCAATGTCAATACCTACCTCTTAACCACTTGACTCCAGTTCTTTCTATATCACCCCGTGTATCTTGTTCTTTTTCTTTCGCTCTACCTTTGTGGCTGCCTTCACACCTGCATTCCCATCCTTCTCTTGTTCCTTTCTCTGACACTTTCTGTAACTGGTTCGTCTTCCTCTTCACTCTCCTCCTATCTAAACTTTTACTCTTATGTAGCCCCCTGCGCATCAGTGGCGGTACCGCCTTGCTTGGGGTGAAACGATGAAAAAATAAAAACAATTCCGTCCTATTTTCTCTTTCCACCAACTGAGATTACGTTTTCTTTTTTTTAAAACTAATTTCACAACCAAATGTTTTTTACTTCTCTTTCCACCAACTGACATTAGAGCATTCAACTGTCTCCTTCCATCTAACGGGTCCCTCATCACTTCTGTTCAGTCTTTCTTTTCTTTCTTTCCTCCACTTTATATTACGTTTTCATCCTTTATACATCTTAAAGCTTTTTCACATTCAAACTTCTTTTTTTATTTATCTTTCATCCTTGTTTTTTCTCATTTTTTTTTTTTTGCCTCTTACATGATCTTACGTTTTCCTACTTTTTACATTTTTAACCTCATTTTCACTTTTAACATTCTTTACACTTTTTTTTCCCCAACCGACATTTTTCTGTCCACCAGGGTTTTCCTGTAATCAATCCAAAATTCATTCATTCTGTCGTGTCGTTTTATTTTTTCTATTCGTTCGTTTTTCTTTTTTTTTTCACTGTCCTTCTTTCAGAGTCCTGGGTATGACGTTAAACTGCATCTGGCAGCAAGGCATATCATTGGGAGGTTGTTAGGAGCATGGAGCCTCCTCTTAATTGCTAATGTTCTCAGGTCCACCTTGACCCGGAATATTGGTACCTGTTAGGGTCCCAGCTATGGATAAATAGTTAACCCCCAAACAGGGGTCAAAACACTATAAAAGTATAAAATACACTTTTCTAAAAATATATACACAGAAATAGACTTTTATAGAAAAATATAATATTACCAACAATACATTTTTTTAAAAAAATTTATTTCCATGACGCATTTCAGAAGGAAAATATTATTCTCAACAAAACATTTTTGAATACAAAACTAGAAGACATTTTCAGTTTTCTAAAATAAACAAAGACTAAAAACAAAAAAATTTTCATTAAAATCTAACTAAATCAACCTTCTCACTATAACCGAACATTAAAAAGTGCCTTAAAATCCCACCTTTTTGGCATTAAATAACCCACAGAAGTTGATATGCCGTTAAACAAAACTCGAACTCATCTGTCAGTCGTTTTCTTTACTTTATTTTATTCGATGTTATTCGCTATTTTTTTTCTACACTTTTCATATTTCCCCGTACACTTCACCCTTTTCATTGTTTGAGGCCATATCACGTTGAAACCCAATTCCCGTACGATTACTGAAGGTACGCAAAATATGCCTGGTTAATATGTTGATAGGTGACCTCAAGAGTTCTAAGCTTATATATGCGAATAGTCTAATGAATAATGGCTCAGAATTGGTATCTGAGAGACGAGTTCCAATTTCATTTGATTTCCTTATATTCACTTACGCGCAAATACTCCTGGAAAATGTATGAAGCTACTTGTTCCCCCTACCTATGGGTTAATTAATAACACTAGTAACACTACATCTTTAAGAATAATGTCTCCCTATGATATTTCACACTTTCTCTGATCACATATATGTTGTCACATAGCAATGTTTTTCTCTTCCGATCGCATTTTCCCTTAGATTTTTGATTGAGATAGATAGATAGATAGATAGATAGATAGATAGATAGATAGATAGATATGAAGACTTAGATAGATAGATAGATAGATAGATAGATAGATAGATAGATAGATAGATAGATAGATAGATAGATCCTTGTAAAAATTAACTGAAACAAAACGAATTAATTTTTCTTAAGATCTTTCACACTTTCTTTGATCACATATACGTCGTCTCTTGGAGTTGTTTTTCTCTTTTCAGATTATTACACTCTTGTGATTCCGACTGAGATAGATAGATAGATAGATAGATAGATAGATAGATAGATAGATAGAATCTTGTTCAAATTAACTGGAAAAAAACGAATAATGTCTCCCTAGGATCTTTCCCACTTTCCCTGATTACATATACGTCGTCTCTTGGCGCTGTTTTTCTCTTCCAACCCCATTTTTCTTTACGTTTTGGACTGATGGATCCAGTTTGTTTTTTCGCCTTGATGACTCGACTGACAGTTGAAAGGCTGATACCAGCAATTTCGGCGATCCCTCTGTAAGGCTTGCTAGTGTGTTCGTGAATGTATGACGATTTCCTAGGCATGACGATAAACTATATGAGGCAGCAAGGCCACTGATCAGGAAATTCGAAGTTTCGAAGGCCAGGGGTGGTAGCCTTTGATAGGGTCCCAATTATGTGCAAATAATGAACCACCAAGTAAAAGTCAACAATATTTTTTTATGATAACCAACAATACACTTTTATAGGAAAATGACTATCAATGCAACACTACATATATATATATATATCGCAGTAAAACTATCAACAATACTTTTTATGATCTACAAACTATACATCTAAAAAACGTATCGTTACTCTGAAAGAATAAAATTATGTAAATATACTTGTAATGGAAATCATGAAATTACGTACAAAATATTTAGATTTCAGCATTAAACAACCCATAAAGATTGATATTCTACCAAACACACAATAACAAAAAAAAAAAAAAATATAAATAAATAAATAAAATAAAATAATAAAAAAAAAAATAACACATTTTGTAAAGGAAAAACCGACCTGTGAGTTTTTAGAATATGGTGTTTTTAAGACAAGCAGCTTTTGTAATTATTGATTTCAATATCAAAAGTTAAATCAGTAAGAAATAAATAAACAAAAATAACTATTCCCTTATCTTGTCTTTATTCCTGAAAATTTCATCCACACTTCAGGAGACTTAATTCTCAAATTTTTCAATCAAGGTTTCTGATGAATCGAATATACAAATCAATGAACATCTAATCTAATTTTCTTATTTTTTAAATTTTTTTTTAATCATATCACCCCGAGCAAGGCGGTAACGCCACTGATGAGCAGGGGGCTCCGTAAGAGTAAAAAGATTGGAAAAGTGAAAGCCAGAAACCACATCCTAAACAGGAAACAAGGGATGAGCCTCTTCACCTGTTCAGTAGACATGGGTGGAGTGTAAACCGGGCGATAGTTTACTCCTATTGAGAAGAAGAAAAAAAGAAGAGTGAAAAGATTGGAAAAGAGAAAGCCGGAAACCACATCCTAAACAGGAAACAAGGGATGAGCCTCTTCACCTGTTCAGTAGACATATTTATATAAGTGTATGTAGTCGTATTTTACTTTCATAAAATTATTTCTTTTACACAACATATTTATTCCTTCAGTCTTACATTTTATTTATTTTTATTTCTTGCTGTTTTTCTTCATTTTTTTGCATTTTTTTCTATTATTACTTCTTTCTGTCAATTTAGACTTGCTTTTTCTTTCTTTCACTATGTCATTCTTGCATTTTTCCCCTTTCACCCTTTCTCTCAGTTCTGCTTTTCTTTTTCTCTTTCATTCTGTCATCCTAGAATTGCTCTTTCTGTCTTTCAGCATGTGATTCTTGCATTTTTCCTTTTCTTTTTCACCCTTTCTATCAGTCCTGCCTTCTTTTTCTTTTTCATTCTGTCATTCTAGAATTGCTCTTTCTGTCTTTCAGCATGTGATTCTTGCATTTTTCCTTTTCTTTTTCACCCTTTCTATCAGTCTTGCCTTCTTTTTCTTTTTCATTCTGTCATTCTAGAATTGCTCTTTCTGTCTTTCAGCATGTGATTCTTGCATTTTTCCTTTTCTTTTTCACCCTTTCTATCAGTCTTGCCTTCTTTTTCTTTTTCATTCTGTCATTCTAGAATTGCTCTTTCTGTCTTTCAGCATGTGATTCTTGCATTTTTCCTTTTCTTTTTCACCCTTTCTATCAGTCCTGTCTTCTTTTTCTTTTTCATTCTGTCATTCTAGAATTGCTCTTTCTGTCTTTCAGCATGTCATTCTTGCATTTTTCTTTTTCTCTTTCACCTTTTCTCTTAGTCCTGCTTTTCTGTTTCTCATTCTATTATTCATAAAATATCTGCCAAGCTTCCACCAATCATTTTACTTATAACGTTCATCCATTTTCTGCCGTTACATCTTCTGAGTGTTTTCCCTGAACATTCTTTACTTATACTTCCATCTCTCTTTTATTCTTTGTTTATCCATTTTCCAAGTCTTTTCTCTGTAAATACATAGTCTTGGGTATGACTGTAAACTGCATCCGGCAGCAAGGCTTCTTATTGGAAGATTGTGAGGAGCATGGAACCACCTCTTAAATGCTGTTGTTCCCAGGCCCACCCTGACCCGGAGTGGTAGCAACTGTTAGGGTCCCAGTCATGGGTAAATAGCTTACCCCCAGACCGGGATGAAAATGCTTTGAAAGTATTTACCAACAAAACTTTTTTTCAATGAAAAATATTACCAACAAAAGCTTTTTGAATAAAAAATATTGCCAACAAAATGTTTTTGAAAAAAACATATTACCAACAAGAATACGTTTTTGAAGGAAAAAAATTATTACCATGTGTCTGATCTATAAACTTATTTCTTTCAAAGAATATGTTATATTCACGTGGATCTATTGTAAAAGTATTGTCGGCATTAAATAACCCATTGAGGTTGATATGCCGTAAAACAAAAGAAATCAACTCTGTAAATACAAATAATCTAAACATTTTAATGAGAAGCCAAGATTGATCAAAAGGATTGTCACTGGATAAGACACAGTCAAGAATAATTAAAATTTTTACCTGTCAAAAATCACCGAAGAGGTTATGAAAATATGTTTTAAATTATCACGTACCAGTGTCGCAGGATTTTGATATTAAACGGTTTATGAGCTTTGGAATAATGTCTGTAAACGTCAGAATCACCAAACCAAAATGAAATGTTTCTATATTGATTAATGATATGTTCCGGAAAGATATATATATATATATATATATATATATATATATATATATATATATATATATATTATATATATCATTCGAGGTAGTTAAGTGGTTTAGGCAAATGTAACTGGGTAGAACAATCTAGTACGTAGACGTAAGGTATGGTACTCGTCGTATGCAGTATCTTGAGACGTAGACGTAGTCAATAGTCGTAGACCTTTAGTGGTAGATCTCTAGTGGAAGACCAATAGACGGACGTCCTCGCCTTAGTCTATATTTCTGGTCGACACCAGCCAATTACATTCCAGTGAGGGGGAACCAAGGTGTATACATATTCATTAACTATTCATTACATCAATTAATATGCTCTTTTATGCCGTGTAAAGTGTTATAGCAGATGATGGACAGTGTGACAGAAATCAGTAGTTTCATTAGAATAGCAAAAAGATGTCTTCCAAAAACAAAACAAGATATTAGAAAAAAAATTTCCGAGAAAAAAATAATTACTGAATTTCGTGAGACAGCAAAGATGAATGCTGAGAATGCTATGTGCAAAGAACATACGCAATTGAAAATTTGAAGAAAAATATGACCGGAAAGGGGTACTTTTGCTTAGTATCAGGACGAGACATTTGAAATTTCTCGGGTACATGATGAGGAAAGACGGTTCAGAAAATTTAACGCTAACAGGATATACTGTAAACATGAGGCATTTATTGCAAATTTTATTTAGCAGGAGCATAAGTACTTAGCAAATAAAAATTTGTGACACCTATCATTTCTAACCAATCAGAATCGAGACAGTATTGCTTGTTAATCAAGTTCATCTAACCTTCAGCTTCAGTATTTTAATAAGCAATGTTCCACTTGTGTTTCTACTCTATGCTTGCATAATGATATATATATATATATATATATATATATATATATATATATATATACGCTCTCACACCCTGATTGAGCACTCTGGAAAAATAGTAGACTTTGATAAACAGTAGCTACTCTGGCATGTACGCATCGCTCATTCAATGAAATGAATTAGAGCGCTCTAGCTATTGGGCACGTATAATGATTTGCGCTAAAAAGTCTACTTCCACCGAACGCCCATAGCCCAGGAGTAGAGTCGCCGACTGACGCCATTTCGGTCGGGTTTCAATCCTGGGTAAAAAAAAGCAATCGGAGTCTAACCGTACTGATAAGCTGTGATACGGCGAAACAGATCTGTTTGCGGATGACAATATATATATATATATATATATAGATAGCTAGATAGCTAGATAGATAGATAGATAGATAGATAGATAGATAGATAGATAGAAAGATTAAAAACAGAAATAGGGTTGTTCCAACGAGAAGAACTGGTATAAAATAAAAAGTGTGAGAGGCCATGAACGTTTGTTTGAAGTTATATTTATTGTTGTTGTTATTATGCATGTTATGATACATTAATTGTCCATAATGGTATGTGTATCGCTATATGTGTTTCGAGTCTAAAGTTGACTCTCTTTAGGCGAATAAATTTGTTTCTGTTCAACAAGGTGCCGTTTATACGGCAGTGAATGGTGGACAATATCATCGAAAAAGAGGAAAAAACTTGAAGCAGTGGAAATGTGGTTCTACAGAAGGATGCTGCGGATATCATGGACCAAGCATGCAAGCAATGATGAGGTGTTGGAAAGAATGTCAAGTAAAAGAAATTAATAGTGAGCATCAGAAGGAGACAACTGAAGTTCCTGGGACATGCAATGAGGAAGTAAGGCTTGGAGAACTTGATACTGACAGGCCAGATAGAAGAAAAAAGAGACAAAGGAAGGCAGCGGATAACATATTTGAGGGGCCTGGTCAGGTGGATGATGGAACGAGGGTTTCAAGGTGTAAAAGGAGAAAGCATACTAAGAGCTACCAGAGATAGGGAGACGTGGAAAACCATGATCGCCTACGTCCTGAAAGGACAGGGCACATAAAAGAAGAAGTAAGTAAGTGTTTTTTGGGATTGGTGGTCTTTCATATCAGGACGTGTATGAATCGATAAATAAATAAATGAATGAAATACTGACCAAACTGAAAATTAGCACATTAAGATTATCTTAGAGGCTCTTTATGTTAGCTAGGAAGATTTAATTTATTGACTTGCGAAATTGGTCTGTAATTGTATCGGTCATCTGGTTTTTTATGTATTGTTATTGCGATAAATTTTTAATTTAATGTGTGTGTGTGTGTGTGTGTGTGTGTGTGTTTTGTAAATTTTTCATGATTTGTTAAAAGCTGTTATAAGAAATATATATTTCAATTTTTCAATATTATTATACTTTAAGCGCTTCACGTCAAAAATATATGAAAAAAAAAATCGATTTTGGTATGAAATGGGATTTTCTTTGTAATTTATTAGTCAAGCGGTAGCCGCTTATAACGTATACCAAGAGTTGCTCTATCCTTATTGCTTGATCTATTATACAGTCTATGCTTTTGCTGTGGTAATTAGGCATTAATATATATATATCGCTACAAATTATTTAAATAACTTTTAATATGTTCAGTGAGGCCCACTACGATGTGTAAATTGAGTGTAAATTAATCCCACTACTGGAAACCAAAGTAAAATTTAGTGATACCTTGATCTCTTAAAATGTGAAAAATCTATCTAAACTTATTTATAAATGGAACTTTGTGTCTGTCTGTATGTCCGTTACCTATAGACTCCGAAACGGCTGAACCGATTTTCTTGAAAATGTACACAGTTGTACTATAACTGTTTGCGAGTGTTCTTAGCTAGGTTTTGTGTCGAGGTAATCCCGATAAATATCGAAAATCGATAATCGAAAAAATCGGGTGATAGAAGGAGTGGTCCGATTTTAATCAAATTTGAGACACTCATAGACAAAGGCATAAGAAACGATATTCAGAAATTTCAAGGTTGCAGTTCTTACAATAGTGCAGAAAATCGATAATATATATATATATATATATATATATAAAAGGCAAGATGTTTTTGTGTGTGTCTGTTGATCTGCCTTGTATGTCTGTATTTTTTCAACCATTTCATTTTGTTTTTGCTTCGGGTTTGGCTCTAAGTATGTATAATTGTAGTTCTTAGTCTCAGCCACGATACCATTTACTCAGAAGACTTATTTAGCCTTCAAATTTCAGTTTACGACGAAAAAACTTATTTGATATCGATATCAGGAAATCAAAATTTGACTTACATCCATTCATTTTTCTTTCAGTCTACGGTTTAGCTTTAACTGGAAACAACTATTGCTTTTTACTCTTTCGTGTCAACGTCAAAAGAGTCTGAGCTCCCGACCATGGATTAGTTTTAATGCTTTCATTACACCTGAGCAATGCCGGGCTATACTGCTAGTTAAAAGTAAATTGAGAAACTGTTATCTTGTTTTTTTTTATTTTTTCATATTTTACAATTAATGAAGAACTCCAAGTTATTAATTTCAATTTTATGCTTATTTTATTCATCTATTTATTCATTTTAAGAAATCCCGGTGTATGAGCCTATTTTGTTTTGGCTTACGTAGGGGGGGTGTCAATTTACGATGAATTTACATAGCAAACTGGGCCCCTATTAACGTTTATCAAATTTTATAATTAAACAAAAATTCTGTTCGTCATCTGGAAGTCTTCTTTATGCCATACTCCTTCAGTATGTGGGTGATCATGCATCTCCACAACATCCTATCCCTCGCAATGTTTTTCCATTTGACAAGGATTCTCTTACTCCATCCATCCCCCCCCACACAAAGGTCATATAACACCGGGAAACCAACAATAACGATCGTCTTGAAATATAAAATGAACACGAGTATATATGAAAATATAAACATATAGTTTTATTCTTCGTCGGTGACGTCTGTGTGAAGTAGAATTGTAATCAGAGAGATATCGCGCACAAGCAAGAGTTGTCGGGGAATCGTTAACCAGCAGGAATTCTCTGTTTTCTCTTTCTCTCTTTGTGTTCTGTCTTCTTTTCTGTTCTTCTGTCTTCAGCCTAAAACCCAGACTTATATAACCCAAAACTCCTACGCATCTTTGCTTTTTCGAGCTATCATTAATTGAAGTCATCTATGGCCAGACACATCTGTCAATCATCTTCGCCGGCTATCATCTTTCAAGCCTGTTGTCACTTGTGCTTTCTGTCTTTGATGTGAATAATATCTTTTTCAGCTGTCGCCTTTTGAGCCTTTGTTGTCGCCTGTGTTTTCTACCTTTGATGTCAATTATATCTTAGTCGGCTCTTGCCTGTGTTTCTATCTTTAATGTTGCGTCTGGTCACCACCATCCATATCCGGATTATATTTTTGTCAATCATATTTTTACCGTTGAAATTAATATATTACACAAATCTGTCCGGTAGGTGGAACGTTGCTTTTCACTAACTTACTTAACCCCAATTATCTATATTAACATGGACAAAAATGAAAATATTAATATTGTCACAGTGACTATAATTCAACCCCATCAGAAGTTGTTATGTCTTTGATACCAGAAATAACTTCGATTAATAAAAGAACAATCGTATTCATGCATTTTCCGACAAAAATTTGGAGAATTATATATATATATACAAGAAAGTAGCTAACCTAGAGAGCAGCCAACGAACCTTGGTAGGTTTGTTGGCTCTCTAGGTTGGCTATTTTCTTGTTTATTTGCTCTACCAGTGTATTGAGCGCTTTACATGTTAGGTTACTCGTCTCGGGTATTTTTTTCTTTCGACTAGTACCTTGACTAATGTTCAAGTGCTTAGTTCGTTTCTTTTTTTTGTTTCAATTTTTTCCCTCCGCGTTTATACTGGGTGGGTTTTTCGAGACGTGTTTAAAAACAAATTTACAGTTATATATATATATATATATATATATATAGAGAGAGAGAGAGAGAGAGAGAGAGAGATGACAGAATTTTGTTTCTGATTTTTTTTAATAACCAAGATAAATTAACATTGATTATTTGATTAAAATTGCAGATAACAATACTGGAACATGTCACAGACCTAAGGAACATCAGACCTATCTGAATTTCAGCGTATCCTGGGCCCAACATTAAGGTGGTCTTAGTCAAAGAAAAATATCTGAAAATCTTTCGATACCCATTTCTACTGTGAATAGAGTGATCGTACAATTCACCAGAGAGATTGAGACAAAATGGGATCAGTAAACTTCCATAGCCAAGTCAGTCCCCGGATATTAACCATATTGAACACCTATGGGAGATATTAGATCTAAAACTCCGCAAAAAAAACAGGAATCCATCTTCTAAGCCTGAACTTTTATGATTATTGCGTGAAACATGGCAAGAAATCCTTTAAGATGATATGCGTTAACTCCTCGCTAGCATGCCTAGAAGGGTCCTTGCATTAAAAAAAGGAAAGTGGATGTCAACCAAGTATTAGTTATTAAATTTATAACCATTTATAATTATTTCATTTGTATAAATTACTTGTTTAATGAAATAATTACATGTTTAATAAAATAAACGGTTTCTGTGAGCGTCTATTCAATTCTGTCATGTCTGTTATTATGGGCTCTCCCGTCGATTTCGACGTATGAGCGTCTAACACAGACAACCACACAAAGAATTGTTTAAAGTGGTGAAGTCTTGTGTAGCACCATTCACACTTTTTGGAACTGCTGATAACAAACAACCGGTGCAGACGTCTGCCACAGATCGCATGAACGACAGACCTCAGTTATTTAACCCTTAACTGGAGGGAAGGGACGGATTAATACCTTTCCCAAGGGTACCAGTGCGTGCGTAAGTGAATGCAAAGTGTTCGACTGGAATTGGAGCTCACTGATTTCCCCCTCCGACCGACATCCACTACACCACAACGCACATCCGTCATTTCACCAAACATCTTGCTTATATATATATATATATATATATATATATATATATATATATATATATAAGCTCTTATGAGAAAATTGAGTAGAATGCAAGCAGCTAATTCAATTCGACATAATAGGAGGTTATAATGATAGGTTTTTATATAAACTATAAATTTATAGGTTATTACTTACCTTGTGTTGTCTCCGAATCGGATATGACAACGACGTTTGGTATATGCGTCATGTCTGGGGACACTCGTGGAGATGGGAGAACGTCAAACGAGTCATCTTCACTGTCAGCACCACAAAGAGGTAATAAGTTATTCTCCTGAGCATTATGGTTGTTATCATCAGACAAATAGCCGTTATGTGGTGACTGATCAGGCAAGCTGAAAAGAAAATCACGGAAAATTGAATAGGCACACATACACACAGACGTAGAAGAGAGGAAAAAAGGGCAAATGATAAGATTAGCTTAAAGGCAGGTTGACATCTTGACCGTTAAGGAGGGAAAAGAAAAAGGGAGAAGGGTAGGGTGGGGGAGGGAGGGGAAAAAGGGAAAAAAATGGTTATTATGTATTCTTTGGAGCCAAATCTCAAAATGAATCTTCGTTCTGATTAGTTAAAAGAAACACATATGTAAATTTTATATCTTCCCACATACATACACAGCAAACCAAAGGTTTTTGTTATTTAAATGTAAATCATCTGCACAACAAACATCAAGCATTGCCTGATGATGAGAATCTATCTCGAAACATAGAAATTTCCGTATCGCAATTTATAATTAATTCATAACTCTCTCTCTCTCTCTCTCTATATATATATATATAAACAAAAAATAACCGGAAAACTGTGTTGCTAAAATTACTGTACATTTTTTTTGTTTCAAATATAACGGCCTGACAAAGTTCTAGCGTTCATTATAACGTGAAAATTATCCAAATTTTTTTAGTTTATCAAATTCTACGGAAAAACGGTAAACAGAATGTTGGAGTTGCCTGGCTTCCTTTTAGATGACAAGACGTTTGGTGAAATTCTAAGAGCAGAAAACTGCACTTTATTTTTTGATTCTACAAAATACGACGAAACACACGTGAACTGCAAAGAACTACAATCAGCATATCTGTGATTGCATTAACCATATACCTAAAGTAGGCTGTCTGCTGAGCTAAGTTTTGATGACAGTTTTAAACACATACTTTCGAAAATTAAATGATGCTTAACAGACTGGGTTCCTGTCAACTATTTGACAGCATTTTTGCTAGAAAATAATTGACAATGAAGGTTCTTATAGATTGCGAGACCTGCACTACGGGATCTTCAAATATGTGTGACTGCTTAACATGATGAATAATCGTGGCGATGTATTCCCTCAGATATAGTGATAAATTAGGTCTTATTAACACACTGAAGTGCTTTTGGTAACAACAAGGGATCCTATTGTCTCTAATCCCTAGATTTCGAGGCAACTGGTTGCTTTATAATTTTTCAAACAATACCGTGTCATCACTGCTCTGCTCCGAATGCATACTAAGATACGAATCTGTTTATGCCATTTTGTTAGAAGGCTTTTGACATTTAAAAGAACTTTCTTCCGCCATTTGATGGGTTTTGCTTTTTAATCTGCCTGAATGTCTAACCACGTTCCGCACCAGAAACGCCTAGTCGGGGAACTGGTTTAGTTTACGGCAAAGTTTGGAAATATATATTCTTCACAACTCGATGACATATTATTGCAAAAAAATGAAAATAATAAGGCACTATTAAAAGCAATCACGCGGCAAGAGTTTTCATAATTGGTAATAAGGTTTAATAACACGTAGTAAAGAGAATAAAGTTAGTTGATACTGCCTCGCAATTCTCTCTCTCTCTCTCTCCATGAGCGTGACAGAATATATATATATATATATATATATATATATATATATATATAAAGATAAAAAGATAGATAGATAGATAAATAGATAGACAGATACTACTGGCTATAATTATTAGAACACCCCAGTTGTTTAAAAGAAAATGATGTATTTCATACTATTTTTAGTATTTATTTCCAAGTAGATAATTCTAAATGAAAATAGGATGTTTCTTTTGTTATTATTATTTTGCAAAATTTTACAAGGCATAGAAGCAAAGATTAACTCGTCCGAATCACCCTATGTCTTCAATCTTTCATTGATTAAACTTCAATATAGGTAATTATTAAATATTTATTAATTCATTTGATGCACATGATATTTTGCAATATTAACAAAAGAACAATTCTATTTTCATTTACAATTATTTACTTGGCAATAAATACTAAAAAAAATAGTATGAAATACATCATTTTTTAAAACACTGGGTTAGCCTAATAATTATGGCCGGTAGTGTAGATTAGTGTAGATGGCCTAATAATTATGGCCGGTAGTGTAGATTAGTGCAGATGGCCTAATAATTATGGCCGGTAGTGTAGATTAGTGTAGATGGCCTAATAATTATGGCCGGTAGTGTAGATTAGTGTAGATGGCCTAATAATTATGGCCGGTAGTGTAGATTAGTGTAGATGGCCTAATAATTATGGCCGGTAGTGTAGATTAGTGTAGATGGCCTCATAATTATGGCCGGTAGTGTAGATTAGTGCAGATGGCCTAATAATTATGGCCGGTAGTGTAGATTAGTGTAGATGGCCTAATAATTATGGCCGGTAGTGTAGATTAGTGTAGATGGCCTAATAATTATGGCCGGTAGTGTAGATTAGTGTAGATGGCCTAATAATTATGGCCGGTAGTGTAGATTAGTGTAGATGGCCTAATAATTATGGCCGGTAGTGTAGATTAGTGCAGATGGCCTAATAATTATGGCCGGTAGTGTAGATTAGTGTAGATGGCCTAATAATTATGGCCGGTAGTGTAGATTAGTGTAGATGGCCTCATAATTATGGCCGGTAGTGTAGATTAGTGTAGATGGCCTCATAATTATGGCCGGTAGTGTAGATTAGTGTAGATGGCCTAATAATTATGGCCGGTAGTGTAGATTAGTGTAGATGGCCTAATAATTATGGCCGGTAGTGTAGATTAGTGTAGATGGCCTAATAATTATGGCCGGTAGTGTAGATTAGTGCAGATGGCCTCATAATTATGGCCGGTAGTGTAGATTAGTGCAGATGGCCTCATAATTATGGCCGGTAGTGTAGATTAGTGTAGATGGCCTCATAATTATGGCCGGTAGTGTAGATTAGTGTAGATGGCCTAATAATTATGGCCGGTAGTGTAGATTAGTGTAGATGGCCTAATAATTATGGCCGGTAGTGTAGATTAGTGTAGATAGCCTAATAATTATGGCCGGTAGTGTAGATTAGTGCAGATGGCCTAATAATTATGGCCGGTAGTGTAGATTAGTGTAGATGGCCTAATAATTATGGCCGGTAGTGTAGATTAGTGTAGATGGCCTAATAATTATGGCCGGTAGTGTAGATTAGTGTAGATGGCCTCATAATTATGGCCGGTAGTGTAGATTAGTGTAGATGGCCTAATAATTATGGCCGGTAGTGTAGATTAGTGCAGATGGCCTCATAATTATGGCCGGTAGTGTACATTAGTGCAGATGGCCTCATAATTATGGCCGGTAGTGTACATTAGTGTAGATGGCCTCATAATTATGGCCGGTAGTGTAGATTAGTGTAGATGGCCTAATAATTATGGCCGGTAGTGTAGATTAGTGTAGATGGCCTAATAATTATGGCCGGTAGTGTAGATTAGTGTAGATGGCCTAATAATTATGGCCGGTAGTGTAGATTAGTGCAGATGGCCTAATAATTATGGCCGGTAGTGTAGATTAGTGCAGATGGCCTAATAATTATGGCCGGTAGTGTAGATTAGTGTAGATGGCCTCATAATTATGGCCGGTAGTGTAGATTAGTGTAGATGGCCTAATAATTATGGCCGGTAGTGTAGATTAGTGCAGATGGCCTAATAATTATGGCCGGTAGTGTAGATTAGTGCAGATGGCCTCATAATTATGGCCGGTAGTGTAGATTAGTGTAGATGGCCTAATAATTATGGCCGGTAGTGTAGATTAGTGCAGATGGCCTAATAACTATGGCCGGTAGTGTAGATTAGTGTAGATGGACTAATAATTATGGCCGGTTGTGTAGATTAGTGTAGATGGCCTAATAACTATGGCCGGTAGTGTAGATTAGTGTAGATTGCCTCATAATTATGGCCGGTAGTGTAGATTAGTGTAGATGGCCTAATAATTATGGCCAGTTGTGTAGATTAGTGTAGATGGCCTAATAATTATGGCCAGTTGTGTAGATTAGTGTAGATGGCCTAATAATTATGGCGGTTGTGTAGATTAACCAAAGATGAGTGTAAAAGTTCGAAATAATTCCAAGATTATATAAAAATGAGATTTGCAACAGTATTTAACAGTTTTATATGGAATTTTTATATGGAATATTTATTTATATGGAATATTTATATGGAATATTTATTTATATGGAATATTTATATCGAATATTTATCATGTATCTTTATAGGAAATTATTAAAATTGCTTTACTTACATGTGAGTTTTCAGAAAAAATTATGTTTGAATATATGTGTGTATAAGCGTGTGTTTTATCTGTAAATTAGTGCATGTCCCCACTGATAAAAAGCAAGTAAAGTTATCATACTTTCGTGATTTAATAACTTAACGTATTTTCTTTCCTTATTTTTGAAAGTGTCGACTTATTCGTGACACATGCAAACAATTTGTTTCTTTTTTAAAAATAAATTCACTATACAAACAAATTTCTAAATGATATACTAAATCTATTTCTCAGTAAACATTTGCACATACATAGTGTTCAAGATTTTGTTACTAACTGTGTCTGCGTTTAATCATTTGTTTTTCTGTTTTTAGTTCTATTAAAATTGTTTTATTTTACTTCGAATTTATTAACATTCTTTCACAAGAGTCAAAATTGCTTTCTTATCAAATTCTGTTTATCGTCTGCATTCAACCATTTTAACAATGCGGAACAATACAATCTAAAACTTATTAAAATAATCAGGGACTATAAACCAGGACACATTTATAATTCTATCAAACACACACAAGCCTAACTTTCTACTTCACCTTATTATATCACAAATACCCACTACTATATACCAACTAAGTAAAACGCTTCACAAATTAATTATACGGTACATATCTAACAAATACAGCATTAAATCATCTCTTGGACATATACAAATACTAAAAACGGAAAAACCTAATAATGAAACCATAGCATCACTTGATGTTGGAAAATTTGTTCACTAACGATCATCTCAGAGAAAACATTAACATTATTATCAAAAAAATATCATAATAATTCACTGCTCCAACTGAAAATTAAAACTAAAATATTAAAAAAAAATATTTTTAACATGTACCCCCGAAGTCCCATTCTATGATCACAGAAATAATATATACGTGCAAAGGGGACGGTGTTTGAATGGGGTCAATTCTGGGTTCAACCTTCAGCAACTTCTACATAGTCAGCCTAGAAAATAATATATTTAGCACCGCTAAAAACCCTCTATCTACGTACGGTATGTGGATGATATTCTTATATTAGTTAAAAACATAAAAGAAATCATAGAATTCTCAAAAGACTTTAAAAAAACTCTGTCTTAACGTCCCCATACGAACTTAACAAAAATAAAAAACCCTTTCGTTGACATTTTAATAAACACAAAAATAACACATTTACTACCTCCCCATATAAAAAACCAACATGCAAAAACTCTTGCACTCTCGACTATAACAGCGAATGCCTTAATTACTACAAAATAGCACTTATAGACAATTTAATTAACCGAGCACATATTAACTCCTCCACAATTTTTTTTTTACTCTGGACTAAAAAATATTAAGCACACTCTTATTAATAATGACTTCCCAAACGACATTGTAGATGAACAAATAAGACAATATTTCAAAAACTCCAACACACATCAAACTGAATATGGTACTTCAACAAAAGATTCTAAGATTCTTTTATTGCAACCAGATGAACGATTACTACTAACAGAATGAAAAAAATCATAAAAAAATCTCATTCGTAGTAATATATCTCCCGTTAATCCTAAAAAATCAAAATTAATAATATATTATAAAAGATACAATACTATTAATTTAATTATCCGTAATAACTTCTCTCCATCAACTGATGTGTTACATATAACCAACATTATATATCAATTCAAATGTAACTTGGGAGAATGTATCTCCGACAAAAAACAAATATATATGTTGGGTTTACAACAACTACATTAACAAGATATCTTAAATTACACATGTCTGGCCATTATTCCATTTTTAGACATCTACAACAACATTCCTGTCTACATTCACAATATAAAAAAAATAATGATCTATAACACAACTATCCTACACCAAGAAAACAACAAAAGCAAACTACAGATTCTCGAGGCAATATTCATTAAAAATCTTAAACTGTCAATTAATAGAATCAGCTATGTATATTGTAGTAATGTTCTAAAATGTTTATAAAGCGAACAGTTTTTTTATAGAACCATAAATAATTATTACCAAAATAATAGGAGACTATAAACCAGGATACATTTATGGTTCTATCAAAACACACAAGCCTAACTTTCCACTTCGCCTATTATATCACAAATACCCACTCCTATATACCAACTAACTAAAACGCTTAACAAATTAGTTACACATACATACCTAACAAATACCGTATTAAATAATCTCTTACGCGATATATTGTCTATATCCCAGTGGATGGGTGCGTGTTTGTGTGTTAATAATGCGCATATTATAGCTGTTATCTTTGTAGAAATTGAAATTTTTATTTTACTAATGTTAAAAAATACAAGGCTCAAGAGCTACTAATATTTTCTCTCCATAGAAACTGTTTATTGAGGTGCCGTGTGAAAAGATTATATATATATATATATATATATATATATATATATATATATATATATATATATTCAGTTTGGCCGTTACTGAGGACGTGAACTTGTCGGGAGTTAAATGTTAATTACCGCAAACCGAAAATCCCAGATTTTGAAAAACAACAAAATAGAAAGTTATTTTAATAAGTACGTGTTTCTCTTTCGATAGGTAGTCTTCTTTAGATTAGTATTAAATAACTCTCTTTCTCTCTCTCTCTCTCTCTGTGTATGTGTGTGTGTGTGTGTGTGTGTGTTAAATCTTCAATATCTCTTTGCTAGACTAGCGCCTTCCGGTCGGAATGAAAAAATTAAATTGGGCGATTTATTTTATTCTGAAGCCATTATTTTAATTTGCGATGTAGATTGTCAATGTGCTTATATGTTATGCTATTTATAGTTCTACGTAGACGAAGTGACTTGGTCTCTCGTAAGATATTTTGCTAAAGTTCCAGTCCAATTTACTTGCTTTGTCTGATTTATTAAACCTTTGTTTGGATTCTATACATACTGACGCGCACACACACACACACACACACGTATATATATATATATATATATATATATATATATATATATATATATATATCCAGGTGAAGAGGACACAAGGTTTTACTATTTTGAGAGCCCCGGCATTTATTTTATTATGAACAGTGATCCATGTAATAAATATTATAGAGCTTAATATAATTATATAGTTATGAATTCATTGTACATTGCGATACTGACTGAAAATTTCTGTTTCGAGGTAGGTTCTCTTCATCAGGCAATGTTTGATGTTGGTTGTACAAATGATTTACATTTAAATACAAAAACTTTCGGTTTGCTGTTTATGCATGTGGGAAGATAGAAAACAAATTCTGTACCTTCCCACATACATAAACAGGGCACATAGAAGAAGAAGAATTATAAAAGAAAAATAAGTTCTCATGTATTCACGTTAAAATTATGTTTCAGAGAACATGGATAGATAAGAGGCTTATTATATAACATAAGCGATAATTTGAAGATATAAATAAAACTCGTAGATAAGAGGTTAGGGAGGATGATAACGGAAATCGTATAAGTAATACAATGAAAACTAATAAAAGAATACACACACATATACAAATATATATTTTATATGTTCCCTGTTCTTCCAGGGCGTAGGCGATCATGGCTTTCCACGTCTCCCTATCCCTGGTGGCTCTTAGTATGTTTTCTCCTGTTACACCTCGCAACCCCCGTTCCGTCATCCACCTGATCAGTCCCTGCAAATATGTTATCCGCTGTCTTCCTCTGTGTCTCCTTCCTTCTATCTGTCCAGTCAGTATCAGGTTTTCCAGGCTCTCCTTCCTCATTGCATGTCCCAGGAACTTCAGTTGTCTCTTCCTGATGCTCACTATTAATTTTCTTTTTGTTGCCATTCTTTCCAACACCTCGTCGTTGCTTGTATGCTCAGTCCACGATATCCGTAGCATCCTTCTGTAGAACCACATTTCGGCCGCTTCCAGTTTTGTCCTCATTTTCGATGATATTGTCCAGCATTCACAGCCGTGAATGCTTTTATAATTATTCCGACTAAATTTTTCTTAAAACACTCAAAGTCAAACTAACCTTGCAGCGTTATCTACAAAACGATGCCCAAGAAAGCCAACTCAGCAAATTACACTTAAACAATATGATTCGGTGTCATTTTGATAAGTAAAATGCAACCTTATGAGTTTTCAGATAAACGAAACCCCTCCAGATTAAAATTGCTAAAGAGAGTACAACTGACACTTGTCGAATATGAACCATGTCGGTGGGAGGGGAATAACAACAACAGCAGCAACAATAAAAAATTAATCGGAAAGTGATAACGGAGGACACCATCGATGATTAGTGGCTAAAAATAAAATTTAACCAGAAGGAAGAATAAATATTAAATAAGGCATGGGGAAAAATGATGGCGTTGATCTGTTAATGGTAACGTGTGCTAAATTTATTCCTTAAGATGGAGAGAGATAATTAAAACACCGCATATGCTGATCTCACGACATAAAATAGACAACGAGGTTAATCTCATAACAGTCACTTCATACCACACTTGCATCCATGCAAACACACACACACACATATATATATATAGTCATCCGCAAACAGATGTGTTTCGCTGTGTCGCAGCTCATCAATACGGTTAGACATCCGATTGCTTCTAGCCAGGATGGAAACCCGACTAAATTGACATCAGTCGGCGATTTTAACTCTGAGCTATGCCAGTTCGGTAGTGGAAGGCAGACTTTAGCGTGTTATATAGAATGTAGACACACGCCAGTAGCTGAGAGTGTTCAAATTCATTATTAAATTAACGATGCGTAGATGCGTGAGTAGCTACTGTTTTTTCAAAGTCTACCATTCCTCAATTGTGCTCAATTGGTGTGTGAGAGCGTATATATATATATATATATATATATGGCTCATTCAGTAATGTATATGCATATATATCGCTTATTTGGTAATGCATATGTATATATGTATATATATCGCTCATTCAATAATATACATATATATCGCTCAGTAATGAATTAGAGCACTCTAACTACTGGCGTATGATACATAATACGCTAAAAGTCTGCCTCCTTCTACCGAGCGTGCCTATAGCTCAGAGGTAGAAAGGTAGAGTCGCCGACTGACGCCAATTCGGTCGCGTTTCAAACCTGGGTGAAAGCAATCGGATGTCTAACCGTACAGCGAAAAAGATCTGTCTGCGGATGACTTTTTAAGCTCTCACACCCTGATTCAGTAATGAATTAGAGCACTCTAACTACTGGCGTATGATACATCATACGCTAAAAGTCTGCCTCCTTCTACCGAGCGCCCATAGCTCAGAGGCAGAATCACCGACTGACGACAATTCTGGGTAAAATCAGTCGGATGTCTAACCGTAGCAAAACAGATCTGTCTGCGGATCTTTCACTCCCTCTCTTTGTCTCTCTCTCTCTCTCTATATATATATATGTGTGTGTGTGTGTGTGTGTGCGTGAGAGAGAGAGAGTGCGTATATATATATATATATATGTGTGTGTGTGTGTGTGCGTGAGAGAGAGAGAGAGTGCTATATATATATATATATGTGTGTGTGTGTGTGTGTGTGTGTGTGTGCGTGAGAGAGAGAGAGAGAGTGCGTATATATATATATATATATATATATATATATATATATATATATATATATTGGTCATACACAACTACTAGTTCCATAAGAATAATTATTGTAGATAACACTGTCATTAGTCATTATAATAAAATCTATTTTTAAAAGATGTCCGAAGATAAATAAAGTGCTTCTTATAAAACTGTTGAAATTTCAAACATCCGATTTGAGAACAGTAAGATCCTATTGGGGATCCTTTGAAAACACCCTCAACATGGGATTACGGGATTACGGGTACGTCCAGCAAAACTTAAGAGTTATCATTATTTCAGCACGGGACAACTTTGGACCTAAAGACAAGGAAAATACCAACAACTTAGCCCCGAAAATGTCTCATGAATAAGCCGACGATTGTTCAACCGATAACACCGGGCGAACTTTTTTTTCTTTTACCTAAATGTTGTGCAATGGGATTATATATCTGGGCTGATTTTTCACAGCGATCCTGAAAATCAAGTCCGTTTTGCTGCATCACATTAGGTTTTCCTTGCACAGATGATGCCTCTTTTGCTCAAAATAGACCAAAATGTCTAATTTCACTGAAAAGTACCAGAACATAATTATGTAAGGAAAACATTTGAAACGTTTTATTTTAGTTTCAAGTAACTTATTATACAATGAAAAGCACTCTACTAACCTCCTAATTGGAGCAGATAGACTAAAATATCGCCCGGTTCACACTCCACCCACGTCTATTGAACAGGTGAAAGGGACTCATCCCTTGTTCCCAGTTTAGGATGTAGTTTCAGGTTTTTTCTTTTCCAATCTTTTCACTATTACGTAGCCCCCTGCACATCAGTGGCGTTACCGACTTGCGCGGGGTGATATGATTAAAAAAAAGTGTATTTTTAGCAGTTTCAGTCTCTATTTTCTGATCTAGAAATAATTTATTTTTGTAGATGTATTACGTTACGCCAAAAATACCAATTTTCTGAGCTAAAATATTTAGTGATTGGTGATTTTGGTTTAAAATTAATAAACTTCCTATTTTCTAACTATTTAATTGGGCATCCCAAATTAGATAATAAAATTCAAAGTTTTGCATAAGAATATGTAATACATTAATCCTTATACGTAAGAGAAAATAAAACTTCAATCAAATATATACGTCCACAATTTTTGAAGGAAATGTGAACCAAACAAAGTTATATGAATCTATGTCATGCAAAGTTTTTCATTTTTGTTCACTCAAAGGGATTCTTGGTGTCAAATAAACCACAGAAAATGAAGTGATTCCAGGTAAAAATATAGACTGAAACTGCTGAAAATACTCTTGCGGTTATTAGAATGATTTCCCTTGTATAAGTCACTTGAAAGTAAAATAAATTCGTTTCAAGTGTTTTACTTACATTAACAGGTCCTGGCACTTCACCGTGAAATAAGATATTTTGGCCAATTGCGATCAAAAAGACATTATCTGTCCAGATAAAACCTGATGCGATGCGGCAAAACGAACTTGATTTTCAGAATCAGCGTAAAAAAATTGCCCAGAAACCAGAAACATGTGCCCATTGCCCATTGCCCAACATCATTTGGGAAAAAAAGAAAGGAAAAGAAAAGCCGTCCCGTGTCATCTGTTATGGGGAAACACACCATATCCGTATGTGCGTTGTGGTGCAGTGGATATCGGCTCGGAACGAGAAATCTAGGAGCCGAGTTTGAATTCCAGTTGAATTCATTGCATTCACTTACGCGCAAATACCCTTGGGAAAGGTATTAATCCGTCTCTTCCTTCCAGTTATGGGTTAAATAATAGGACAGATTGGGTTCTATAGCTTTGGCTACCAGTCTACCGCAGAAAGCAATGGCAACCTACTGCGGGATAATCTTATTGGGCAGAAGATTATCCCGCATTAGGTTGTCAGTCATGTCTCTTTCGAGACATGATCGCCTAAGCGTGTTTCACGTATGGCACTTAACTAACTCCTATATTAATAAGTGTTAACAGGAAGTTAACGGGAGGAAGTTCTTGAGAAGTTCTTGGGAAGTTCTTGGGAAGTTTATAGGAGTTCTTTAGAGTTCTATTGAAGTTCAGTAGAACTACTAAGCAGTTGATATTAGTCGGCAGTTAAGCGAATACTAAGGAGTCAGCTTTCAGTTGAAGAATACCAAGTTCCTCATATATTGGATACGTTAAGTCGATTAGCAACCGACATAGCACGATTATAGTCTACAGTGCGAAAACTACTCCGCAACATAATTACCATGGATAGTTTCTACACTCTCTTTGTCATCATAAAAGAAAAAAAACTATAAGAACATGTTATAATGCCATCCTACGAGGAATGAACGCTTCCTTTTGCAATATATAAATTACCTTCGTGGCAGCTAGAGAGCGGTTAACAGCAGTTAACTGCTTTGCGTACTGTCGAGCTCTCTGCCTTCGGGCGGAGGGTATTAGCCCAGTCGTGGCTCCTCCGAAATGTAGAGTCATGATTGGGGAACATTAGACAGATATTTTTGGCCGGACTATATGGCCCTGAGGACCCACATTAAAAAGGCCTTGTGCCACATGTTGTCTTAAGTGGCAAGACAATTAAATACCGCAGTTAACAGCAGTTTACTGCCTTTCGTACTGTCGAGCCCTCTGCCTTCAGGTGGATAGTATTAACCCAGTTGTGGCTCAGCCGAAGGGTAGAGTCACGACTGGGGAACATTAGACAGATATTTTTTGGCCGGACTATATGGCCTTGAGGACCCACATTAAAAAGGCCTTAAGTGGGAAGGCAACTGAAGTTGTGGCTCCGCCGAAGGGTACAGTCACCACTGGGGAACATTAGACAGATATTTTTTGGCCGGACTATATGGCCTTGAGGACCCACATTAAAAAGGCCTTAAGTGGGAAGGCAACTGAATACTGCAGTTAACTGCCTTGCGTACTGTCAAGCTCTCTTCCTTCGGGTGGAGAGTTTTAACCCAGTCGTGGCTCCGCCGAAGGGTAGAGTCACGACTGGGGAACATTAAACAGATATTTTTTGTCTGGGTTATATGGCCGGATAACCCACATAAAAAGGCCTTGTGCCACATCTTTCACTAGTGGGGGCTAACTGAATACTGCAGTTAAGAGTAGTCAAGAACAGCATTTAACAAGAGTAGTTAACGAGAGCTACTAGTCAGGCAGCGTAATAATAACTTCGAACTTCCGTATTTCTATATTACTTATTATTAACACTTCTTTTGAATATATTGGTTTTTGTTATACTAATAGACTCTTTTGAACCTACCCTCTTGTTCCGTATCTTACTTCTGGGACAAACAGGTCACAACTTTGAGGCGAAGTTACGCCACAACTACACAATAAATTGGCGACGAAGATTCACAACGGAACATTAGAAAAACTGTATAAAAATCTCACATTTTTTTTCCATTTTCATCACATTCAAAAAAAATGTGTACAAGCGAAAGATTACTGTCAGATACAACAAAGTGGGACGTCACGTTTTCCTCCATTTAGAATGTCTACAACAGAAAAGTGAAACGATATACAAAGAAGTTTCGTGACCGTAACAGCGCTACAACTGCACGAATCTGTCGATTAAACATTACAGAGAACAAAGCTAAAGATATCTTGTTGCAACAATTGGAACCCTTGGGTTAGTGGCAACCAGTTCTTTGCCTCAAAGCCGTTTCTCTAACCTCGGTCATCGTCTGGTTAATGTTTTACTGAAGACGTTACTGCTCTTTACGTTACTGTACGAGATTGTAACAGGTATGTGCATTCGATGAAGGTAGAGAATTATTTGGACACCTGCAATATATATATATATATATATATATATATATATATACTTACATTGCTTATATTTACTTAGTATTTAAACAAGTGATGTATACTAGAAGTCACAGGTTTCGGTCGACATTATGGGTTGTGAAGTTTATATCACAACATTGAATGTTGCGTGTCTTTTTAAAACTATTATATATCTATTCTATCCAGAAAAACATTCTGTTTCTGAGGGGTTTCATCATATATTTCATAATAATAATAATAATAATAATAATAATAATAATAATAATAAAAGATTTTTTAAGATTACATTATTACTATATAAAATAGTAGGTTGGGTGCCATTTTCAATACTATTTTACAATCTCACTTCTGCCCGGAGGGACTTTCTCATTCCGAAGCTTCATATTATGTAGTAGTAGTAGTAATAATAATAATGATAATAATAATAATAATAATAATAATAATAATAATAATAATAATAATAATTGTTAAAAACCAAAACGAAAAAACATGCTTATTAGTTGATATGGCTTGTCCAGCGGATTGAAACATGGTAACCAAGGAATTTGAAAAACTGTCAAAATATAGAGACCTGGAAATTGAAATAGAAAAAATGTGGAAATTGAAAACAAGAGTTGTGCCAGTGATAGTAGGTGCACTTGGAATGATAAAAAATGGAACAAAAGAACACATTGAAAGAATCCATGGAAACCCCAGCTTAAGAGATATACAAAAAATTGTCTTATTAAGTACAGCCCACACACTAAGGAGAACTTTGTCTATGTAACGCTAGGGAGGATGGGGAAGATAGGAAAAACATGAAATGGAGCCATAACAACACGCCACGACCTGCCTTAGATCTTCCCGCAGACTTGGTTGGTAGTGCGACCATAGCAGAAAAAAATATGATGAAAAATGACATAATAATAATAATAATAATAATAATAATAATAATAATAATAATAATAATAATAAGTTTGATCTTCAGAAATTTAGATGTAAGGTCAATCATTACCCTGTTTCCTTATACATGCAATTACATGTAATCCAAAATAATATTTTCAATTTTGAAATCATATTTATTTTTGGCATATGAATTTTTTGAAACCGTTTCTAAATCTCTGAGTGTCCTTTAATCATTCCGCAGAACATGCTATTCTCTTCCATTGCACCGTTTGGTAACCACTAGTTTAATCTGCTGTTATTTTCCGGATCATTTTTCTTGTTGCACATCGGGATTAGATTTTCATTGTTCGATTTCTTTAGGCCGTATCAGTTAATATGAAGAACTAAGTGTTGTCAGGATCGAAGACAAGAGATTTGTTTAGCCACAGGACGATAGGAATTACTTGAACAGAAATAGAACAATACATGAATACAAGACAGTTTATTAGCAAATTTATATATATATATATATATATATATATATATATATATGTGTGTGTGTGTGTGTGTGTGTGTTTTTCTATATATATGTATGTGCGTGCATATATATATATGTGTGTGTATATTTATATATCTATTTGCGTATATATATATATATATATATATGTGTGTGTGTGTGTGTATTTTTCTATATATATGTATGTGTGTGCATATATATTTATATATATGTGTGTATATTTATATATCTATATGTATATATATATATATATGTGTGTGTGTATTTTTCTATATATATATATATATTTATATATATATGTGTGTGTGTATTTTTCTATATATATATATATATTTATATATATATGTGTGTGTGTATTTTTCTATATATATATATATATTTATATATATATGTGTATATTTATATATATATATATATATATATATATTATATTATTAACTATAATAATTACAATACTAATAGTAACAGAACGAACTCTGCGAAAACTGGTACTAATTAAGCTATAATTTCAATCGTCTTGAACAACCCACCGAGGACGAACTCAGAGGGAAAAGAAGGGGACTTAAAAAAAGAAACAATGGCCGACTGATTCCGGTTCGGTCGGGTTTCAAACCTAGGTTAGGAAACGATCGGAGTCTTAGTCGTACTGATGAGCTGTGTTACGGCGAAACAGATCTGTCTGCGGGTGACTATAGTATATATAGTGTATCTGGGTAGCAGATTATTTTCTAAACATATACTGTTAAATATAGGAGACAATGAATGCCTATTATGTTTAATCATGAACCCTTCTAAGCATCGTATTTTGGCGTTAATTTCAAGTGAAAATAAAGACAAAAATTCTCCAACATTTGGATAGTTTTTTATTAAGTTGGTTCTAAGCTTTCGGCTCATCTTCAGAGAGGTTACAAGGACGTTAATATAAAAACATCCACTATCAGCGACGATTTTATCTTGTGTTGACATAAAACTCTAGGGCTAGAATGAAGGTTAAGGCTAAGTTTAGGTTGCTAGGAATAGAGCTAAGGTTAAATCTAGGGCTAGGGATGAGGTTAAGTCTTGCGCTAATGGATAGGGCTATAACGAAAGTTAAGGCTAGGGTTAGGGCTATGGCTAGGGTTAAGTGGCTAGGTCTGGGGTTAAGATTAAGCCTAGGTTTAGCGCTAGGGTTAAATGGCTAGGGCTAGAGCTAGGGTTAGGGCTGGGGCTAGGGTTAAGTGGCTAGGTTTAGGGTTAAGGTTAATCCTACGGTTAGAACTAGTTAGAGTTAAAGCTAGGGTTAGAGCTACCGCTAAGTTTAAATGGCTCAGTAAAGTCACTGAGACTCTGTTTTATTTCATTATGCAAATATAGAATTTGTCCCCCTCGTCAGATAATTTTCGGCACTTTCCGGTAATTTTCGGTACTTTTCGGTAATTTTCGAAACTTTACGACAGTTTCCGGTAATTTCCGTTAGTTTCCGGCACTTTCCAGTAGTTTTCGGAAGTTTTAGATATTTTCGGTAATTTTCGCTACTTTCCGGTAATTTTCAGTACTTTCCGGAACTTTTGGCCAATTTCAGGTACTTTCCGGAAATTTTCGGTAATTTTTGGCACTTTCCAGCAATTATCAGCATTTTCTGGTAAATTCCTTACTTTATTTTAATTTTCGGTACCGTTTCGGTACTTTAGTTAATTTTCGGCACTTTTCGTTAATTTTCGGCACTTTCCGGTACTTTCCAGTATTTTTCGGTAATTTCCAGTAGTTTCCGACCATTTACGGCAATTATCGGCAATTATTGTCACTTTCTGGTAATGTTCGGTAGTTTCCGGTACTTTTCGGTAATTTCCAATAGTTTCCTGCACTTTCCGGTAATTTCTGGCACTTTACAGTAACTTCCGGTATTTTCGGTAGTTTTCGGTCCTTTTCGGTTGTTTCCGGAAGTTTCCGGTCTTTTTCGGTACTTTCTGTTACTTTTCTGTTACTTTCAGGTACTTTATGGTAGTTTCTAGTACTAAAC
The DNA here is from genome assembly GCA_037127315.1 of Ascarosepion bandense. Classification (NCBI taxonomy): domain Eukaryota; kingdom Metazoa; phylum Mollusca; class Cephalopoda; order Sepiida; family Sepiidae; genus Ascarosepion; species Ascarosepion bandense. The sequence continues at coordinate 7,973,540 of JBBBDQ010000118.1, read as the reverse complement.
TTAACCTTAGCTATGAGCCTTAACTCAAACCCTAGCGTTAACTTCAGCTCTACTTGCCTCTTAACCCTAGTCCTAGCCGTAAGCCTTAGCGCTAACCCAAACCTTGTCCTTCGCTCTAGCCATACACCTTTAACCCTACCTGTATCCCTAACACTAGACTTAGCCCTAGCTATAGCCCTAACCGAGGCTTAACCTTAGCTCTAGGCCTAAACACTTCACACTACCATTAGCCAAAACACAAGATTTAACTCTAGCTCAGGCACCTTAAGGCTAGTCCTAACCCTAACCCTAGGTCACTGGTCAACAGTGACCTAGCCATATCCACTTAACCCTAGCCCTAGCCATAAACCTAGCCTTAAACTTAACTCTAGCCCTAGCAACTTAACCCTAGCTATAGTCATATGCCTATCCTTGAATTTACTCTAACCCTACTTTGCCCTGGCCTAACCCTGACCCTAGCCTTGACTTTCGCTCTAGTCTTAGCCCCTTAACTTTATCCCTAGCCCTAACCCTCGTTTAACCATGGCTCTAGGCCTAGCCATTAATCTTAGCCCTAACCCTAGCCTTGACTTTCGCTCTAACCCTAGCCCCTTATACTTAGCCCTGGCCCTAACCCTAGACTTAACGGTAAGGGCTAGAGCCAAGGTTAACACTAGCCTTAACCCTCGTTTAACCTTAGCCCTAGCCCTAACCTAGACTTAAACTTAGCTCTAACCCAGGCAACTTAACCCTAACCTAAGACATAACATTAGCCTTAGACTTAGCTCTATCCCTCGCTCCTTCACTCTACCCCTAGACTTAAACCTAGCTCTATCCCTAGCCACAGTCCTAGCTCTAACCCTAAACCTACACTTAACATTATCTCTAGCTTTTGCTCCTAAACCCTAGTCCTAGCCCTAACCATAGCCTTAAACATAGCTCTAGCCCTAGGCACTTAACTATACCCCTAGCCTTAACCCTATACTAGACCTTAGCCCTAGTCCTAACCCTATATTTAACCTTAGGTCTAGCCCTAGTATCTTAACCTTTGCCCTAATCCTAGCCTTAACTTTAGCTCTAGTCCTTCCTCTTATCCCAGCCCTAACCCTTGACTTAAACTTAGCTCTAGCCCAAGGCACTTAACTCTAGCCCTAGACACTTAACTCTAGCCCTAGCCCTAACCATAGACTTAAAATTAGCTCTAGCCGTAGCCACTAACCTTAGATTTAACCATAGCTCTAGCCCTACCCCTTAACCCTAGTCCTAGCCCTAACCTTGGCTCTAGCCCTAGCCGTCACTCTCGCCTTAAACTAAGCTCTATGCCTAGCCAATTAAACCAAGCTTTAGCCCAAACCCTAGACATAACATTAGCGGATAGTTGATCATTTGTTATTATAAATGTTAAATGTTTCTCTACAATTTCTACATTTCACTTTATTCATATCAGGAAACTAACGCTGATCGAGAGCGTTTATCTACAGAATCTTTTGTTATGCTATTTGTTTTTCAATTTTTCAGATTTGCGGGAATGGCTTATTTCGGTTCCAGAGTAAAAAAGCAAATTTAAAACGAAGACAATGAATCATAGAAAAAGTAATGGAGTTTTATGAAAAGGAATTTCTTTGCGACATTAAACTGACGGTTGACTTCGAGTCGAGATCTGCCCATCGTATTGTACTGTTCTCACTGTACCCAAAAGGTCCGTGGTCAAAGCTAGAAGAAGCTATCCCATTCAGCTCCGATAAGGAACCTTTTCAACTTGATGTTAGCGACATATTAAACACTCCGGAAACCTTTGTGAACGTCATCGACTTCATGTATTTGGGAACGCAGACTGAGAACGAAAAACGGTTTTACGAATCCTCGAACTGGCAAAACAGCTTAATTTCACCGATCCGATCATTCACTGCAGCCAGTTTCTCTTAGAGCACATTCGCATCAATAATGTCCTCAGCTTATGGAATTTGGAGCTGCGTCAAGTGGCTGAGGTTTGCTCGAGAATTGTTCAGGGATGTCGTTCTAGAGAGCAATGATATGAAATTTCTCCCCGACAGTTTCATGAGTATGCTGCTCGGCCAGAAATACGTGACGGACACCTTAACATCAACAGAGATTGCTGGATTTATTTTAAAGTGGTTGATCGAAGACACCGAAGAAAGGTGGGGAAACTCCCAGAGAAATACTTTCTAAAATCGGAATAATTACTTTCTAAAATCAGAATTTGTCGGAAGGATTTGTATCGGATCAGCAATTCTGTTTGTCAAAACCATGATTTCATTTGGTTCGAGTTTTGTTTAACGGCATATCAACATCTGTGGGTTATTTAATGTCAAAAAGGTTGGGGTTTTAAGGTATTTTTAATGTTAGATTATAGTGAGAAGGTTGATTTAGTCAGATTTTAATGAAATTTTTTTTATTATTTTTTATTTTAGAAAACTGAAAATGTCTTCTAGTTTCGTATTCAAAAATGTTTTGCTGAGAATAAATTTTTCCTTCAAAAATGTGTTATGGAAATAATTTTATCTTCAAAAATGTATTTTTGGTAATATTTTCCCTTCAAAAATGTATATTTTCTATAAAAATCTATTTTTATGTATATATTTCTATAAATGTCTATTTTTATACTTTCATAGTGTTTGGGACCCTAAGAGGTGCTACCATTCCGGGTCAGGGTGGACCTGGGAACAACAGCAATTAAGAGGTGGTTCCATCCTCCCCACAATCCCTCAATCAGAGGCCTTGCTGCTGGATGCAGTTTACCGTCATGCCCAGGACCATCAAAATCATGAAATCAAATCGGAAACCTTGCAGAAAATGCTTCGAAGACTGTTGCACTTCCCGATCACGTGAAATGTTCTTCCCAGAAACCCCGTTTGCAACACCAGCACATTTAAATCCTGCTTCTGCAGAGACTCATTCTCTTTATCGAGAACCAGTTGCACTGTCTTCTGCGAGAAGTCTTCCCGGCGTAGGTCGGATGTTTATGGTCAGAGACAATAAATCGACGACCGCCTTTTGTCAGACGTCGAAAAGCTGGTTGGAACTTCCGAATATTACCTACCCTAACATAGTGGGCCTGTCCTACAGGAAATATCTGGCATGTATGAAACAGCTGTTCTTGCGTTCTTTTCAGAGAATAGACTTCACCCGCTTTCAGCAACCGCGTCGTATTGAAGAAAGGCGTTTGATGGAGGACACTTTTCCCGATTCGCAATACATTTTCAACAAGAGAAAATGGTATCTTGCTTCTTTGATTAATACTCCTGATAAATATAGTTTGGTCTTGCATGTATGGGACGATATGAATGATGTTTTCGTCTTTCGGCACAATTTCAAGACTTCTCTGTTAATTCAGTGGATAATCAAATACTTCACTAATTCCGATTTTAGAACGTAATTCTCTGGCATTTTCTCACCTTTTTTCGGTGTCTTCGATCAACCACTTTAAAATAAATTCAGCAATCTCTGTTGATGCTAAGGTATTCGTCACCTATTTCTGACCGATAAATGCCGAAAAGTACCGAAAAATACCGAGAAGTACCGAGAATTGCCGGAATGTACCGAAATGTACCGGAAAATTATAATTGTACGCTCATTTTTATATTTTATCTTGCTAATATGAATTAACAAAGGGCCAAACCCTATGATACATTCTACTTATTCCGAATCAACTGGGAAAGGGAGATTCTTATCTTATGTTTTACTATCGCTGTTCTTATATAACTAAACTAGCAGTATAGCCCGGCGTTGCTCGGGTGTAATGAAAGCTTTAAAACTAACCCATGGTCCTGGAGCTCAGACTCTTAGGACGTTGGCACGAAAGACTAAAAAACAATAGTTGTTTCCAGTTAAAGCGAAACCATAGACTGAAAGAAAAATGAATGGATGTAAGTCAAATTTTGATTTCCTGGTATCGATATCAAAAAAGTTTTTTTCGTCGTAAACTGAATTTTGAAGGCTAAATAAGTCCTCTGAGTAAATGGTATCATGTCTGAGACTAAGAACTACAATAATCCCTTCTTAGAGTCAAACCCGAAGCAAAAACTAAAATAAAAGGACTGAAAAAAATAGACACGCAGGCAGATGAACAGACACACAGACACACAAACATCTTGCCTTTTATATATATATATATATATATATTTTCTGCACTATTGTAAGAACTGCAACCTTGAAACTTCTGAATATCGTTACTTATGTCTTTGTCTATGAGTTCTGATGAGCTTTCATCTTTGGTGTCTAGACGTTATGAACAAATGTATACAAAGTATATATATATATATATATATATACTCGCACTGATAGACATATAGAGAGATAAAGAGTCAGAGTGCAAGATATTCAGATGACATGGCCGTTGTAACTACAGAATGATTATATGTAACACCTAACATCATGTTCTATAGATAGATAGATAGATAAACATGAACAGATTGAAATAGATAAACATGAACAGATTAAAATAAATAGATAAACATGAACAGATTGAGATAGATAGATAGATAGATAGATAGATAGATAGATAGACAGACAGACAGACATGAACAGATTGAAATCGATAGATAGATAGATAAACATGTACAATTGAAATAGATAGATAGATAAACATGAACAGATTGAGATAGATAGATAGATAGATAGATAGATAGATAAACATGAACAGATATAGATAGATAGATAGATAGATAGATAGATAGATAGATAAACATGAACAGATTGAGATAGATAGATAGATAGATAGATAAACATGAACAGATTGAGATAGATAGATAGATAGATAGATAGATAGATAAACATCAACAGATTGAGATAGATAGATAGATAGATAGATAGATAGATAGATAGATAGATAGATAGATAGGAACAGTCTAAGATAGATACACATCTTGCTAAGTAAATATGAATAAACACAAACATATCAATGCATTTGTATACATTTATAGCCACATAATTCCGCTGCCCGGTACAATAGGCGAATAGACATAAAAAAAAGACTGGCTTGTGGAATTTAGCATGTACACGATACACTTGCCAATCAACTGTCAGTGTGAATCAACAAAAAAGTAACGGAGGGAAGAGTAAAATATTTTTTCTCTTAATTCTTTTCTCTATATTTTCAGTTTTGTGTTTTTCTTTATCGTTCAATAAAAATTCACGGATTTTCTTGCACAAACCATAACAATGGTGAACCAAACAAAATAAAATCCCACAAAAGATATGATTGCAAGACGAGCTTTCTCACGACTAAATAACAACAGGCGTTTATCTGTGAACAACTGAGAATATGGCAGACGCCTACACAACAGAACATATCTTAATAGCAATACGCGCATGTATGCTAAAGCTGCAGACCCCGCGAGGTTAGTATAAAGCCACAGTTTTGCTAGTTGCTGCTGTTGTGATTTTCGTAGCGCCTAAGTTCCAACTAGGTGGAGTTGTTACTCCCAGACCCGATCGGGTTTGCTTTCAGAGATGGTCTTCTCCTAGACCCTTAAACACAAGATGGAGAGCTATTAAACTTTGGATCGTGAGAGGAGCAAAAGTATTTGCACATTTCTGAGCGTATTTTTATAAAATCGAAGCCGTACTAGAATGACAAAAGATGCCTTCCAAAAGCTATGCAGATTGAGAGACAGGAAAATTTTGTTGGAAAAAAAAAATAATGAGTATTGGATGGTTATATGACGTCTGTCCTTCAGCATGGAAGCGAATGCTGGACAATCGCACGAAAGATGAAGGAAAGACTTGAAGCAACGAGAATATGGTTCTTCGGAAGGATGGTGAGGATACCATGGACCGAATATGTGAGTAAGGACGAGGTTTTGGAGAGGATGGAAACGAAAATGAAATGCCTTTTTTATAAATATTTTCATGGTTATTGCAATTATGCATTTTTGGCGGACCTGAAGCAGACTACCACCACGTTTAATTTCGGTGTTTTTCTTCTTTTTTTTTTTACTTTTTTCAGCGCATTCCTACCCCTTTAGCTTTAAGATTGACAAAAAATTTTTTTTGAAAAATTTCAATATGTAAACATTTTCGGGGGAGGATCAGTTTCTCATACAACGTTAAATTAAATTGAGCCTCCATTTTGAAATCAGTCGCCGGTACGATATTACTGCCACCTGTAAATTTGTTAATTATCACATTTTTTGGACTTTTTTCCGTGCTCTATTATCTTTTACACCTTAAACTTTACGAATGACAAAAAAAAAAAAAAGAAAAATTGCAAAAATTTCAATATTTAAACAATTTGTGGGAGGAGGGAGGACCAGTTTTTCGTACAACTTTATAGTGACTTGAAAATGGAGGATCGATTTACTTTAAAGTTGTCTGAGAAACTGGACCCCCTTCCAAATTTGTTTAAATATTGTAATTTTTCAAAATGTTTTTTGATAATCAGTAAGTTTACGTAACAATCGATAGGACTGCACTGAAAAAAGTAAAAAAAAATAATAAAAAATAAAAAACAACGAAATGAAACCTGGTGGTAGTTTGCTTCAGGTTCGCCGTACTTTTTTCTATGGTACCTAGACTTGAGGAATTTCAGCACATTACCACATTTCCGGCAATGTTTTATCAGTTTACAACTGAAATAGCTAAATGTAATCATAGGTTTTATCTTAAAAGTTTTTGTCTATCGCACTTCTCACTTGTGGAACTCTTATTGGGCATCTTGCTTTCCAGTCAAGTCGATCTTCAAAAATTTAAATGCAATGTCAATCGTTATCTTCTGTTTTTTTTTTTTTTTTGTTTGTTCTCTCATTGTTCTTTCTTCTTAATATTCTGACGGATGTGTGTTATGGTGCAGTGGATATCGGCTCGGAATGAGAAATCGGAAAGCCGAGTTCAAATCCTAGTTGGATTTGTTACACTCACTTACGCGCAAATACCCCTGGGAAAGGTATTAATCCGTTGCTTTTCTCTCCAGCTAGGGGTTAAATAGCAGAACAGATTAGGTTCTGTAGCCTTGGTTGGAAACCATTCTACGACAGAAAATAATGGTAACCTACTTCGGGAAAACCTTCTTCGCAATCAGTCATGCCTCTTTCATGAGACATGATCGCCTAAGCGCGTATGACACTTCACTGACGCATTAATAGTGTGCGTTTTTTCTCATATTCACTAACACTCAATAATACCTTGCGTCTTAGTGTAGTTATTGCCTTGCTTGAGGTAAAACGATTAAACAAACAGTAACAAATCGTAATTAAAAAGAAAGCATTGAATTGAAAATATAACTGTTTTTAAACAGCCTAATCACAGTTTGGCATTCATATGGATAAAATGCGTGACGCGAAGCAAACATTTTAGCTCCTTTTAAAATTTTATATCGACAGTTAAAATCGATGAATTTCATTTTAGATTTTCTAATCATTATCCACTAGAAATAAGTAGTGTTTAAAAAAATTGGTGTTTTATTAAAAGGCAAGGGAAAATTTACAAAGATGATTATTTTGAGCGTCATAACAATTCAGAAATTCGTCTGTTTTACACTAAGTCATTTGTTCATTTTACTGTATAAGAATGAAACTGTGCACATTCATTTCTTCTTCTTCTTCTTCTGCTCCTTTTTCTTTTTCTTCTTCTCCTTTTTCTTCTTCTCTTTACTCTTCTCCTTTTCATTCTTCTTCCTTCTTCTCCACCACCTTCACCTCCTTCTACTTGTCTACTTTCTTCTTCTTCTTCTTCTCGACACCACGTTCTTCTACTCCTCCACTTTCTTCTTTTTCTTCTTCTACTCCTCCACTTTCTTCTTCTTCTTCTTCTACCTTCTTCTTCTAGTATTCTCTTGGTGGAATTAACAGTACCATATGAAAGCAGGATGGAACAAAGCAACGATTATAAAACTAATAAATACACACCTGATCAAAATTTTAAGACCACTTAAAAATCTTTAAAAAGAAATATTTTTTTAACGTATAGATTTTAATCTCCTCCCTTTTAAGGTTACCAATACTACAATCTAAAAGGTTATGGAAACAAAAAACTATATTCCAAACATTTTATTTAGAAATTTACATTTTTATAAAATGAGGTGATTTACACATGATCAAAATTATAAGACCAGAGAAAAAAATTCTACGAAATTGTACAAAAAGTGTATGAAAAGTGTATGAAAACATTCAACAACCAAATTTAATAATGAGTTCTACCTCCACTGCTTTTGATGACTTCTAAAATTCTGTCGGGCATGCTAGAAATAAGCGTTTCCATTAAGGTGCGGGGGATGTTGCTCCAGCTTCTGAAGATGGCTTCACGAAGTTCATTTTTTGTTGAATATTGTTTGCCATTTTGATAAACATCTCTTGTCATCCATCCTCAAACATTTTCAATTGGGTTCAAGTCTGGTGAGCATGCAGGATGTCCCAAGACATGAACTCCATTTTCTTGTAGAAAGGTCAAGGTCTGTCTTGCAGCGTGGATTGCAGGATTATTCTTTTGGAATAACCATCCATCCCCACACAAATGATGGCCCTCCATCATCAATGATGCTTTTTGTAGCATGCTAACATAACCAACCGCTGTTTGACAACCCTGCACCACCTGGAGCTCCATCGTCCCTCTGTAAGAAAAGGCATCCCATACCATTAGGGACCCTCCACCACTATGACGTGTGGAGAAAATTTCAGGAGGCATGTTTTTGTTATGCCAATATCGTTGGAAACCATCAGGACCATCTAGATTGAATTTTTTCTCATCAGAAAACAGGACTTTCTTCCACTTCTCAACGTCCCATGTTTGGTATTCACAACCAAACTTTAAGCGGTCCACCTTGTGACGTGGAAGCAGCCGAGGAACTTGTTTACGCTTTTTATTTACCATGCCTTTTTGTCGTAAGTGTCGTCTGATGGTTACAGGACTGCAATCAGCATCTGTGACTGCCTTAATTTGACTAGAAGAATGCCCCCCCCTCTTTCATAACAACCCATCTTATTATCTTACCCAATGCAGGAGAAATTTTGGGGGGCCTACCAGAGGATATTGCTTTTCCATAATGCTCACAGTTCTTTAGAAAGTTGCAAATCACAGTGTTACTGCGATTTATCTTAGCTGCGTTCGCCCGCTGTGACAAACCTTGCTCATGGAATTCTAGAATTCGAGAACGCTCAACTTTGGTAAGTTTGCTTGCTTTAGGCATGGTAATACCTTTACACAGTGATTGCTAATCTCTAACTGAATTAAAAACATTGGAATTACCATAGATCTATCAATTTATACCCCTGGTCTTATAATGCGTAAATCGCCTCATTTTATAAAAATGTAAATTTCTAAATAAAATGTTTGGAATGTAGCTTTTTGTTTCCATAACCTTTTAGATTGTAGTATTGGTAACCTTAAGTGGTAGGAGTTTAAAATCTATCTGTAAAAAAAATATATTTTTAAAGATTTTTAAGTGGTCTTAAATTTTTGATCAGGAGTGTATAAAAATCTAAAATCAGAGGTAATAAAGGAGGGGGTATAATGTAATTGTTAGAACAGTGGAAAATGGAGCAAGGGGTTTCGTTGTAGCCACTCTGTACCAATTTCTGGGTCAAATTGGAATCAAAGGGCGTAATAGGACCAAAAGTATGAAACGCCTAATAGAAATCACTGAAAATAGTTCTATGTGAATATGGAAAAAAAGAAATATTCCGTGGAGTGTTTCAGCGAACATGACGGCATGACATGATTGATCGTGAATGCGTAATGAGGTTCACGTTGCATTCTCGGAACGCGAGGTTTGCCGTTTTTCTAATTTTTTCGTGAATTTAATTTCGCCGTTAGACATTTGAACAAGTATAACTACACATGTATTTCGTTATAATGGGGCCTCACATTAGTAAGGGGGGGGCGGTGTGCAAGTGAAACCGTTGAGAGGAAGGCCCCGAAACGGTGCACATTCTCTCCTGATGACCCCAATTAAAATATAAATTCAAAAGGATCAAAAGAAGTTCAATGAAGTCATATGCCGTAGAGAAGCTCGGTGGAAATGTGACTGGTATGAGGAGCATTTTATTTTCAGCTCGCTTCAGGTGAGTGTCAATTACTTTCCAGTAATTTCCTTCCTCAATCGAAACAGGATGACCGGTTTGATGAGCATGTTGCTTTATTGCAATGTGTTATTGATTCTACATTTTCACCGTGGATTCCTTCTGCACAGTGTTAGAATAATTCTGGACATCCCTTGACAACTCCGTGCTAATCATAGGAAGGTTAAAAATCTGCTTCCAACCTATATTAATCACAAGTCGTTCGTTACCAAAATCTTTGCAAACAGTGGGACTAGCTGTCAAAGATGAGATTCTAACGAATGAGAAAACCAGTGGGCTGTTGGGAGAGAGGAGAGTGTACAGACAGCAGATGGCCATATGCACGGCTTTCAGAATAACAAATCTTTTCATTCAAAGATCGAGTTTTATAGCTGCACTAGAAGTATAGCCCGGCGTTGCTCGGGTGTAATGAAAGCTTTAAAACTAATCCATGGTCCTGGAGCTCAGACTCAGCCGAAAGAATATTTGTGTGAAGTTTGGTGAGAACCGGATAAAAAATTGTGGATTTGTATAAAGGACATACAGACAGATAAACAGACACACACACACAAACATCTTGCCTTTTATATATATATATATATCGATTTTCTACACTATTGTAAGAACTGCAACCTTGAAACTTCTGAATATCGTTTCTTATGTCTTTGTCTATGAGTGTATCAAATTTGATTAAAATCGGACCACTCCTTCAATAACCCGATTTTTTCGATTATCGATTTTCAATATTTATCGGGGTTACCTTGACACAAAACCTAGCTAAGAACACTCGCAGACGCTTATAGTTGAACTGTGTTAATTTTCAAGAAAATCGGTTCAGCCGTTTCGGAGTCTATAGGTAACGGATACACACACAGACACACACACACACACACAGACAAAGTTCCATTTATAAATAAGTTTAGATTTAGATAATTCAGGTACTGAGTAGCCAAATTCGGTTGAATACTTCATTATTTTTTTTTTTTACTGAAGTCGTGTGATGTTCAGCATATCTGCTGTCTTAAGTATCTGTCTTTTGGAAATTGTTGTGGTTGTTGTTGAGCAAGAGAAGTGCAATACAAGAATATGTCGTTAAGACATAAATACACCAAGCACCCATTTTGATAAAAAAAAATTCAATCTCCTTCCGACATCATTTTCAGGAGTGTAAGTATGTGCGTTGTGGTGCAGTGGATATCGACTCTGAACGACAAATCGGACAGCCGAGTTCGAATTCCTGTTGAGCTCCTTGCATTCACTTACGTACAAATACCCTTTGGGAAAAATATTAATCCGGCTTTTCCATCCGATTATGGGTCGATAGGACAGATTAGATTCTACAGCCTTATCTGACAACCAGTCTACCACAGAAAGCAATGGCAACCTACTGCCCAGTTAGTCATGTCTCTTTCGAGACATGATCGCTCAAAGCGTATATTATGTATGGCACTTAACTATCTGAAGTAGTAGTAAAAGAAATAACCACAAAACAGTTTTACTATCAGTAAGTAAAATGCCATACGTGATACACGCTTTGGGCGATCATGTCTCGAAAGATACATGACTGACTGGACAGAAGATTATCCCGTAGAAGTTTGCCATTACTTCCTGCGGTAGACTGGTTGCCAGTCAAGACTATAGAACCCAGTCTGTCCTGGAGGGAAGAGAACGTTCCGACTGTATTTTTTTCTGTTTTAAATGAAACGGCTAACAATTATGCATAGCATTCATTAGAACATAAAAATTATTGACTCTGTATTTTTTTTGTGTTGTGATATTATGGTCATGCGCGTGTTAAACCATAGAAAAAACAAGCTATTCTTTTATAAAATATTTCAGAATGTTATTACAGTATAAAGCTGATTCTGTTGAGTGACGGATTAATTATATTTTTAATGTATATTGCTTAATGAATTATAATGAACGTTAAGCATATCTCTCAACCGTTTCATAGTTGTATCTCAATACAGCAACTCGTAACAAATGTTCAAAATGTCCTCCACCTGCTTCTACACACGAATGCACCCGTCGGATAACTGACTAACAGACCCCTTTCAAATATTCTAACAAGATGTCGAAGGGTATTGCAGGTCCCAGTTACAAGCTTATTCATCATCATTATAATTATTTATCCATCACACCCAATAGTGCAGAAACTTTTTGTTGCTGTTTCTGTAAAGAAACTGTTTTTTAACGGGGCACGGTTGTTAGCTCCGGCACCCAACCCCCTTATGTTTACAGCACCTGGCATTCCTAAATGGTCACCCATTTAAATACTGACCAGGATCGATGATGCTTAACTTCGGTGATCGGAGGAGAACCAGTGCATTCAACACGATATAGCCGTAGACTTCAACAAGCTGATTAAGTATTTCTATATTATTAACTAGCAGTATAGCCCGGCGTTGCTCGGTTGCAATGAAAGCTTTAAAACTAATCCATGGTCCTGGAGCTCAGACACTTTGGATGTTGACATGAAAGACTAAAAAGGAATACATGTTTCTAGTTAAAGCGAAACCGTAGACTGAAAAAAAAAAGAATGGATGTCAGTCAAATTTTAATTTCCTGATATTGATATCAAGTTTTTTTAGTCGGAAACTGAATTTTGATGGCTAAATGGGTCCTCTGAGTAAATGGTATCATGGTTGAGACTAAGAACTACAATTATACCTACTTAGAGCCAAACCCGAAGCAAAAACTAAAATAAAAGGGCTGAAAAAATACAGACATACAGGAAGATAAAGAGACACACACACAAAAATCTTGCCTTTTATATATATATATATCATCGGTTTTCTGCACTGTTGTAAGAACTGCAACCTTGAAACTTCTGAATATCGTTTCTCATGTCTTTATCTATGTGTGTATCAAATTTGATTAAAATCGGACCACTCCTTCTATAACCCGATTTTTTCGATTATCAATTTTCGATATATATCGGGGTTACCGCGACACAAAACCTAGCTAAGAACACTCGCAGACGCTTATAGTGCAACTCTGTAAATTTTCAAGAAAATCGGTTCAGCCGTTTCGGAGTCTATAAGTAACGGACACGGACACACACGCACACAGACACACACACACATACACACACATACAAATTCCATTTATAAATATGTTTAGATATCTGCGGCATAAGTAAATTATTTTAGATGGCCCAACATGAAAAAACCTAAAGTAGTGAGCTTGAGGAAAGTTGCAGACCAGGTCCCCCTCCGCATATCTATATTTTATGCTGGATGTCAGCCAGTTAATTGCAGACAATGACGTTAAAATAAGCTGTAGCCCCATCATGCCTGAACAACATTTGTCTCCGCATTAGCAAGGTTGCATCACCTAGCAGGCCTGGATGTATGTTCGAAATAAAGTGCCTGTAGTAAAGAGTTCCTGTAAGACGTGCTAGGAAAACATATGAACCTACCAGGCAATTTCACAAAATTCATATTAGAGATAATATTTATTATTATTATTATTATTATTATTAATACTTTATTGAATGCAATCCGCTTTAACCACAAGTTCTTCACATTCACAAGTTTGTTTCTAGCTCGGTTTGCATCGAACATTGTCATAAACGAGGCATAATGAATCGCCTCCGACAATTCTGTCCAAGATCGGCTCATTTTCATGGCGTAACAGCAAAGAAATCAATACAGAATCTCGGTCTATCTTTTTTTTCATCAGATATGACACTCACGTGTCGAGTTTGAAAACGAACTCAATCCTATTCAAATGAAAAAATGCAGTTGACATATTGATTTTCATAATTTTAGTATGGTTTTTCGTCGAAAATTTCCGGTTATTCTTCACGATGAGAAGCAGATGAGCCTTTATCTATGTCGGAAGTTTGCCCGGGAGTTGGTTGATTGTTTAAGTTAAAATCACACCGCTGGAATACACAAACCCGAATTTTGATCTTCCAAACAGCTAGTGTGCGATCCAAAATTAACTTCTGAACGTTTTTGTCAATTTTTCGATAACTACTCCTTCCTGAAATTATTCTTTTTTTTTTATAAAGGTTTTTCTAGACTGAATTGTTATCAGCTTCAGACTTGGCATTCCGACAGTTACTGAAAGTTGAAAAACGTTCATTGTTTGGGTTCATTCGGTGCACCTTATTCATGTTGTCAGAGTCCGGCAGCGAAATCGGCTTGAGCTGGAAAGACAACACTCCGTAGATTGACTCTTAAGAATACTGCGTTTTCCTCCTAATTTCTACAAGCAAGGACATACCAGGAACAACAAAGTGGATTTAGGAAACGGAATGAGCTTGTCTTCATCGTACGCCCTCTCCAGATACTGGCATCTATCTCTTGTGGATCCCGAGAATAGGAACCGAACAAAATAAAAGAACAACAATCAGAATTTTTTAAAAATCATTTCACCCCAAGCATGGCATTCCACTGCCATTGTTGCGCACGCGGTTAAATAGGGGAAGGTGATGAGAAAGAGTGGTTAGATATAGGAAATGTCAGACGGAGGGTGATAGACGAGTAAGGATTTAGATGGGAAGAGTGTTTAAGAGAATGGATGCGAGTTAGTGTGTTAGATGTCTATTGACTTTACATTTAAACTCCTGGAGATTGTAGCTGTCGGTGAAGCAAGTGAATGGAAGGGAATTCCACAGGCGGGAAGTGCGAGAAAAGAAGCTGTTGGAGTTGAAATTGCGGTTACATTTTATCGGTTTCACTATAAAAGGGATAGAAAAATGAATATATTAATGTAAAAGATACAAACCTGAACGCAGATTAGTAATCCAGGAATACGGTTAGTAGGAAGGTTATATACAAGTCTCTGAAGTGAAGACGTATGTTTAGTATGTCCACGTCGGAAGCTGACGGGTGGTGTGTAATAATATTCTGACTGAGTAGAGCTCAGAGCTAATATGAACTACTGACGCCGTATTCTCCGTGAAACCTCGGTATCTGACGGTGTCTCTCGGATCTGACGGATCTGTCGTATCTCACTATGGCAGGAGTATATGTATACTCTGGATGAGTCTATTATTCTGGAAAAATGGGAGACCCCACAATACTATCTAACGGTACAATCCCCTTAATGAAAAGTTCAAAAAGTTTGTATTCTATAAGCTGGAATTAAGCTTACAGACTCTTGAAACATTTGTCAAATATGTGACAGAAAATTATGCAGAATCATATATTTTGTTTTCTGTGCTTTGCGTTAGCTATTAAAGACACTCTGCTGAATAAGAAATATGTCCAAGCGATTTAAAATAGACCAAATTATCTACTTATAGGTCGAAAGAGATATGTGGTTTTGAGAGGAGATAGTTAAGGTCAAAAATTTAGAGTAGCCGCTAAGTCTCACACTCACTACAAAGTATCAATATTTGTCTAAGTTTCTGGAAAGAGGTCTTATCATTTCGACGGACTAAATTCCCTGGTCCCACAAAGTTCAGCCATCACGGCAACGACACGACATGCCATTTCCATTTCCATCGTGGTAAACTGTTTTAAACCAATATAAAGACAGCGAAAACAAAACTTGAACCCAAAACTTATTTTCTCTCTTATAAAAACAACTGATAAAATAAGGACTGTAACACTTATATATAAATAAAGGTATACAGCATATCTGTATTCCCTTTTTGGGTAACGTCGGTTATGGAGTAGTAGGCTGTTCGGGTCTGTTGAGGGGAGTCAGACACACGTATCAAGGCAGCAGCCAAGAGGCCGCGCTCTTCTGTTTTCCCTGCTTCTTGTGTATCCCTCGTTGCCTTACTTCTACTCAAAACTCAACTGTTTTCCGATTTATATAGAAGCCAAATCACGTTTTGCACACGTCATGCACCAAGCACATTGTTTATAAAACAATTTCGAGGTTTACATTATCTGACTTGTTACGCTTTTTTACAAAACAAATTTGCTATAATTACATTTCTGTCTCCACATCTGACCAGGTAAATTTTGCTTGTCACCCAGTGTCTGCATTCCTTAAATTTTCAAAACAATATTTCTTACCAAAACAATATTAATTTTCTTTTGTCAGCCAGTTTGCATTTTTGCTAGTTTATAAAATTACATTTCTACTCGAAACTACGCTAAAGGTAGTTTCGAGTAGAAATCCCAATCTGTCCTGTTATTTAACCCATAACTGGAGGGAAGAGACGGATTAATACTTTTCCTAATGGTATTTGTGCGTAAGTGAATGCCATGAATTAAACTGGAATTCGAACTCGGATCCCCGGTTTGTTGTTCCGAGTTGATATCCACTGCACCACAACGCACATACTTGCATTCGTTTACGCACAAATACAAAAAGGGCAAGAGAAGGATGGGAACACAGGAGTGAAGACAGTTGCGAAGGTAAAGCGAAAGGAAAAGAACAAGATACACGGGGTGGTGTAGAAAGGTTTGGAGTTAAGTGGATAACAGATGGGAATTGACATTGCATTTAAATTCCTCGAGGTTGTAGCCGTTAGAAAAGCAAGTGCGACAAAAGATGGAGTACAATTGTCGACTGCATTTTAACCCAAAGCAAGGCGGAACCACCACTGATGCAGTAGGGGCTACATGTGAAAATAAAAGTTTAGACAGGATAAAAGTGAAGAGAAAGACGGACCAGTTACAGGGTGTGTCAGAGAAAGGGCAAGAGAATGATTGGAACACAGGTGTGAAGACAGTTGCGAAGGTAGAGAGAAAGGAAAAGATATACAGTGTGGGTTATAAAGAACTGGAGTCAAGTGGATAAGAGATGGGTACTGACATTGAAAGTTTCTAATCTTATAAAATACGACATAGCTGTGCAGTAACATTATTATCGAAAAGTCGTATCTGGTGATCGATATCAGCTGTATTACAGAAGCCTCAAATGGTTTTCTTAGCCGTGTGCAATATTCGTGACACTCGACTTGTATAAGTTTGTCAACTGATGAAGTAGACAAGGAAGGCAAAGTTCGATATTGTTAGCATGACAAGCAGTCAGCAATGGAAATGTTAAGGAAAACCTGAAAGTTTAGCATTATTCCCTAAAGCTTACTTGAGCAGAAACTACATTGCCGTTAATAAGAGATAAGACAAGGGAATATGAATGAATAATTAAAAGCTCAAAGCAGCAGATAGTCTTAATGCACTGAAATAAACAATTTTAACATATCCGGAATTGACTCAAGTCGTACAAAATTGTGTTCCAAGAATAAATATACAGTATTTATATCTTTCGGACTCTTGTCCTCATCTTTGTTGCCATTTGTACGACGTTTCGGCCGTTGTACGCTCCGGCCTTCTTCAGGTGCTAGGAATTTCGAAGCGATCCCTTTATTACAATCACTGGAGTATATGAACTCCATTCCATGTATATTAGTGCCTCTTTTGGTAGTCATGAGTTATCTCCCACTAACCCTGTAAGTTACTTGTTCATCACTGATGTAGCCTGGTATTGAACTCACAACTCTTTGAGTCAAGTCACAGGAACTAACCAACGTCTATATCCAGTGGGCTATGTGTCTTTAAAGACACCTGGCCCACTGGATATAGACGTCGAAACGTCGTACAAATGGTAACAAAGTGAAACGCCGTACAAATGTCAACAAAGATGAGGACAATAATCTGAATAATGTAAATACTGTAAATACTACCTCATCTCAGAAATATAGACATATAATAAATATGCAGTATTAAATTGATTTTTCTACATTCTGTGTTGAACCTTTAATATTTTTGATAAATTATACACACACAGACACACACACACACATATAGTGTTGAGTTATGATAAGTTTGGTTTTTTCACTTAATTTACTAATAAAAGGTACTTTCGGGGCTTGGCTTTTCTGCTGAAAAAAATCGCCTGGACGAGTGACGGCATCATAATGGTGTCCTCACGAAACATCGAACTTCGCATGAACCTACTCAGTTGAAGTGACAAATTGTTTGCATTGAAACTATCAATGCTCTCTCTCTCTCTCTCCCAATATCGAGCACTTTGTGTTAAAACCTGCTTGAAAAAGTACCTCCTTTGCACTCAAACCATCTATCTATCTATCTATCTATCTATCTATCTATCTATCTATCTATCAGGGAGAGATGAGATATTGTTTGATTACTTTTCTACGGTTCATCACTCTTTGCGTATTATTTAAAATCTGAAAATATTTTTAGATTGTAAGAACATTTTTGGACATAATAATGAATCAATATATATATATATATATATATATATATATATATATGTGTGTGTGTGTCACCCATACACAGAACTGCTTCGCCGTATCGCAGCGCATAAATGTGGCTAGACATCTGATTACTTCGTGTTGGAATCGAAACTCAACCGTTTTCGTATCAGTTTAGTATCAGTCAGATAGCCTACCGCTAAGCTTTCGTCGTACGGTTGAGAGAGGAGGAGATTTTAACGTGTTATATATACGCGGTGTATGTACATGGCAACAGCCATAACTGAATTCATGACTAAAAGAGTAATGCGTAAATCGCAGAAGCGGCAAATTATTTTAAAATATTCCCCACTAGAGAACTCAATCGGATAGCGAGATATATATATATACACCGGTGTGTGTGTGTGTGTGTGTGTGTGTGTGTGTGTGTGTGTGTGTGTGTGTGTGTGTAAGACTTTCTATATCATTTTATAAGTGGTTACATGAATAACAAAAATGTAAAAACCGACTGGAAAGATAATGCTAAACTATGCATAGGTGAAACTTTCAAAATTTTAAATTAAATAATAAGTGGACAGAAAAGTCACTTATGAGCATGAGAGTCAGTTAAGTGATACACGCTTTGGGCGATCATGTCTCGAAAAAGACATGACTGACTGGGCAGAAGATCCCGCAGTAGGTTGCCATTGCTTTCTGTGGTAGACTGGTTGCCAGCCAAGGCTAAAGAACCCAATATATCCTATTATTTAACCCATAATTCAAGTGAGAACAGGAAGATTATATCACATTATTTTGTTAATTATAATTAGTGGGGGATCAGTTTATTACTTTATACCAATAGAAAACCGATCTCCCACTTTATGCTCAGTAGTTTTTAACTGTTTCCAACTATTATATAAGTCAGTCAGTTAAATACCATACGTGATACAAGCTTTGGGCGATCATATCTCGAAAGAGACATGACTGACTGGGCAGAAGATTATTCCGCAGCATTGCTTTCTGCGGTAGACTGTTTGCCAGCCAAGGCTATAGAACCCAATTTGTCCTGTTATTTAATTTATAACTGGAGGGAAGGGAAGGATTAATACCTTTCACAAGGCGTAAGTGAATGCAAGGTATTCAACTGGAATTCGAACTCGGCTCGAGAGCAGTGTTAAAACCACAGCTTGAGAAAAATGGCTTTTAATATTTTCAAAGATTATTAGTGGGAATAAACTAAAATTCTATAAGAATTTGAACGCGCCACGCTGATTCCACTTTCCGCGCTGATAATTGCTACACTACACATCTCTATATACTGATTGTATTAAAATACTTTTAGGAAAATTCAGAGCCGGTTCCCCATACCGAAAACAAGGACAAATGTCCGTATAATCATGTTTCCAAATTCTTTGTTTTTGAATCATTAAGTTTAATGACAGTTTACAGTTAATAGAGCTGTGTTGCCATGTTGACTAGGTTACATATGTCATTCGTGTACATCTGTGGCATGTCTATCTTCAACGTTTAGCGTTTGTACAGTGATGTGCACTACAATCCGGAAAAAAACATATACTGAAAGAAAAATTGTGTTTATTCAGAATGACAAGTTGGTTGGTTGTTTTGTTTTTATGGCGGTTCATTTATTGCAAACTTAATTTTATTTATTGCCGGTAATACCTTTTTCTTTCAACAATTTATTGTTTTTTTTATATAAGTTTTTGTGTCTAGTAATACTTTTTTCTTTTCGAGTATCAAGATTCAGTGGGATTTGTTTTTAAGGGCAGGGTCCCCAAGTCCTACCCTTGTTATTTAACCCATAACTGGAGGGAAGAGACGGATTAATACCTTTCCCAAGGGTACCACTGCTTAAGTGAATGCAGGGTATTCAAATGGAATTCGAACTCGGCTCACCGATTTCTCTTTCCGAGCCGATATCCACTGCACCACAACGCACATCCGTACTAAACGCTTATAATAGTTGAACATATGATTAAGGCTTCTACTGGTCATAAAATGGGGAATCAGTTTTCAATTGTTATGAAGTAATAAACTGATCCCCTACTAATTACTATATAATAATATAACATCGCTTCTCCCGCTAGCTATGAGTAAAATAATAGGGCAGATTGGGTTTTCTAGGCTTGGCTGGCAACTAGTCTACCACAGAAAACAATGGCAAGCTACTGCGGGATAATCTTCTGCCCAGTCAGCCATGTCTCTTTCTAGACATGATCGCCCAAAACGTGTATCACCTATGGCACTTAACCGACTGACTAGCTGAAAATAATTGATTTATGCAACAGACAATCATAATGCAGAGGGGCTTCATCAACATGGGACCCTGAAAAACCATTCGACACTTTGTGGGACTATTTGAACGAGTCCGCCTCTCATTGACGCGAACGGTGCATGTGTGTGTAGAAGCAAATGGGGCTCATTTTAAACATTTGTTGTGAGTTGCTGTGTTGAGGTAAAACGATGGCCTTTTAGATATATGTTTCTATGGACATTTTATCTTAATCTTGTGTTAGAAACCCGCCACCAGTCTGTAAATGTATTTATAATAGACCCCGTATATGTAATTTAATATGAGAAAAGAAACGTGAGACGTTTGAGCTCCCTCCATCAATCTTGCTCAAGACTTTTCGCTTCGGCCACAGTAAATGTGGGACCCTTACAATCTGAGTAAATAGCCATATCAGTACAAATCATGTATACATAGAGATAACAATTGTTCTTAATTCCTTTAGCATTTAGAACGATTCATATTATTTACGCATGCGCGTAGAGTTATCAAGCAGCACGACTATCTAATCTTATTTATAAATGGAACTTTGTCTCTGTGTGTGTGTGTGTGTGTGTGTATGTCCGTTACTTATAGACTCCGAAACGGCTGAACCGATTTTCTTGAAAATTTAAGTACTTGTAATATAAGCGTTTGCGAGTGTTCTTAGCTAGGTTTTGTGTCGCGGTAACCCCGATAAATATCGAAAATTGATAATCGAAAAAATCGAGTTATAGAAGGAGTGGTCCGATTTTAATCAAATTTGATACATTCATAAACAAAGACATGAGAAACGATATTCAGAAGTTTCAAGGTTGCAGTTCTTACAATAGTGCAGAAAATCAATAATATATATATATATAATGCAAGATGTTTGTATGGGTGTCTGTTTATCTGCCTGTGTGTCTGTATTTTTTCAGCCCTTTTATTTTAGTTTTTGCTTTGGGTTTGGTAGGTATAATTGTAGTTCTTAGTCTCAGACATGATACCATTTAGTCAGAGGACTCATTTAGTCTTCAAAATTCAGTTTACGACGAAAAAAACTTATTTGATATCGATACCAGGAAATCAAACTTTGACTTAATTCATTCATTTTTCTTTCAGTCTACGGTTTCGCTTTAACTGGAAACAAGTATTGCTTTTTAGTCTTTCGTGCCAACGTCCAAAGAGTCTGAGCTCCAGGACCATGGATTAGTTTTAAAACTTTCATTACACCGGAGCAACGCCGGGCTATGCTGCTAGTATGTTTTAAGATGGAATGATTGTTTAAAATTTTGCAAAAGGAAAGATGAAGGAAAGGAAATTTTTAAAGATATCATCTACTCGACTACATATAACAAATTCTATAAATCTACTGCCAATTTTTTTTGTCTAAACACTGTGTTGGTATTCTCTTGTTGAAAGGCATAGAACCGAAAAGAAGGTATGATTAATGCCACTCGCGAATAGCGAATTCCCATCCCGACAGGACGGCAGGCATACTACAAGTCTTGCAACTTTAAAAAGATATCATTCAATCTTTTGCCCGAGTAGAACGGTTGTTCCCATGACAAGTAATTACAGCTTGGCGTTATAACAATTGATCGACCAGATGCCAGTTGCATAAATTTTAGAAAAACGTTCCCATTGATTTGAATTGGGAAACCTATATTTACAACACAAGCACAATCACTGGATGTTTCCAACTTTAAATTTTTCCAAATTTAAAACACTACGCCTCCTTGGTCTCACCCTTTCAGCAGACCTCAAATGGAATGACTATATCGAATCTATTGCTAAATCCGCTGCTATGAAAGTCGGTTCTCTGTGTAGGGCCCGGAAGTTTTTTCCGTCTAAATCTATCCTGCACATATATAAATCTACCATCCGCTCGTGCATTGAATATTGCTGCCATATCTGGTCGGGTGCCCCTGCTATTCTCCTCGGGCTTCTCGATAAGGTTCAGAGTAGGATCTGTAATGTGATAGATACCGACTTGGCAGACCGCCTGCAGTCTCTCTCCCACCGGCGCGACGTGGCTTCCCTGTGTCTCTTCTATAAATACTTTCACGGCTTCTGCTCCGATGAATTTAGATCACTGGTGCCCCCTAAATACGAATTTGCACGAGATACTAGATTAGCAACTAGATCCCACCCTTTTACAGTGAAACCGATAAAATGCAACCGCAACTTCTACTCCAACAGTTTCTTTCCTCACACTTCCCGACTGTGGAATTCTCTTCCAAACGATTGCTTCCCCGACGGCTACAATCTCCAGGAGTTTAAATGTAAGATCAATAGACACCTCCTAACACACTAACCTGCTTTCATTCTATCAAACACTCTTCCCATCTGCCCAACCCTCATCCTCGCTATCCTTACTCATCTGTCACCTTCCTCCTGACATTCCCTATGTCTAACCACCCCTTCTCTTTACCTTCCCCTATGTAGCCCCATGCGCAATAGTGGCAGTGGAATGCCTTGCTTGGGGTGAGATGATTAAAAAAAACTGTTTTTTTTATTTCTTTTCTTATAATAATAATAATAATAATAATAATAATAATAATAATAAATTCATGAATAATAATAAATTCATGAAATTAAAAGAATTGTAACAAGAAGAGACGAATCAACAAAATATGAAAAGGAACCGGAATCAGAAATAAAAAGTAATAACATCAAACAAGCCACAGGTCATAATGTAGAAACCGTGATACACACAAATCACTGTGAAGATAATGCTGTAAGTTTAAAAGTGCTGGAAATGTGTGATCTGAGTCAGTTAAAAGAGGAAAATAAAACAAGTTCAGAACACATCGAAGATAATTATTTGACGGAAAATAAGAACAATATACAGGAAGCCAAGATAGAAATAAAAAACCATCTAAGTCAAATACAAAATATTACAATGGAGGAACGTGAACAGCTCCCAAAATTACAACCAACAAAACATAACCTCCGAACTATTAAACTCTACAATGCAGCACTGAAATCAATACTGGATGAAGACCCTCATACAAATCTTAACGAAGTAATATATGTATCAGCAACAGCAGCAACAAAAAAATTAAATATCAAAATAAAAACAAGGCAGTCTCGCAGACGTGAAGATCCACCTTGGAAAATAAAAATAGAAAAAGAAATCGAACAACTTAGAAGTGAACTATCAGTACTGGATGAACTGAGTAGAGGAATAAATGTAAGAACTAGGAAAAGCAGAAGAGCCGAAAGAAAATATAACATCAGGAATGAAAATGAAGTCTTATCAAATAAAGAAAAAATAAAGCAAAAAATCCAACTGAAGGCTCAAAGAATAAGACGCTATGAAAAAAGAGCAAGATTTTACAGACAAAACAAGATTTTTCAGACTGATACAAAGAGATTTTACAGGGAAATAGGTAAAAAAAGAATTGAAGTGACAGTACCCCCCAGAATGGAAGAAGTCACACAGTTCTGGGAAAAGATATGGGCTTGCCCTAAAGAACTTAGCAAGGAAGTACATTGGATTACGCAAGAGATAGAACGAATGAAAAATAAACCCGAACAGACATGGTCTGGATTTACAGAAGATGATGTTAAATTTGCACTAAAAAAAAGCACACAATTGGAAATTCCCAGGTATAGATAAAATTCCTAACTTTTGGCTATATTATTTAAATGCAACACATAAAAAACTAGCCAAAGAACTTCAAGAAATGGTTGACGATCCCACTAAAATTCCTGCATGGATGACCAAAGGAATTAAATTTCTTCTACCCAAGAATGGTGACACAAACAACCCGAAAAACTACAGACCAATTACATGTCTTCCGACAACATATAAACTATTAACATCTATTTTAACAAAACAGACATATTTATTCTTAGAAAGAAATGACATGATACCGCTTGAACAAAAAGGGTGCAAACGTGGCTGTTATGGTTGTAAAGACCAATTGCTAATTAACAAAATGATCCTGGAAAACTGCTACAGTACAAAGAAAAATCTTAGTACTGCCTGGATAGATTATCGAAAGGCATTCGATAGTGTGCCACATTACTGGATTTTAAAGACTTTAAATATATACAAGATATCGCCTGTCATCATCAATTTCATCAAACAGTGCATGTCTATATGGAAAACAACCCTTTACCTCAATCATATAAATAGAACATATAAGTCTGATGAAATAAACATCAAAAGAGGTATATTTCAAGGTGATTCTTTATCTCCCTTACTATCCTAATATCATTAATAGCACTAACCAGTCAACTTAATAAGACAGAATGTGGTTATAAAATAGGCCAAAAGAAAATAAGCCATCTATTTTACATGGATGACTTAAAGTTATATGTTAAGAATGATAATGAGCTGGAAGGTCTTCTGCAAACTGTAAAATGCTTCAGCGAAGATATTGGAATGAAATTTAATTTGAATAAATGTGCTAAAGCTACAGTTTTACGTGGATCAATACAAGAAACATCCTCAATTAGCCTAGACCCTGCTGTAACAATAAAAGAATTGAAACCAGAAGAAGCTTATAAATACCTAGGTGTAAATGAGAGCGAAAACATTCACCATAAAACAATGAAAGAAATAGTGCGTAAAGAGTACTATAGAAGGCTACGAATGATATTAAAAACTGAATTAAATTCACAGAACAGAGTTATGGCCATTAATAGCCTTGCAATCCCAGTTGTCCAATATAGCTTTAACATCTTAAACTGGACTCTAAACGACATCAGGCGAATGGATGCTAAAACAAGAAAGCTTCTTTCTAAGCATAAGATGCATCATCCAAAGGCTGATGTAGACCGTCTATACATACCCCGTAAAGAAGGTGGAGGAGGTCTTATTCAGCTGGAATTGTCATACAAGACAACAACTATTGGCTTACTAACATACATAGAAACAACAAAGGATTGGATGATACAATTAGTAAAGCAACATGAAGAAAGAAAGAAAAAATATTCAATAATAAAAGAAGGCAGTAAATACAAACAAGATTTACAGTTAGTAGATTCTGTAGAAAAGCAAAACAGAAGCCAAGAACCAACTATTGCGGCAAAAAATATGAAAATGAAAGCCAAAGATAAAGCTCTTGAACAGATGAAACAGCGCTGGCAAGACAAACCTCTGCATGGCCAATATCCAGTACGTGCCAATAAATCCAATGTTGACAAAGTTAATACTCATCGATGGTTACGTGCATCTGGATTAAAGTCTGAAACTGAAGGATTTATTCTTGCAGCACAAGACCAAAGTCTTTTCACTAGAAACTTTCAGGCAAATATTATGCATAATAATATGGATCCAAAATGCAGGTTTTGTGATAAACACCAAGAAACAATAGACCACCTAATCTCAGGCTGTTCTGTGCTTGCCCCAAATGAATATAAAAATCGCCACGATAGAGTTGGGCAATATTTACATTGGGCAATGTGCAAACATTATGGAAAAGCTGTAAACAAACACTGGTATGAACATCACCCAGCACCGGTTACAGAAATAGAAGATGTAACCATTCTATGGGATTACACCATCTACACAGACAGAAAAATTGAAGCAAACAGGCCAGACATTATTGTTAAAAACCAGAAGGAGAAAACTTGTCTATTAATTGATATGGCTTGTCCAGCGGATTGTAACATAGCAATCAAGGAATTTGAAAAACTGTCAAAATATAAAGACCTGGAAATTGAAATAGAAAAAATGTGGAAGTTGAAAACAAGAGTTGTGCCAGTGATAGTAGGTGCACTTGGAATGATAAAAAATGGAACAAAACAACACATTGAAAGAATCCCTGGAAACCCCAGCTTAAGAGATATACAAAAAATTGTCTTATTAAGTACAGCCCACACACTAAGGAAAACTTTATCTATGTAATGCTGGGGATGATAGGGAAGATAGAAAAACATGAAATGGAGTCATAACAACACGCCACTACCTGCCTTATGTCTCCCCGCAGACTTGGTTGGTAGTGAGACCAAAGCAGAAATCGAAATATGATGAAAAATGACATAATAATAATAAATTTAAATTCTGTTATAAATATTCAGAAACGATTGGCCAGCTTGTATTACGTTGCACAGTGTTTACACTTATAGACTACTAGCAGTATATCCTGGCGTTGCTCGGGTGTAATGAAAGCTTTAAAACTAACCCATGGTTCTGGAGCTCAGACTCTTTGGATGTTGGCACGAAAGACTAAAAAGCAATAGTTGTTTCCAGTTAAAGCGAAACCGTAGACCGAAAGAAAAATGAATGGATGTAAGTCAAATTTTGATTTCCTGGTATCGATATCAAATAAGTGTTTTCGTCATAAACTAAATAAGTCCTCTGAGTATATGGTATCATGGCTGAGAATAAGAACTACAATTATACCTACTTAGAGCTAAACCCAAAGCAAATACTAAAATAAAGGGGCTGAAAAAATACTGACATACAGGCAGATAATTGTGGATTTGTATAAATGACATGCAGACAGATAAACAGACACACACACACAAACAACTTGCCTTTTATATATATATATATTTTCGATTTTCTGCACTATTGTAAGAACTGCAACCTTGAAACTTCTGAAGATCGTTTTTTATGTCTTTGTCTGAGTGTATCAAATTTTATTAAAATCGGACCACTTCTTCTATGACCCGATTTTTTCGATTATCGATTTTCGATATCTATTGGAGGTACCTCGACACAAAACCTAGCTAAGAACACTCATAGACGCTTATAGTACAACTGTGTAAATTTTCAAGAAAATCGGTTCAGCCTTTTCGGAGTCTATAAGTAACGGACACACACACACGGACACACACACAGAGAGACAAAGTTCCATTTATAAATAAGTTTAAATTGATAAATGTTTGCATGATAAAGCGGACCAACATCTGCACCAGAAAATATGAAACTTTTACGGGAAGGAAACTGAAAAAAAAAAAAACTGGTTTGAAAATCACCCGGAACCGGTTAAAGAGATAAGACATGTAACAATTTTATGAGACGTTACAATACACACGGACAGAAAAATCAAAGTTAATTGCCCAGACATTGGTGAGCAAAAACCACAAAAACAGAATGGCATTTTTTATTGGCATGGCACTCCCTGCAGATTCGAGTTTGAGTTTGAGTTTTGTTTAATGGCATATCAAACTCTGTGGGATATTTAATGCCAAAAAGGTAGAGTTTAAAGGTATTTTTTTCTAATGATCGGTTATAGTGAGGAGGTCGATTTAGTAAGTTTTTAATTAATTTTTTGGTTTTTATTTTTTCTTATTTTAGAAAACTGAAAATGTCTTCTAGTTTTGTATTCAGAAATGTTTTGCTTAGAATAATTGTTTCCTTCAAAAATGTATATTTTCTAATGAAAGTTTATTTTTATATATATATCTATATCTATAAAAGTGACGAGAGTGAACTTTGCGTAAGTATTTGTTTGTTTGATAGATTCGACTTAGCGTCGGCATTTTGCGGTCTAGCTCGACGGGAGTTGCGCTCAGATGTAGAGCAAAATTTTAGAACGCTAACGACACCTGGAAATTTTTCAGAAAGTCAAAATTAGAGGTAGAAAAATATATATTATCCCCTCACAAAATCATGGATCAGTTTATGTATTGATTATAATATAGAATCGATCACCGCACTTTATATTATCTTTATCTATATATGTTGCCTCTCCCCCCGCATCCAATTGATACATTCTACATTGTTATCTATATCTATAAAAGTGACGAGGGTGGACGTTCTGTAAGTATTTGCTATGTAAATTCATCATATGTTTTTTATTCGTATTATTTCTTAAACTAACCTAATGAAACCGATCTCAACTGCTAGTATTTCTATAAAGGTCTATTTTAAACTTTCGTAGAGCTTTAACTCCAGTTAACTATTTGCCCATAGCTGGGACCCTAACAGGTGCTACCACACTTAGTCAGGGTAGACTTTGGAATGACAGCAATTTAGTGGTGGCTTCATGCTCCTCACAACCTCCCAATCAGAAGCCTTGCTGTCGGATGCCCAGGACCCTGCAGATTTTAATATATGCTTGAAGATATTTAAAAAAACTATTAAAATACAATGATCTTGAAATGGAAATCTCAAAACCGAGGCAAAAAAATACAACAATGATTCCAGTCGTAGTTGGAGCACATGGATTGATTGGAAAAGGTTCCGATAGACTCATTGAAGGGATTCTTGATAAGCCAGACCTTAAAGAAATACGAAAGAATGAACTCACAAGTACAGCTTAAACATTACAAAGAGCTTTACTGATGTAAATATTGTGTAATCTTTTTTTTTCTTTTTACAAAGATAATCAATGGAAGATGTAATGAAGATGTAAATAAGAAAAAATTTTTGTGGTACAGATTCGCTACTAATATCAAGTTTTTTCCTTGCATTAATATTATCAACTGGGCTATAGCTTAAATAAAGAATAAAATCTAAGAGAATTAATGACTTCCGGCTCGATATACCATCCGAAGCTAGATGTTGACCACTTTTATAAGTTAAAAATATTAGTGGTATCAGTTTAAATTGACCTACAAAACAACAAATGTTTGATTTAAAAAATTTAGAAACCATATCTGATTGGATCCCACTTGTTAACAGTCATGAGAAATGTCGAATAATTTTGTTACATGTATAAAGAAAAAGATAAATTCGAAAAAGAACTTAATTTTATTTAGATGTAAACGCATAAAATACATAAACAATTAATGAAATTTAATTCACAAACATAAATAAATCGTTTTGATTTGAAATAAATAAATCATTTTGAAGGATCAAAATGACTTAGATTAACAAAAGACAGAAAGCTGTGGGGTCTCATGATGACTTTTACTGAAGGTATTGGTGCGTATATTTTTTGTCTTTGAGAATTAAGGTGGGCCACGGTAAATGTTTGAATTCTAGTTGAATTTGTTCCATTCACTTAGGAAATATATTAATCCGTTGCTACTCTTTTCAGCTATGGGTTAAATAGCAGGGCTTGGGAATGAGGATGATATACCCCAGTGATTACAATAAAGGGTTCGGTTTGAAATTCCCAGAACTTGAAGAAGACCGGAGCGTACAACGGCCGAAACGCCGTACAAATGGCAACAAAGATGAGGACAATAGTCCAAATAATGTAAATAAGGTGCGATATTAAACACTGAACTAAATAAGATAACACTTATTGTGCCAACAGATTCGCTACAAATATCAAGTTTTTTCTTACATTAATATTATCAACTGGACTAGAGCTTAAGTAAAGAATAAAATCTAAGAGAATTAATGACTTTCGGCTCGATATACCATCCGAAGCCAGATGTTGAACCCTTTTATAAGTTAAAATTATTAGTGGTATCATTTTTATTGACCAACAAAACAGCAAATATTTGATGTAAAAAATTTAGAGACCATATCTGATTGGATCCCACTTGTTAACAGTCATGAAAAATGTCGAATAATTTTGTTACATGTATAAAGAAAAAGATAAATTCGAAAAAGAACTTAATTTTATTTGGAAGTAAAATACATAAAATACATAACTAATGAATGAAATTTAATTCACAAAAATAAATAAATAAATTTAATGAAATAAAACAAAATAAAATAAAATAAATAAAATGAATAAAAATAAAAATGAATGAAGTAAAATAAGTTAGATTCAGTCAGTTAAGTGCCATACGTGATACATGCTTGGGCGATCATGTCTCGAAAGAGACATGACTGACTGCGCAGAAGACTATCCCGCAGTAGGTTGCCATTGCTTTCTGCGGTAGCCTGGTTGCAGACCAAGGCTATAGAACCCAATCTGTCCTGCTATTTAACCCATAACTGGAAGGAAGAGCCGGATTAATACCTTTCCCAAGGGTATTTGCGCGTAAGTGAATACAATGGATTCAATTGGAATTCGAACTCGGCTCCCCGGTTTCTCGTTCCGAGCCGATATCCACTGTACCACAACGCACAACCTCTTTAGTACTGTTAATATATTGCTCACCTTGTTCTAACTGAGTCTAAGTTTGTAAGTCTGCCCAAGGACTCAACGGGCAACATTTTCAACAAAAGTCACGAACCAGCTCCTTAAACTACTGGGCTGTTTTCGTAACCATGAATTACCAGGCAAATATATGAAATAGTGAAGTGCCAATATGTAGAACTGGTGAATATGTGACTATTGATCGCATAACATATGGTTGCTCGATCTTAACATAAGATAGGTTGTCTGATCGACATGATAAAATTAGGTAGTGTATTCATTAGGGATGTGCGTTGTGGCACATACATTGTTTCAGTATGTGATGTCCAATAATATTGACAGCTCCTTCAATGAATCAGTCAGTAAGTTAAGTGCCTTAGGTGGTACACGCTTAGGCGATCATGTCTCGAAACAGACATGACTGACTGGGCAGAAGATTATCCCGCAATAGGTTGCCATTGCTTTCTGCGGTAGACTGGTTGCCAGCCAAGTCTATAGAAACCAATGTCCTGTTATTTAACCCATAACTGGAAGGAAGAGACGGATTAATACCTTTCCCAAGGGTATTTGCGCGTAAGTGAATGCAATGAAGTCAACTGGAATTCGAACTCGGCTCCCCGATCTCTCGTTCCCAGCCGATATCCACTGCACCACATAGTTAGTTAAGTATCATACGTGATACACGCTTGGGCGATCATGTCTCGAAAGAGACATGACTGACTGGGCAGAAGATTATCCCGCAGTAGGTGGCCATTGCTTTCTGCGGTAGCCTGGTTGCCGACCAAGGCTATAGAACCCAATCTGTCCTGCTATTTAACCCATAACTGGAAGGAAGAGACGGATTAATACCTTTCCCAAGGGTATTTGCACGTAAGTGAATACAATGGATTCAACTGGAATTCGAACTCGGCTCCCCGGTTTTTCGTTCCGAGCCGATATCCACTGTACGACAACGCACATCCCGCACCACATAGTACTAGACTGATTAATGACTAAAAAATGTCTTGTCATAGATACAAAAATGCTATAATTTTTTTTTTTGTAATCATATCACCCCGATTAAATTGGTAACGCTACTGATGTGCAGGGGGCTACGTAAGATTGAAAAGATTGGAAAAGAGAAAGCCGGAAACCACATCCTAAACAGGGAACAAGAGATGAGCCCCTTCACCTGTTCAATAGACGTGGGTAGAGTGTGAACCGGGCGATAGTATAGTCTATCTACTCCAACCGAGAAAAAAAAAGGAAAAGAGTGAAAAGATTGGAAAAGAGAAAGCCGGAAACCACATCCTAAACAGGTAACAAGGGATGAGCCTCTTCACCTGTTCAATAGATGAGGGTGAAGTGTGAACCGGGCGATAATAAGATGAAAAAATTGATGTTGGGTTTTATGACTGGTTGGTTCGTTGTTTTGGTGATTGGTTGGAATTAACCCATCTTGTCTACCCACGGATATCGATTAAAGCCACTTGATGCTGTTCTTCCCATGACTATAAAAGGGAGAGATATAAATTTTCTCTCTTTGTCAATAATTACGGAGATACTTACTGGATAGGCGGACTGCTTGATTTTAGCCTAACCACACTGCACATAACATTAGTAATACATCAACTACTACTAGTAGCACTACTACTGCTGCTACAACTACAAACACTAACTCCAGTAAATATTTTCTTTCTTATATTTGTCAATGTTATATACACGAAAATATGACTAAAGGGTGACCGTCCGATAAAAAAATAGGGTAGTAATTATATGAAGATAGTATTAATACCACCGTCTCAGATGGTTTCCTTATTACTTTATGACCACGATTTTCTCCTTATCTGACGCCACCCGTTTATTTTATAGCCACCATTTTCACCTTATCAGACAACACCCGATTATTTTATGGCCACCATTTTCACCTTATCAGACACCACCCGAAAGTTTTATGGCCACGGTTTTCTCCTTATCTGACGTCACCGGATTATTTTATGGCCACCATTTTCATCTCATCAGACACCACCCGATTATTTTATGGCCACGGTTTTTTCCGTATCTGACGCCACACGATTATTTTATGGCCACGATTTTCACCTTATCTGACGCGACCTGATTATTTTATGGCCACCATTTTCACCTTATCAGACACCACCCGATTGTTTCATGGCCACGTTTTTTCCTTATCTGACGCGACCCGATTATTTTATGGCCACCATTTTCTCCTTATCTGACAACACCCGATTGTTCTATGGCCAGGATTTTTCCTTATCTGACGCCACACGAGTATTTTATGGCCACCATTTTCATCTTATCAGACACCACCCGATTATTTTATGGCCACGGTTTTTCCTTATCTGACGCCACCTGATTATTTTATGGCCACGATTTTCACCTTATCTGACGCGACCCGATTATTTTATGGCCACCATTTTCACCTTATCACACACCACCCCATTGTTTTATGGCCACGATATTTTACTTATCTGACGCCAGCCGATTATTTTATGGCCACCATTTTCTCCTTATCTGACAACACCCGATTATTTTATGGCCACGATTTTTTCTTTATCTGACACCTTCCGAAAGCTTTATGGCAACGATCTTCTTATCTGACATCTCACAGTTTTTCTTTTTATCAGACAACACCCGATTATTTTATGGCCACTATTTTCTCATTATCTAAAAAAAACCGATTATTTTATGGCAATGATCTTCTTATCTAAAAAACCACCCGATTATTTTGTGGCCACAGTTTTATCCTTATCTGACACCTGAAAATTTTATTGCCACGATCTTTCCCTTATTTGACATATACCGATTATTTTATGGCCACAATTTTCTCTTTATCTGAAACCACCTGATTATTTTATGGCCAGTTTTCTCATTATCATACATATCCTGATTTTCTAATGTCAACGATGTTCTCTTTATCTGACATCACCAGATCATTTTATGGCCACGATTTTCCTTTTATCTGAACCATTCCTATTATTTTATGGCCACTATGTTCTCCTTATCTGGCATCTGGTGATACTCTTTTGAGGGGATTCATTCAGTAACCCTTTTTTTTTCATCAATAATCTGCAGATTATTCATCGACTCAAGAATAACGACTGTTACGACCAGAGTAATTAATCTCTATAAGGAAGAACGATATCGAAAAACTGCTTCTGTGCAAACTCGAAAATAGCGGATCCTTACATCGCATATTTATTCATAATTAAATGAGATTATATTTGCACTATTTGAAATATCGTCTAAACTTATTTATAAATGGAACTTTATCTGTGTGTGTTTGTGCGTCTGTGTGTGTGTGTCCGTTACCTATAGACTCCGAAACGGCAGAACTGATTTTCTTGAAAATTTACACAGTTATACTATAAGCGGCTGCGAGTGTTCTTAGCTAGGATTTGTGTCGACGTACCCCCGATAAAGAAAATCGATAATATATATATATATATATATATATATATATATATATACCTCGACACAAATCCTAGCTAAGAACACTCGCAGCCGCTTATAGTATAACTGTGTAAATTTTCAAGAAAATCAGTTCTGCCGTTTCGGAGTCTATAGGTAACGGACACACATACACAGACGCACAGACACACACACACACACAGATAAAGTTCCATTTATAAATAAGTTTAGACGATATTTCAAATAGTGCAAATATAATCTCATTTAATTATATATATATATATATATATATATATATATATATATAAGGCAAGATATTTTTGTGTGTATCTGTTTATCTGCCTGTATGTCTGTATTTTTTTCAGCCCTTTTATTTTAGTTTTTGCTTCGGGTTTGGCTATAAGTAGGTATAGTTTTAGTTCTTAGTCTCAGCCATGATACCATTTACTCAGAGGACTTATTTAGCCTTCAAAAGTCAGTTTACGACGAAAAAAACTTATTTGATATCGATACCAGGAAATCAAAATTTGACTTGCATCCATTCATTTTTCTTTCAGTCTACGGTTTCGCTTTAACTGGAAACAACTATTGCTTTTTAGTCTTTCGTGTCAACGCCCAAAGAGTCTGAGCTCCGGGACTATGGATTAGTTTTAAAGCTTTTATGAAACCCGAACAACGCCGGGCTATACTGCTAGTTTTGTATAAGACTATTTTCAAATAATAAGAATGTTGAAATTACTATTTTCTTTTTGCTCTAGAGTTGACTTCCGGAACAACTTGTAGTTACAAGACTAGCTTCGTTTGATCAGGAGACACAAGAAAATATCAATGAATCTTTTAGCAATGATGATGTACAAAGTTAATTGTAAATCACTTCTCCAAGGTGAAGCGGTTTATGCTTGGGAGATTTCTTGTTATAGTCCAAAAAGAAGCGATAACCACCTTTTTATATTTAACCAAATTAATTCTGAGTTAATTAAATTCGTGCTTGTTGTAGCGAATAACTTAAGAGAAGTTTTATTTTCCGAAAACACGACAAAAATAATTTCTGACGAAAAGCACAAAGGCGATTTAATTAATAGCACTGTACTTGCGAAATCGAAAACCGAAAAACAGGTAACTCAATTACAAAAGCCTTCAGATTTGACTTCTAAACAGAAAGAGAAAGCATCCGATATCGCAAAAAGTTTAAAGAGTTTCCTTTAGGGCAAAATCATAAATATGTTTTTCTTTTCCGGAAAGAACCCAACTAGTCCAATTTGACAAAAACAGATAGTCAGTTCAGTGTGATCCGTGATAATGGCTTGGGTTGGGCAACCATGTCTCTTTCTATCCATCAATGATAAGGCGGAAGATTTTCCTGCAATAGGTTGTCATTCTTTCTGCAAGGAATTTAACTGTATTTCGAACTCGGTTTCCTGATTTTTCGTTCAAAGCCAATATCCACTGCACCACAACGTACATCATTCCATTTAAGATAAAGATTTTATAAACTTCAAACGAGAACAATCTGGCTGCTTGGTCAATGAAATGAAAATGCTTTCTTATAGTGAAAAGGCTAATATTACCAATGACATTATAAGTCACACCACTTTATTTCTTTTTAAATCGTCATCTGATGCCGCATCATGTTTTCTTGAATCTCGTCAACAGTTTGAAAGATTATTTTTCAACGGGGATTTTAGCTCACAGAAAGCCAAATGGTACGTTAATCTTTGACGTGTTATTTTTATTTATTTAAAAATACGCATTTGAAAATCTTTGAGCAACAAAAATGACTGAACAAAAATTTAATCTTTTGAGGACATAGATAAATTAGCTTATTACGAACTAGCAGTATAGCCCGGCGTTGCTCGAGTGTAATGAAAGCTTTTATAGATATATTATCGATTTTCTGCACTATTGCCAGAACTGCAACCTTGAAACTTCTGAATATCGTTTCATATGTCTTTGTCTATGAGTGTATTAAATTTGATTAAAATCGGACCACTCCTACTATAGCCCGATTTTTTCGATTATCGATTTTTGATATTTATCTGGGGTACCTCGACACAAAACCTAGCTCAGAACACTCGCGTAAATTTTCAAGAAAATCGGTTCAGCCTTTTCGAAGTCTATAGGTAACGGACACACACACACATACATACGCACACATAGAGACAAAGTTCCATTTATAAATAAGTTTAGATTTAGATAGGTTAGGTTATAAAAAGTACCAGGTCAAAAAATAAACGGAATAAGCAAAGAGTATTTGAACTTCAGTAGTGACCGCTTATCATTAATGCTCAACTAGACATGAATTTAATTAGCTACTCTTGGTTCATATCCCCAAGTGTAGCGACAATAGCTCAGAGGTAGAATTGCCGACTGATGTCAATTCGGTCGGGTTTCAATCTTTGCTAAAAACAATCGGATGTCTAATTGTACTGATGAGCTGTGATACAGTGAAACAGATCTGTCTGCGGATGACTAGATATATATATATATATATATATATATATATATATATATATGTCTGCGGATGATTATTTACGCTCTCACAATATGACTGAGCACTTTGGAAGAATGGTAGACTTCGAAGAAACAGTAACTATTCTAGCATCTACGCATCGTTCATTTAGTAATGAATTAGAACATTCTCAGTTACTGGTGTGTGTTTACATGGCATATCACACGCTAAAAATCTGCCTTATTCTACCGAGCGCCCATAGCTCAGAGGTAGAATCACCTACTAATGTAAATTCGGTCGGGATTCAATCCTGGCTAAAACCAATTTGATGTCTAAAAGTTCTGATGAGCTGTGATACAGCGAAACAGATGACTAAATATATATATATATATATATATATATATATATATATATATATATACGAGTGAGTACAGAACGAAGAAAGAATTTTTTCACCGTCCAAAACATTAATTTAAAACAGTGCTCGATATATGATGTATAGAGCTGTGAATATTTATTATAAATTCTGTTTTAGAACATGTACATAATTTTTTCTATATATGTCCTCTTTAATAACAAAGAAAAACAAGCTTTTAAATCAGAGGCACGAAACCACAGTAAACTGTAAGCACATTAGGGACCTAGCCCTACAATCATGCCAGGAAATGCTAGGAGTTTGATTAGATATTCTTATTATAAAAGATTAAAAATGCTATAGAAAAAATCGATCTAATAAATCCTTAAAGTAAGGTCTAATACCCACAAAAACATCTAAATAAATAAAATGTAAAATTAAAAGAAATAGACAGGCTCCCAAGCCTCGCCACTAAACGAAAGAGAATACATAAAATCTGTCTGGTAACAACAGATACCAATTAACCAAACACTAGCTAACCACGACGCCGTCCTAAAAATTCAAAAAACCCCACACACAAACACGCAAAACTGACCAAGTAATCAAACCCCTCCACACACCACTTCCTTCGAAATTCTAACCAAAAGATATACCCGACCGATAAAAAAGTACATTCCAACAGATAATGCCATTAATCAACAATTTAGCACTTACACACCAAGTTCTTCAAAAGTCTAACGGTCAACACTGAAGACACATTCCCTTCATTATCAATAACCCCAACCAATCCCACAACAAAAATGAACCAAATATAGACAGCGGATGATTTCTGTTCTTGCCTATTCCTCCTGATGAGGCGTTAGACACCCAACGTTGAAGCAAACATATGATTGTAGAGGACATATATAGAAAAAAATATGTACATGTTCTAAAACAGAATTTATAATATATATATATATATATATATATATATATATATATATATATTTGAAAATATTATTGGTGGTGCAAAACGTTATTACCGCAATAAATAGACAAAAATATTTATTATTACCACTCCCGATGATAATACTTAATAAATAAAACTGAAAAACAGGCTAGTTGACTTGTTCTGAACCTCGCCCAGCCGAGATTAATCGTGGTTAATAAGGAAATAATTATCGTTTTAAGAAAATGGACAAGATATAGAGGGGAAACATTCTTAAATTGAAATGATTTGGAGGCCAAATATATGCTCCTTCCGTTTACACATTGAGGATTTTAAAGATTAAATATAGATGGCCTCCACCAATTTGAGGTGGTAACTAGAGTAGGACGTACTTAAGCAGAGAAAACTAACCATGAGTACATAGTACCCAGCGCAAATGACGCCATTTTAATTACAATTTAATTAAATTTTCAGTACCT
Organism: Ascarosepion bandense; assembly: GCA_037127315.1. NCBI lineage: Eukaryota > Metazoa > Mollusca > Cephalopoda > Sepiida > Sepiidae > Ascarosepion > Ascarosepion bandense. The sequence goes on along the minus strand of JBBBDQ010000118.1, from coordinate 7,935,603 downwards.
TATTTTCTTACCTAAATAATATGTTTTTCAGTTCCTATTAATGTTAACTCAATGTACAAGTTTTGACATTGTAAAATATTTCAAATAATGATTTATATTTAATATTTTTGATATTTTCAAACACGGGTACGATATACCCATGGGTAGCAGTGGTGTAACTTGAATTGATGGTTAGTGTTCCAGGGTTAAGATGGAAGGTGCATCCACACTAAATTTAGCGGCACAGTTATGGTTATTTATAAGGTATTCTGGAATAGAAGACTCGTATGTATTGGTCAGTCAGTCAATTACGGATTTTTTTAGGTACATGTTGTTTAATTCTGGTATCTAGTCATTGAGAAGTTCTATGGAGTGCGATCCACAACTACATTTAAACAAGTAAATCAAGGGACTATTTTAGTGTGAGGGAAGAAAATCCTTCCGTATAGAAGAAAAACAGGTTTAGCATAAAAAAAAAAAAAAAACTTAGTTTTAGAGCAAATCCTCAAGACCCTATGGGTAAGGGTCTTAATTAGGTTAACTTTACGTTTTGCGGGACAAGAATAATCTCACCTGGTATATAAGCCAGTAAATGCCGGTTTTCGGTAAACTGAAGTAAGAAAACCAGATGACGATTTGCTCACCAAAACATCAAGAAAAAGAAAGGAAAAATTAACCTCCTTTTCTTGCGTAAATTTTAAAGCTGGGTGCATATCATGAAGGGACGAAGGAAATAGTCCGCATCAATCTAATTGTTAAAGAGACAAAAGGTGTCATCTACATAACGGAAATAAACATAGGATTTATTAGATTCAAATAATGCACTCTACCCATAGAATACCACTAAGATGTTTGCTAAAATGGCTCCCAAGTGAGAACCCATTGAAACACCATCAATTTGCCTATACATGACGCCGTCGAAACTAAATTCAACGGATATATTGGGGCAAGTTGCATCAGTTTGACAAATATCTCCTCAGCAGTAACAAGAGGTGACAACTGACTACTATGTAAGGAATCAGCACATATATCAATAGTCTCAGCAAAACGGACGCAAATAAAAAGATTAGAAATGACGTAAGAACACATAAATTTGTTGGTTAATGGAAAACGCTGTATAAAGTTGGAGAACTCAAACAGATCTTTAACAGAACTAGCAGTATAGCCCGGCGTTGTTCGGGTGTAATGAAAACTTTAAAACTAATCCATGGTCCTGGAGCTCAGACTCAGCCTAAAGAATATTTGAAATAATAAAATAATTGCGACAATTTACCAATCGCATCTAATATATATATATATATATATATATATATATATATATATATATATATATACTAGCAGTATAGCCCGGCCTTGCTCGGGTGTAATTAAAGCTTTAAAACTAATCCATGGTCCTGGAGCTCAGACTCTGTGGGCGTTAGCACGAAAGACTACAAAGCAATAGTTGTTTCCAGTTAAAGCGAAACCGTAGACTGAAAGAAAAATGAATAGATGTAAGTCAAATTTTGATTTCCTGGTATCGATATCAAATAAGCTTTTTCGTCATAAACTGAAATTTGAAGGCTAAATAAGTCCTCTGAGTAAATGGTATCATGGCTGAGACTAAGAACTACAATTATACCTACTTAGAGTCAAACCCGAAGCAAAAACTAAAATAAAAGGGCTGAAAAAGTACAGACATACAGGCAAATAAACAGACACACACAAAAACATCTTGCATTTTATCTATATATATATATATATATTTTTTTTAATCATATCACCACAAGCAAGGCGGTGACGCCACTGATGCGATGGGGCTACTTATGAGTAGAATGATTGAAAAAGAGAAAGCCGGGAACCACATCCTAAACAGGAAACAAGGGATGAACCTCTTCACCTGTTCAAAAAACGTGGGTGGAGTGTGAACCGGGCGATAGTTAAGTCTATCTACTGCAATTATATATATATATATATATATATATATATATATATATATATTATCGATTTTCTGCACTATTGCAAGAACTGCAACTTTGAAACTTCTGAATATCGTTTCTTATGTCTTTGTCTATGAGTGTATCAAATTTGATTAAAATCGGACCACTCCTTCTATAACCCGATTTTTTCGATTATCGATGTTCGATATTTATCGGGGGTACGTCGACACAAAACCTAGCTAAGAACACTCGCAGACGCTTTTAGTACAACTGTGTAAATTTTCAAGAAAATCGGTTCAGCCGTTTCGGAATCTATAGTTAACGGACGGACAAACACACAGACACACACACACAGACATGCACACAGACAAAGTTCCATTGATAAATAAGTTTAAATAATACAATTAAAATAATAACCCCCGGTTATTTTAAATATGAAATATGAATCCCATCAATTTTCATGCAATATATATATATTACAAAAAACTGAAAGAACACGTGGATTAAAATTCCACTGTTCAAGCATTTAGTTTTATAAAGAGTGCTCGATACAGATATAAGAAACGATATTCAGAAGTTTCAAGGTTGCAGTTCTTACAATAGTGCAGAAAATCGATAATATATATATATATATATATATATATATATATATATATATATATATATAGTGGAAGATGTTTGTGTGTGTGTCTGTTTATCTGTCTGTATGTCCTTTATACAAATCCACAATATTTATCCGATTCTCACCAAACTTCACACAAATATTCTTTAGGCTGAGTCTGAGCTCCAGGACCATGGATTAGTTTTAACGCTTTCATTACACCCGAGCAACGCCGGGCTATACTGATAGTTTAAAATAAATCGGCATTAATGACATTTTTTTTAAATAGATATTAAAATATACGGATCTAAAATTACATAAAAAATGATTAATTCTCTTCAACGCCCTTGAAGATTGTGTTGTACATGAAACTCCGACCGTGCTACTGGTTAGGGATTATATAATTTAGGGAATTTTTAAACGCGCAATTTTTAAAATTACAAAAAATTATAACATTTTCATCCATGATTGTATGAACCTAATAGGTATTTAATCATAATTTCTGTTCTTTCATTCAATAGTTCGTTTTTGTTTAGGAATAGCATAATCGCTAACTTTTCTTCCTGGTACAGTTTACATATTTTGCCACCGTTGTAAGGCTTGCCTGTTTTCACCATTACCCCACGTTATATCTTGGTCTTTTCCATATTTTGATTTCAATTTCCATACGTGGCTAGCTAATTTTGTACAGTTTTTTAAGTTTTCTATTTTGAATGTAGACTTGTGATTGAAGCACCTGGTCTTAAAGGTGTCTTTGGTTGATACAAATATGTTTTATTTTGGCCATTTAAGTCATGTACTCCTGTCTTGTAAATTTACTTTGTAAACTCCCCATCACGTAAGCGTTTTTAAAACACGGTAAACGGTGAAGTCAGTTATTGCAAATCGTCTGAAGGCATCACATATAGATATATTATTCATTTGTAAACGAGTTATTACGCTACCAAGGTTTCTACCATGTGGGGTCTTCAGTTGATTTGCAATAATTGATTTTACCGTTCACCGTTTAATATATATATATATATATATATATATATATATTCTTTATATATATATATATATATATATATATATAATAATAATAATAGAAATAAATAAATACTGTCAAGAAACATTTACAACGTTTTAGTAGTTTTTTCTATATATTTATATATATATAATGTTGATATATATATGTTTTTATATATATGTTTATATATATGTTTATATATATATGTATGTTTATATATGTATATGTATGTTTATATATATATATGTATGTATGTATATGTATGTATATGCATATATATATATATATATATATATATATTGTAGATGACATATATAATATATTATATAAATTGTTGCAATACGGCCGAAATGACGAAATATAAACTGAATAAAAAGTGAAATGTGAAAGAAAAATCCGTCTTTCCCTTGTTAGTTTTATTGATGAGAAAATAGAAGCTCATCAGAATGCAACAAACAGAAAATCGATGAACGAGGTACCTTTAAATTTTCCTCACGGTCATAGGTTTTATTTGTTTTTCTTGAGTCGCGTTCAATTTCGTACAGAACTGCTGAACTAACCTGAATTACTTTCCTCCCGGAGGTTATCAAAAAAAAAAAAAAAAAAAAAAAAAAAAAAAATGAGCAAATGTTAAAGTGGCTGCTGTGGAGAGATAAGATCTTGGAGAAGTCAAAGCGAAACTAGAAATTGATAGCGTATCAACACAAAGTTCATTTCCGTGCATATGTGTGTGTGTGTGTCTTTGTGCATCTTGAGTGCAAATGGTGACGGTCTTTATGTAAATAAGCACCAACTTCGAATACCGTGTTCAAACTTATATACAGATCTTTGAAATCATTTCTCGAATAAATAAGTTTGAACTATTTGAACCAGGTTTAGTTAATATATATTTTGTTATAATAATTTCACCACAAGCATAGCGTCACTGCTACTGGTGCACAAGGGGTTACATAACAGGAGAGTGATGAGAAAAAGGAACAGGTCACATGGAGTGTCGGAGAATGTTTGCAATATGTTTAATATATCTATATATATATAAAAGGCAAGATGTTTGTGTATCTGTCTGCCTGTCTGTCTCTATGTATGTATGTATGTATATATGTATGTACGTGTGTACTTTATACAAATCTCAGCCATAATACCATTTACTCAGAGGACTTATTTAGCCTTCAAAATTCAGTTTGTGACGGAAAACTTATTTGACATCTATACAGTAACTTTGACTTACATCCGTTCATTTTTCTTTCAGTCTACGATTTCGCTTTAACTGAAAACAACTATTGCTTTTTAGTCTTTCGTGCCAACGTCCAAAGAGTCTGAGCTCCAGAATCATGGATTAGTTTTAAAGCTTTCGTTACAACCGAGCAACGACGGGAGATACTGCTAGTAATTTTAAAAAATTGCAAATATTATATCGGCTTATTTTTAATAAAATCAGTTCGTACTGACGGATAATCTTTCGTGTGGTATAATTGAAATATGTAAGAAATGATTTGTAACACTTATACAATAGCACTTATTTAACTGAGCACAAATTAACTTCTGTACAAAAAAATCTTTTACTCTGAACTAAGAAAAAAAATTAGGCAGACTCACATTAATAAGGACTTCTCAAACCACATTTTAGATGAACAAGTAAAATGATATATCACAAATCTTAATACACATCAAACAAAATATGGTAATTCTACAAAAGACCCTAAACATATCAAACTCTTATATTGCAACCAGATGCACGATAATTACAAACTGGATGAAAAAAATCATAAAAATTCATTTGTACTAATAACACGTCCATGGACCCAAATAAAAAAATTAAAACTAATAATATATTTCAAAAAGTGCAAAACTATTAATTTAATCTATTGCATGACCATGACATTCCAACATTTTAAAAAATCCATAGTGGATAATTTTCTAGTTCTAATAAACGCTAAACATAACTGTCAACTGATACATTTGAAGCAAAAACAAACAAACAAAAAAAAAAAAACAAAAACACAGTAATTTGTAGCAACACAGTTTTGATGTTATTTTTTTTATTATTACAACTTACATCCCTAAAAGTAATTCTGGAAGAAGATTGAAAGTACTTGGGAACATTGAGAAATTAAAAACAAAACAAACTGTGAAAGTTACAGCCCATTTCTTGCATCCTACAATTATAATATACGAAAGATTATCCGCGACAAGGAACGGATTTTATTAAAATAAGCATACATAATGTCTGCAATTGATTTAATCTGACATGCCTAAAAGAAAATTTCCTGCTTAAATACACAGAAATTAAATATATGCATAATTAGTCATTATAGTCATGTATTCCAATATTTATTTTTATATTTCTCCTTATTAGAACTGCTATGGATTTATTTTTAATGCAAATAGCCTCGACTTATGCGATATGACTTTATTTTGATTCCAAATTACCTTAGAATTAGCAAGAAATTTGTAACCCACAAGTTATTAGATACCCCGATTTTTCAGGCACAGCATATATATATACTAGCAGTATAGCCCGGCGTTGCTCGGGTGTAATGAAAGCTTTAAAACAAATCCATGGTCCTGGAGCTCCGACTCAGCCAAAAGAATATTTGTGCGAAGTTTGGTGAGAATCGGATAAAAATTTTGGATTTGTATAAGGGACATGCAGACAGATAAACAGACACACACACTAACATCTTGCCTTATATATATATATATATATATTATCGATTTTCTGCACTATTGTAAGAACTGAAACCTTGAAACTTCTGAATATCGTTGCTTATATCTTTGTCTATGAGTGTATCAAATTTGATTAAAATCGGACCACTCCTTCTATAACCCGATTTTTTCGATTATCGATTTTCGATATTTATCGGGGGATACCTCGACACAAAACCTAGCTAAGAACCCACGCAGACGCTTATAGTACAGCGGTGTAAAATGTGTAAAATCGGTTCAGCCGTTTCGGAGTCTATAAGTAACGGACACCAACACACAGACACGTACACACACAAGTTTCCATTTATAGATAATTTTATATATCTATTCGTTAGGTTTGATGGTTACGTTTTATATGAAGTAGACATTGGGTTTGACTTCAATATCAATTGATATATTTACATCCGTTCTTTCCCTGATGTGCGTTGTGCTGCAGTAGATATCGACTGGGAACGAGAAATCGGAGAGCCGAGTTGGAATTCCAGTTGAATTCATTGCATTCACTTATCCGCAAATACCCTTGGGAAAGGTATGAATCCGTCGTGTCTCCCTCCAGTTATGGGCTAAATAGCAGAACAGATTGGGTTCTAGCAACCAGACTACCACAGAAAGTAATGGTAACCTTGTGCATGAAAACCTTCAGCCTCGTCAGTCATGTTTATTTCAAGACATGATCGTTTAAACGTGAATCAGGCATGGCACTAAACTAACTGACTATCTCTGATATTGAGCACTTTAACCCATAAATAGAGCATACCTTCAAATACAATATATATATATATATATATATATATATATATAGCCTTTGAGATTTCACTCGTCTGATCGACTGAGTCGATTAAAAACTTAATTGAGCAATTAAAGTTCATTGCTTTACTCGCTCGCAGCAGATTAAAAATCGTGCAATGAAACGTGTCCCTTGAAATATAGAAAAAGGAAATTTGATTCCTTTCACAACCAGAAAGTATGCCACTGAGGATTCCCAAGTTACTTAGAATGACCTACAATGACATTATTGAACTCTTTGGTCTTATGTCTGGCGCCTGATTTAAGTCGAAATGTGTGGTTAAGCAAAAGACAGTGACATCCCGCAACCATCAAAGCAAGATCTAAAAAATGGAATTTAGATTTTACAAGCTCCTATCTCGCTTTTATCATCCCGGTCAGTGTAAACATTCGAGCCAAAATGCCTCTATCGCCCAGATTAAAGACACTTACAGATTTTTAGAAACTCATTTGAAGAAACATTATCATTGACTCAACATCTATATTTCCTCTCCACTTACGAAAAGTAAAAATGAACATTTGAAAGAAAAAATACCATACTTCTTTCAACTACTCAGCGTAAAACAAATTATACAAGTAAGTTTTTTATACGAAATCGTTGAGAAAATCAGATTTGTTATTTTTTATCATCTATGAGATGGAGCTTGTATCCAAACAAAAGAAAGAAAATACGAATTTAGGTACCTCCACTGAATTGCCAAAAAAAAAAAAGCAAAAAAGAACAGCATATCATAATGTTAAAGGAGCTCAAACTTTATATAAACAAAGTTTTTTCATCCAAATGTTTTTGCTATTATTAAGAGGAAAGATCAAATTTCGTTGTTATTATTCTAAAAAAATTTAAAATCCTTTCTAATTATATATATATATATATATGAGGAATTTTGTATAACATTTCACGACACTAACATATTACCGAGCGTTCAAAATACTTTTCTAAGATGTGCTATGTTATTCGCTTTGATGCGTGACTTCCAAATACGTTAAACAACAAAAGTTTATAAGTAGAAATTTGAAGATAGAAATGAAAAATATACAAAAGAATAAAATAAAAAAATATATATACATAACAATAAATAAATATTAATAATGGTTAGATTCAAAAGTTTTATTGCAATAAATTAGTTTTATTATTTTTTTGCTTCAAATTATATTCTTATTTTAATGATTTCATTTTCGCAATCTGTCATTGTGAATTAAAGTCGCTTTTCAATCGTAACTCATTCTGTAGAAAAATAGATTTTTAAATATAATTTAAATTTTATGTGAGTCAGTCTGTTAAGAGCCATACGTGATAAACGTTTGGGCGATCATCTCTCTTCCGATCAGTAACTGACTAGGCAGAAGATTTTGACGGTAGTAGTTGGCCATTTCTTTCTGCAGTAGACCAGTTGCTAACTAAGGCGGCAGAACCCAATCTGCCCCGCTATTCAACCCATAAATGGAGGGAGAACTGATGGATATTTGCGAGTAAGTGAATGTAACAATATATATATATATAAATTTTAATTCTTAATAGTAGTATAATTGTATAGCATAGGTTAAAAGACAAAAAAATACAATGAACACTTATTATTTTCACTTGCTTTTCTCCTGTTCTACGTACCATGTCTCTTCCGGGCGCAAATGATGATTTCTTTACCCAACTTCTTATATATAGCATTCCTCCCTACACTGCTTTACCATTTATTAGGTTGTCCCAAAAGTTCGTAAACGCTTGCGAAATGCGTCTATTTGGTCCAGCACAATCGAGACAGGCGATGGGTTCAGAAAGGGCAAGAAACACCGTCGGTTCCAAAACATGATCAATTTGGCAAGAAAATCATGTTGTGCGTTTGGTGGAACTTTCAAGGAATCGTGCATTTGGAGTTGGTTCTTAATCGTCTCGTGCCATCAGTGCCGAACTTTGCTGTCAGCAACTTCAGCGGGTCTTCGAAAAGTTGAAGCAAAAGTAGCCGGCTTTGATCAACCGAAAGCGCGCTTTGATGTAGCAGGACAATGCCAAGCCACACACCTCCAGGAAGACCAAAGACAAGTTTGAAGAGCTGGACGGCGTTGAGGTTCTGTCACATCCAGTCTGCAGTCCTGACTGTGCTCCATCAGATTACGGCCTTTTCCGCTCAATGCAACACTTTCTGAAGAGCCGCCGATGATACTCGTTTGATGAAGTCGAGGAAGCGTGTCAAGAATTCTTTGATTCGAAGCCGGCTAAATAGTACTTTGACCAGATCCGAAAGCTTACAGATCGATGGCAGAAAGTCTTGGAAAATGGTCTTTATTTTGAGCAATTTCATTTTTTTGCAAATGTTTTCTAGTAATCTTAGATTATTTGGCGAGTAAAATTTCAATTTTTTGCAAGTGTTTACGAATTTTTTGGACAACCTAATATTTATACAGGCTCGTTAAAATATGGTGTTTCCATCCGTTCCTCTTGCCTTCAATATGTCCTGCAAGTCTCACATTAATTAAGCTTTCTTTCCTCATTGTGTGCCCTAGAAATGTCAAATGCTTTTTACGATTTAATATATCAGTCAGTCAGTTAAGTGCCATACGTGATACACGCTGGGCGATCATGTCTGTTTAGAGATATGATAGCCCAAGCGATCTCTTCAGAGACATGACTGACTGGACAGAAGAATATCCCTCACTAGGGTGCCATTACTTTCTGCGGTAGACTGGTTGCCAACTAAGGCTATAGAAGTCAATCTGTCCTGTTATTTAATCATTAAATGGAGGGAAGAGACGGATTAACACCTTTCCCAAAGATATTTGTGCATAAATGAATGCAAGGAGTTCAACTGCAATTCGAACTCGGCTCCCCGATTTCTTGTTCCGAGCTGATATCCACTGCACCACAACGCACATCAAACATCCTTTTTTGTTTCCATTTTCCTAAAAACAATTCCTTTCATTCTAATTCCAAGGTATTCTCAGCAACCTTCGTAAAATTAGTTTTATGTTGCCATTTTGGTCGTTTAAAACTTGTCTAGCATTCACTAAAATAGGTACCTCCACTCATTTTCCATAACTAACTTTTAAATTGAATATTTAAAAACCAAACAGTTTTCTTAAAACTTATATTTTAGTTTAAATTGGAAGCTAAATTATTAAATTTACTATTTCCAGTAAGCAAAATACTCTGGAATTGGAATCTTGTTTTTCAATATTTCGGCCAAATTTTTTTCACTTTTTTTGAGAGATCGACACATGTGTAAATAAAAGTTAGTTCTCCTTTTAAAATTTTTTTTTTTTTAATCATCTCACCCCAAGCAAGGCATTCCACTGCCACTATTGCGCATGGGGCTACATAGGGGAAGGTAAAGTGAAGGAGTGGTTAGACATAGGGAATGTCAGGAGGAAGGTGACAGATGAGTAAGGATAGCGAGGATGAGGGTTGGGCAGATGGGAAGAGTGTTTGATAGAATTGGAGCAGGTTAGTGTGTTAGGAGGTGTCTGTTGACCTTGCATTTAAACTCCTGGAGATTGTAGCCGTCGGGGAAGCAATCGTTTGGAAGAGAATTCCACAGTCGGGAAGTGCGAGGAAAGAAACTGTTGGAGTAGAAGTTACAAAATGTCTTGCAAAAATAATAATTGACATAATTGTACAATATTGTTTTCCTGTAAGGGGAAAATCGTGAAACCCATGACCTTTTAATGTACACATAAATATTACCATACAAAAAACTTCAAATACACACACAAAAAATTAAAAATTGTTCGTAAAATACGATGGCTAGATTTGTATTAAACTTTTAATTTTCGATTAGTAAATATAGTCTTCACTTTATAACTCACCAACAATTCTTTGAAATTTATAAATTGTTATAAGTAAACAAACGAAAAAAATTCTTTTAAGATTTCATTAATAATCACTTTTTTCTTCCGACTATAATGTCCTTAACTTATATTATTTATTAAGGCAATTAAAAGCTTATCTAATTAAATAGTGTCATAGTTTTGTTGAATTTTTTATTTTAATATTCAGAGCAGATTTTTGTGTAAGGGGCTAAATGGTTGAAAAAAATACATAATTTACATTTCCGAATGAGTCCTGCGTTTAACTAATAAAACCAGTTTTACCTACAGAATTTAATTTCTTGAAATTTCATAAATTTACGAGATGGGGGAACAAATGTAAAAAACACTTACTAAATGTTTAGAAATAATGCTTTCAAAATAAATTTCATTTAATTTTGAATAAGTCCTGAAAGTTTCATTCAAATTTGACAATTATTTGATTTTTGCAAGAATTTTCAAATTAATGTGTTTGTCACCGGAAAAAAAAAACTTGTTATATAATATTACCTTTTCGATTGTAAACTCTCGTAAAGATTTGGCTGCCCGTTAAAGAAAATAAAAATAAGATTTTCACCAAATTTTCGAACGTGTTAGAAAGGATTAAAAAAATAAAAAATAATTAAAAAAATACCTTAATCTTCCCTCTTAATAATAACATAAGCATTTGGGTGGAAAGGTTTCATTTTTATTAAGTTTGGGACATTTTTTCTTCATATTATGCTGTTTTTTCAGTGGAGGTACCTACATTACAATGTCAGGGGACTGATATTATTAAAAAAAAATAGACAAGAAGCAAAGAAAAAGAAAGAAAGAAGGAATGTAAACTTTTATCAAAGAAAGAATAGAGGAGCAAATAAATAAAGGAAAAAATGTATGAACATATTAAAGAAAAAAGGACAAAATGAAGTTATAAATGTAAAATTAGAAATGAAAATGAAAACAAGAAAGAAAGATTGTATGAAAAGAGAAAAAAGAAATTATAAAAAAAAGAAATTTTAAAAAGAAAAAACTGTAAAACGATTGAAGTAGAAAATAAAAGCAGGAATTGCAAAGAAAGAAAGAAAGAAAAAAGAAAGAAAGAAAGGAAGAAAGGAAGAAAAAGAAAGAAAGAAAGGAAGAAAAAAGAAAGAAAGAAAGGAAGAAAAAAGAAAGAAAGAAAAAAGAAAGAAAGAAAAAAGAAAGAAAGAAAGAAAGAAAAAAGAAAGAAAGAAAGAAAGAAAAAGAAAGAAAAAGAAAAAAGAAAGAAAGGAAGAAGAAAGAAAGAAAGAAAGGAAGAAGAAAGAAAGAAAGAAAGAAAGAAAAAGAAAGAAAGAAAGGAAGAAAAAAGAAAGAAAGAAAGAAAGAAAGAAAAAAGAAAGAAAGAAAGAAGTGAATAAACCACAAATGAAACATCAAAAACAGACAGAAAAATAAATAAAGGAATTTTAATAAAGTTTAAAAACTGAGGCATTAAAAAAGACTGAAAGCAAAAACACAAACAAAAGAGTAATGAATAAAGTAATGTAAGTCAGTCATGTCTCTTTTGAGACATGATCGCCCAAGAGTGTATCACGTATGCCATTTAACTGACTGAATGTAAAGATTAAATCAATGAAAGAAAAATGAATACGTGTAGGTTTCAAAAAGAAAAAGAACGAATGCAAATTTAAAAACAATTTGTAAGGAAAATAAAAAACTGATGAACCGAAGAAAAACTGGAACGTCAATAAAAGACAGATAAAACGAATAAAACATCAAATACAAACAGAAAAATATAGCAAAAGTAACCATCAAAAATGTAAATATTGATTTAGAAAGAAATGAAACTTTCAAGAGAGTTAAAAAAAAATAGAGAAAAAATTGGTCAATTTTTTGAATCGTTCCATCCCGAGCATGTCGGTACCACCACTGCTTCGCAGGGGGCTACATCAAAGAGTAAAACTTTAGGCAGAAGGAGACTGAAGAGAAAAACGAACCAGTTACAGAGAAAGTGTCAGAGAAAGGGTAAGAGAAGGATGGAAACACAGGGTGTGAAGATAGTTGTGAGGGTAGAGAGAAAAGGGAAGAACAAGATACACGGGGTGATGTAGAAAAAACTGGAGTCAAGTAGATAAGAGATGGCAACTGATACTGCATTTAAATTCCTGAAGGTTATAGCCGTCAGGAAAGAAAGTATACAGAAGGTAGTTCCACAGGCGGGAAGTGCGAGAAAAGAAGCTATTGGAATAGAATATACCGCTGGATTTGGTTGATTTAACTGTAAAAGGGTGGGGCCTTGTTGCCAGTCTGGAAATAAATTATGAAGATCCCAATATAAAAGAAGCAACACGCTAAGAGTAATGGGTACAGCCAACTTAAGTCATTACCAATCAATAGAAAATATACAAATACGCACGGGTAATTAGAAACAGAGAGAAAAAAATCATGTGATTGAGGCGTCGTAATAATTTGATGATTATTATTATTTAAATTTAATTTTAATCTTAATTTAATTTGATTTAATTTTTATTTACATTATTTTTATAATTTATAATATTCGATTTAAAAAATTGATATCTTCGTATTGTTATTTTTTAATATCCATTATTTTGTGTTTCATGACTAATATTTCTGTCTGTGTGTGAGATTTCATCATTTTTTGTTTAAAATGCCAAAAGTTTTGAGCCGCAGTATTTTAACTGATGTCAATATCTGTCTACAATTCTTTTCCGGTTCAAATTTTCTTTTAACCGTTTCTCTTCCTTCTCTTCACTTTCTCGCTTATTTTTTCTCTTCACTTTCTATTTCTTCTGTATCTTTTCTTTTAGTCTTTCTTTTCCTTTTCTTGATTTCTCATCTTATTTTCTTATCTTTTCTTCCCTATTTCTTTCTTTCATTTTTAAATATCTTTACGAAAAATAAATTTCCCAAAATAGAGGGGTGTTTTCCTTAAAACAATTTTCCCACTAAAACGTTTATCACCATCATTTTAACTACCTGTTGAGACATTGTTCTTTCAACGTCGAAACAAAATTTTGCAGTCGTTTGCAGTTGTTTACATGTTCTAACATAATAACAAATCATATTTATATATTTTTGTTCATCTTGCTCCCTGTATCTTGTTTAGTTCCATCGTAAATAAATACATGTTATCGCTTTTTGAACATCCCTTACATAATTATACATATATATTTTAGCTACCTCCACTCATTTTCGATAGTTAAATTGAAATTTTAAAAATAAGTAAGTTAAGCTTCCCTGTGCCTCTTCTATAAATATTTTCACGGCTTCTGCTCCGATGAACTTAGATCACTGGTGTCCCCTAGGTACGAATTTGCACGAGATACTAGATTACCAATTAGATTCGACCCATTTACAGTGAAACCGATAAAATGTAACCGTAATTTCTACATCAACAGCTTTTTTTCTCGCACTTCCCGCCTGTGGAATTCCCTTCCATATACTTGCTTCCCCGACAGCTACAATCTCCAGGAGTTTAAATGTAAGATCAATAGACACCTCCTAACACACTAACTCGCATCCATTCTCTCAAACACTCTTCCCATCTACATGTAAGGATGTATCACTCTCCTTCTATCACTCTCCTTCTGCACACTCCACCCACGTCTATTGAACAGGTGTAGAGGCTTATCCCTTGTTCCCTGTTTAGGATGTGGTTTCCGGCTTTCTCTTTTCCAATCTGTTCACGTAGCCCCCTGCACACCAATGGCCTTACCGCCTTGCCCGGGGTTTAATGATTAAAAAAAAAAAATTACTTAACTTTAATTAAAGGCCAAGCTATTAAATTTAATAATCCTAGTAAGCAAAACATACTGGTGTATTTTTAACCAAAATTATATTGATTGAAATTTCAAATTTTGAAATTTTACAAATTTTTAAAAAATATACTACCATTTTTGATTGAGTGACACATTACGTAAACAGTAGCCAAATTTCTGTTTTAAAAATCTTGTAAAAATAAAATATATCTCGCTGACACTTTATTTAAGTCAATTTTTAAAATTAAAACTTACCTTCATCTGATTTCAATCAATTAATAATTGCTTATTGCCAGAAATTTACAATAAAAAACAATTTAATTACGGTAGCCCTGTTTTATGTCAGTCATTCGAGGTGATGACAGCTTTACGACTACCGGATGTTGTCAAGAACACAATGTATGGCGTCCATTCATGCTTAAATTTCTATATCTTTGTTTTTTATTAGTTAATGCACCTACGGTCACAATTAATTAAAAAAAATTGAGGAATTGAAAAAAAAAGAACTTACGTTAAATGTTGAAGGAATTACTTGCAAAATAGGCTGTTAAATTTTAGAAACGTAGAGAATAAAATATCGTAAGAATGAAAATGCGTTCTTCTATGATTTCTTATGTAAAGGCTAATAACCCAGAACGTTTGTTAACTTATAAAATCAATTTGACCCATATGGAAGATCGTACTTTATAAATTTGAACATCGTACTTTATAAATTTGAACATATTTTCACAAACAATTTCTTTTTAAATATACGGGTTGAAAACATTTTATTATTTTTATTTTTTGATAGGCAGTAAATCATCAATTCTTACCTAATAAAAAAAAATCATGCAGTTCCTTAAAAGATTTTAAAAATACTTTTAAAACTTTATGAATTATTATAATGAAAAAAATGAAAACAATTCTTTTAATATTTTATTAGTAATCGAAATGTTTTTTCTTCAGACTATAATGTTCTTAATTTTTATTATTAATTCCAGCAGTTAAAAGCTTATCAAATTAAATCATATCAAAGTTTAATTGCATTTTTTATATTTCTATGCGAAGTAGATTTTCGGATAGTGCCGGATAATTTTAAATTAAAAAAAAATAGATGATTTATAGATGATTTATATTTCCCGATGAGTTCTGCGTTTAACTAATAAAAAAGTAAATCGCAGAAATTAAAATTCATTAAAATTTCATGAATTTACGTGAAGTGGGGTAACAGAGTTGAAAATATTTTTTCATCAATATTTTAAAAAAATAATAATTTCAAAATTAATTTTATTCATTTGTGAATAAGTACTGAAAGTTTCATTAAAATCCGACAATTATTTGATTTTTGCGAGAATTTTTAAATTAATGTGTTTGTCACCGAAAAAGTGAGTTACGTAAAAAAAAAAGAGTTACGTAATTGATTGTAAACAATCGTAAGATTTTCTTCGATTTTCTGCAACGCTAACTCAAATCAAAACAACATTTTCTGACAAAATTTCGAACATGTTAAAAGGGATTAAAAAATTTTATAAAATAAATACAAATTACTCTGATCTTTCCTCTTAATGATATTATAAACATTTTGATAGAGAAAAAGTTCGTTTTGAACCCTTTTAAAACATACTATGCTGGTTTTTTGTGATGTAATGGAGGTACCTACATTAGGCTTTCATGCACAAAAGATTCCATGCAGAGAGAAAAACCCAGCACACGCACACATCAGAATTCGATAAGTGTACGTGAAAGGAACTATTCTATTTCATATACTGGTGCCCGTTTTCAGTGCTGGTTAAAAAGTTTTCCGAAAAGTATGGTACAATAATTTCTTATTATTTCGCCATATTTCGTTTGTTTGTTTGTTTTTTATAGATATATAAATATATATATTATGCCCATTCATGACATAGCTAATCGTGACTCTCCACAAATTGCTTCCTTTTATTATTTGTACGTTTCCATGACTTCTTGGGAAAGATAGTAGAACCTATGTCCTTGGGGCAAACATGGATCTATTTCTTTTACACCTCCATGTTAGAAATTAAATAGCAGGGTAGAGCGGTATCTTTAACTCTGGCTCCTGGAAAATCTTGGAAAACTCTTAACATGAAAAACAAGTCAATGGTAAACCAATTCATTGTCAATCCCAAGAAGTTAAACAATCCTTATGAGGAAAGACAAAGGAGATCAGTGCATAATCTGTGTCAATAGTTTTATGTAAATGGATTGCAGAAGAGAGTTTAGGAGGGATGACAAAAAGACTTGCTATAAAAAACAGGGAAATGTAAATATCCACTGGACCACAACTTTCTTTTATTTTCGTTTAACAAAATAACCCTCGGAATTCTACTGAGCCTCACCTCAGTCTTAAGTATAATTGTGTTCATGGCACAAACCCGGACAAGGCGCATTATTTCTTTTTTTTTTTTTTGAAAAGGTCACATTTGCTGGAATTTCAAAGCTTTTCTCTGCTGACGATTTTCTACCGTAACATTTCCATGACATCCGTCAATAAAACCCTTGCGAATTTGATCAGTCTTAAACTCTAACCCATATTCAACTGGAGTCAATTTACACCCACCACGCCTCACCTGTGACAGCCAAAATGTCCAATTAGTGGATATATTGGTGAATCTGGAAACAGTTTTAGATTTCGTTTTAATAATCATAAACTAAGCATACGCCAAAACAACCCTTATTCCCCCATAGCAGAACACTTCAATCAACCAGGACACACATTAAAAAACTGCAAATGTTTACTGATAGATTCCGATTGTAGTTCCACATACTCACGCAGAAAGGAAGAAAAATGCTGGATTTTAAAATTAAATACATATAGGCTAGGATTAAATAGGGACTTAGGTATTTTGAATCTTTATAATTATTTCAATAGTTAAACATTTTTTAGATACGCTTAAAAATTTTTCTTTAAAACAACATTTAAAAGTATTATTACAGTTAGATTTACGTTTAAAAATATTCAAACTCTATTGCTTTCTACATCACGTGACGGACGCTTCTCGCGACGGACGCTTCTAGTTTAAATTTTAAAATCATTTGTTTCTGATGAAAAGACGAGGCCGGTCTGAAATATCAAATATATATATATAATAATAGAAATAAATAAATACTGTCAAAAAAGTACATTTTTAAATTACAACTGCTTAGTAGTTTTTCCGAACAACAATTAGATATATTTAATTTTCGACAGGAGAAGTTTCACTGAAATATACTGGAAATTTTTAATCTTTTTCTCTGAATTCAAGAAAATACGAAGTGTTATTTAAAAGTATGAATAAACAATGCTACACTGATGCCAGTAAGATATGTTTTATGCACACTAAAACTCATTTGATACAAGGCATGAGAGCCACTCATAACAGAGATGGTTACATTCGATATGATAAATAAGCCGATGATGATGAATGAAAGAGAAGGTTGTAGAAAGTAAGTTTGAAGAGGGTGAGAAGAACAACTGCAGATCTTTGATTTGAAAAGGTTAATATTGCAATATTCAGGAATGAACAATAAATGGCAGTTCATGGGGAGATGCTGGATGAGTAGAATTTTCTTCTTACATATTGAACACGGGGAAATGATCGTAATTCCACCCTGAAGAACTGGAATAGTGTCTCCACACTTTTGAGATCGAAGGATAGAACACTTGCTATTAAAACAGCTAAAGAGGAACGCTTGCCTTGCAACGCTGCGTTTGTGAGAAAAAAGTCACAAATCAAAAATGATTTAAAGCTATAATTACATGAAAGACATTTTAAATACTACTATTATGTACAAGGAATCATTAATATTAGGTTTGTCGGACAGGTAACCACATATCTTTTTACCGAACACGGCTATTTAACGGGCTACCAATTATTAGGTTGTCCCAAAAGTTCATAAACACTTGCAAAAAATTGAAATTTTACTCGCCAAGTAATCTAAGGTTACCAGAAAACACTTGCAAAAAATGAAATTTTACTCGCAAAAACAACAAAAATTATTGCTCAAAATAAAGACCATCATTTTCCAAGACTTTCTGCCATCGATCTGTAAGCTTTCGGATCTGGTCAAAGTACCATTCAGCCGGCTTCGAATCAAAGAGGTTTTGACACGCTTCCTGGACTTCATCAGACGAGTCAAATCATAGGCCCTTCAGAAAGTGTTGCATTGTGCGGAAAAGGCCGTAATCTGATGGAGCACAGTCAGGATTGTAGGCTGGATGTGGCAGAACCTCAACGCCGTCCAGCTCTTCAAACTTGTCTTTGGTCTTCCTGGCGGTGTGTGGCTTGGCATTGTCCTGCTGCATCAAAGCGCGCTTTCGGTTGATCAGAGCCGGGTACTTTTGCTTCAACTTTTCGTAGACCCGCTCAAGTTGCTGACAGTAAAGTTCGGCACTGATGGCACGACCATTCTGAACTAACTCAAAATACACGATTCTTTCAAAGTTCCACCAAACGCACAACATGACTTTCTTGCCGAATCGATCTTGTTTTGGTTCCGACGTTGTCTCTTGTTCTTTCTGAACCCATCGCTTGTCTCGATTGTGCTGGACCAAATAGACTCATTTCGCAAGTGTTTACGAACTGGTGGGACAACCTAATGTTACGCAATACATTGAAATAAACCAAATGTATGTCGTGCTGAGCTAGGAGAAGTGATAGTGTATGACAGAATTAAAAATTTCACTTTCAACGTGGCGCAATTTCTTTTTTCAAGTTTGAAAATAGCAGCAAAATATAAAATATATAAAAATAAACTGCTCTCTACTGCGAAAAGACAGGTGAATCTCTCCAAAGTGGCTTTTGTATAAATTATTTATTTTCAGTTTCATAAAAAAATACGGCAAATAACATATCTGAATTATAACCGAGTACAATTCATTGTAATTGTCACAGTAATTCAATAATGAAAAACCAATGAATACCAATCTACAGAATTGCGAAAAGTGTATCAGCTGAAGGATAAAACGTTATGTTAGAACGTATACACGTTGAGTAATAGATAGATAGATAGATAGATAGATAATAACAGACTGAGATAGATAGATAGATAGATAGATAGATAGATAGATGATAACAGACTGAGATAGATAGATAGATAGATAGATAGATAGATAGATAGATAGATAATAACAGACTGAGATAGATAGATAGATAGATATGAACAGACTGAGATAGATAGATAGATAGATATGAACAGACTGAGATAGATAGATAGATAGATAGATAGAACAGACTGAGATAGATAGATAGATAGATAGATAGATAGATAGATAGATAGATAGATAGATAGATAATAACAGACTGAGATAGATAGATAGATAGATAGATAGATAGATAGATAGATAGATAATAACAGACTGAGATAGATAGATAGATAGATAGATATGAACAGACTGAGATAGATAGATAGATAGATAGATAGATAGATAGATATGATAGACTGAGATAGATAGATAGATAGATAGATAGATAGATAGATAGATATGACAGACTGAGATAGATAGATAGATAGATAGATAGATAGATAGATATGAACAGACTGAGATAGATAGATAGATAGATAGATAGATATAAACAGACTGAAATAGATAGATAGATAGATAGATAGATATAAACAGACTGAAATAGATAGATATATAGATAGATAGATAGATAGATAGATAGATAGATGTTAACAGAGTAAGATCTATACAGAAATAGAAATGAAAACAGATATTAACAGGGGTAATGGTCCTTAGGAAAAAGGGCAGCCCAAAATGCCAATACAGGTGCGGGATATTAAAATCAAGCAGGTATAAAAATTTAAAAATCTGGGAAGTGTTTTACCAGAAGTCGGAATGTGAATTAGCATGGCAAAAGACGCATTCCAGAAGCTGAGTAAAATATTAAGAAACAGGAATATTTTGCTAGAAACCAAGAAAAGTGTACTGGATTGCTATGTGATGTCAATATTGCAGTGAATGTTGGACAATATCATCAAAGATGAAGGAAAAATTTCAAGCAACCGAAATGTGGTTCTACAGAAGGATGCTGCGGATATCATGGACAGAGCATGTGAGCACTGATGAGGTGTTCGAAAGAATGGCAACGAAATGGAAATTATTATTGAACATCAGAAAGAGACAACTGAAGTTCCTGGGACATGCAATGAGGCAGGAGGCCTTGGAGAACCTGATACTAACAGGCCAGATAGAGGGAAAAAGAGACAAGGGAAAGAAGCGGATACCATATTTGAAGGGCCAGAGCAGGTGGATGACAGAACTGAGGTTGCGTGGTGCAACAGAAGAAAGCGTGCTAAGAGCCACCAGAGATAGAGAGACGTGGAAAGCCATCATTGCCTACGTCCTGAAAGGACAGAGCACATAGAAGAAGATAGATAGATAGATAGATAGATATGAACAGTTATATATATAACCTGCTCTGTTATTGGGAAATACTTCACACTAAAACTATCTATGTTCTATCTCCACCTCGATATTGAGCACCGAACATATTACGATAAAAACTGCTCGGCAAAATAAAGTTTCTCAGTAAAACTACTTAAAAACAGCGTTCTTGATGCAAATAAGATCATTACTCAACATTATATATATATATATATATATATATATATATATATATATAAATGTAAACTTGTCGTTATACTCGTTTCGAAAAACCCTCCTAGTGTATACGCGAAATGTAAAAATGGTAATAAAAAAGAACGAGCTAAGCACCCGAACATCAGTCAAAGTACGCAGCCCAAAGAAAAAACCCGAGACGAGTAACCTAAAACAAAAAGAGCTCAATATGCAAGTAGAAAAAACTAAGTAAATAACTAACCTATAGAGCGAACAAACCTACCAAGGTTTCACCAAACTCTATCTTCAGATCCAATTTGGTGAAACCTCTAGGTTATATGTATATATATATATATATATATATATATATATATATATATATATATAGATAGATAGATAAATAGATAGATAGATATTAGACGGGAGAGCTATTAACCAAATAAAACAGACAGATGCATGGACAGACGGACAGACAGACCGACAGACACTTCTTATATGACACCAAATCTCATTACTGTACAACCTAGTTATAAGGGAACTGGATAATAGATCTATCTTTTAGGCTTGAAGTCCTAAACATCATTTTGTACATATAAAATTGAGAATATATTTTCCAGGATTCAAGATCTCTTCAAACCATCTTTGGTAGATTCCATTTTGAATATATTGTAATTGCTATGGGTTGCAAAGCTACTGGAATGGTTTCTGGTTACATTCTTTAAGGTTTCCAAACTAATTCGTCTAATGAACTGGTTGTCACACAAGGCTCGAAAGGTCAGCCTCTTCTGCAATCTATCTCATAACCTGGGAAGGAATAAAGCGATTCGTATCTTTTTTAAGGAAGTGAGTACACAACAAACATGATCGAATTTTAAACTCAGACAGAGATAGAGAAAAAAAGAGAGAAAGAGACAGTGGAATATGTGAACAGTGTTAAAAGTCCGGCCTCGATTTTGCCATTATATATATATATATATATATATAGTGTATCGAGGCAGTAGATAATTTTCTAGACATATACTGTTAAAATTAAGAGACAATAAATATCTATTATATTTAATCATGAGTCGTTCTAAACATCGTATTTTGGCTTTAATTTCAGGTGAAAATAAAGACAAAAATTCTTCGACATTTGGATATTTGTTTATTATGTTGGTTCGAAGCTTTCGGCTTATATGAGCCATCTTCACAGAGGTTACAGGGACGTTAACATAAAACATCCACCATCAAAGATGATTTTATCTTGTGTTGACATAAAACTTTGCTAAGCAACGATAACAGTTACCAAGTAGCAGGCGCAGTTCTTAAATTTGTTCTATGGCGTCACAGCGCGTGAGAGCCATATATTTAGATGCAATGTAATGTGTTTTGACCAGATTTAAATGTGATATTATTAAGTATGGGTTGTTTTGATTGAATTTAAATGTCATCCAATATCTGAAGGTTTTTTTTATTGTGTGTATGAGTGAGTATTATTGCATTGTTTACTAAAATCTATCTAATATTACCTACATAGCAATGTTTTTCTAAGAAATGTTATTTAATTGAACTCTGATCAGAAAGGTGACAGGTAAGTCTACGGGAAAGCGCAGTTGTAGTAAAACCAATATTTATATATATATATATATATGTCTGTGTGTCTGTGTGTGTGTTAATAAAATAAATAAAAATCAAGTAGGAAAAAATGTTTTTAATCTAACATAATTCACTTTTAACAAACTTCTTCAGACGAATTCTTTTAAAGACGAATGATTTAAAAATCAAAGAGACATTCATCCATTTTGTCGGATTCCAATCAATATATTCAACTCTCATATATATATATATATATATATATATATATATATATATATATATATATATATATTCACTGTGCTACGTTTGTCGCGTACATTTTTGTACTAATAGCCTTGGAGAAGATAAAATCTGTTTACCTTTCCATTTCTGTTTCTTTCTGTCTCTGTTAATGTTTTAATCTTGTTATTAAAAAAAAGCAGTAACTTAACTTTTTAAGATTTAATTCCAATGAACATCGGGTGAACTTAAATTCATATTTCTTAAAATGTAAGTTTGAATTATGCACCTGATGATTGCATAACCTTAAGTCGTGTCATAGGCGTACGATAATGTTTATATATATATATATATATATATATATATATATACTTTTCTTCATTTGTAAACGAGTTATTACCTGACCTAGGTTTCTACCATGTGGTGTCTTCAGGCAATTTGCAGTAACTGATTTAACCGTTAACAGTTTCTTTTTAGAACCCTCACGTAACGGTGTTTTTTTGTTTTTTTTTTTTCACGTCATGTCTCGAAAGAGACATGATCGCCCAAGCGTGTATCGCGTATGGCACTTAACTGGCTGAAGTGGGAGGCGTTTAAAATCTATCTGTAAAAAAAAATTTCTTTTTAAAGATTTTTAAGTGGTCTTACATTTTTGATCTGAAGTGTAGATAAATAGATAAATAGATATGAACAAGCTGAGATAGATAGATAGATAGATAGATAGATAGATAGATAGATAGATAGATAAATAGATAGATAGATGGATGGATAATTCTCTTAATAAGACAGCATTTTCCAAGTCAGTGTTGTTTTCATGATGGTTTCGCTAGCATAACTTTGCATTGAGGGTGTTTTCATTAAAACTCCAGATCTATCTACATTTTTAGATGAGCTTTTGTAATGATTTACGCTATTTATATTGTCGAAATGTTTTCCTCATATTTGTTGCTATATTAACGAACTTTCGGACATAATTTGTTTCGGCCTTCTTCAGAATCTACCTATATTTCTGAGAAGAGATATTTTATTTATTTACACTATTTACATTGTTCGTGCTGTTGCACTCATCTCTGCTGCCATATTCACTTTCCTGACCTCCTTCAGGATCTATCTTTAATTCTGAGATATTGCAATTATTTACCTATGTACATTGTTCGGATTTTTGTCTTCTTTTTCGTTTCAATATTTACGACGTTGCGACTGTTGTACGCTTCGATCTTCTTCAGGATGTCTATATTTCTGAGATGAGTTATTGTAATTATTTACGCTAATTACATTTTTCGGACTTCTGTCTTCATCTAAAATATTGTGAATAAATCTCAGGATATTTCGAGGATGTATTTCCGGGGTCATTTTCGTAATCACGTATACATCGTCTCTCGACGTTCTTTTCTCTTCCGACCGCATTTTCCTTTACGTTTTGAACTGATGGATCCAGTTTGCTTTTTCGTCTCAATTTGACAGTTGAAAACTGACACCAACAATATCCGAGATCTCTCTGTAAGGCTTGGCAGTATATTCGTGTAGCGTCAGAATTTTCGTACACTCTTTGGTGTAACGTCCATCGCAGACAATGGCCGTAGGACAACAAATCGATAGTCGAAACAATAGTGCCTGGGCGTGATAAAACCTTATGCAATCTCGAATGACGCAATATTTTTAAAGGCCGAACAAATTTCATCATACACCCCAAAAATAGATTAATTTTACTGCACACTACTGCATAATCTGAGGAAAAAATAGAAATCGATTACACCCGGTCACCCCACTGACCGTATGATGAAAGAAAGTAAACTTAAAGTGTTGTTTCAACTAATTTGCACAAAGGTGCATATATATATATATATATATATATATATATAACAATTTATTAAGTGTAACTTAATGTGGTACTAATGTCTTGGATGTGCGTTGTGGTGCATGGGATATCGGCTCGGAACGAGAAATCGGGGAACCGAGTTCGAATTCCAGCTGAATTCATTGCCTTCACTTACGCGCAAATACCCTTGGGAAAGGTATTAATCCGTCTCATCCTTCCAGTTATGGGTTAAATAACAGGACAGTTTGGGTTCTATAGCCTTGGTCGCCAACCAGTCTACCGCAGAAAGCAATGACAACCTCCTGCGTGATAATCTTCTGTCCAGTCAGTCATGTCTCCTTCGAGACATGATCGCCCAAGCGTGTATCACATATGGCACTTAACTGACTGACTGAATGCCTTGTGCGAAAACTAAGCTAACCTTCGTAAATCAATATAATTTAGCTTTGTATGAGTGGAGTGACTAATCGTTCATCCAGGCTTTTTCTACTCAACAAATCTACAAATATTTACCATATGAGTGTGCCAATGACGAAAAAATATTTATATCGATATGTCGTCTAAAATGA
The DNA here is from genome assembly GCA_037127315.1 of Ascarosepion bandense. NCBI lineage: Eukaryota > Metazoa > Mollusca > Cephalopoda > Sepiida > Sepiidae > Ascarosepion > Ascarosepion bandense. Next base: position 7,910,348 of record JBBBDQ010000118.1, on the reverse strand, counting down.
CGGCAACATATATTGATCTACTTACTATTGAGTATCATACCTTAAGCTATAAGAAAAAAAATAACAAAATAATCCAACCCCGCCCCACTCCCTGACCGTGACAGGAATATATATATATATATATATATATATATATATATATATATATATATATATTCTTCACTACACGACGACATAATTATTGCAAAAAATGAAGAAATAAGGCACTGCTTCTTAAGAGCGAACTGGCAGCCAGATCTTTACTGGTAGTTGAAAGAATGAACTGAGCCGTTGTGCATCGCTACTGATTCTGTCTCCATGAGCGAGACTGGAGAAACATATATATACAGCCTTCAGATTTGAAAAAGAAATCACTGGACCGCCGGTTGAGAGCGAGGGAAAAGTTACTCGCCCCAAAATCATTTTACTCGACCGACTTCATATTTTTAATAGTCGCCTTTCGTCAACATAGCGTGAATCGCTGACGAAAAACAAAAAATGAAATTTTAATTAAAATTTCGAACGTGTTAGAAAGGATTTAAAAGAAAATTAAAATAATAACAACAAAATTTGATCTTTTCTCTTAATAATAGCATAAAAATTTTGATGATAAAACTTTGATGATATGCTGTTTTTTGGCACTTTCTCATATATGATAAAAAAATAACAAATCTGATTTTCTCAATTTGTTTTTCGGTGCATTGTTGAAAGAAGTATGCGTATTTCTTTCTTTCTTTCATATATACGTTTTTACTTTTTGTAAGCGGGGAGGAAATATAGATAATAATTTTCTAAATGAGTTTCTAAAATCTTTAAAAGCGTCTTTAATCTGGGCAACAGAGACATTTTGGCTCCACTCTAAAAGCGTTAATTAAACGAATGTTTACACTAACCAGGATGATAAAAGCGAGACAGGAGCTTGTCAATCTAAATTCCATTTGTCAGATCTTGCTTTGGCGATTGCGGGATGTAACTGTCTTTTGTTTAACCACACATTTCGACGTAAATCAGGCGCCATGCATGAGACCAAAGAGTTCAATAATGTCATTGTAGGTCATTCTAAGTAACTTGTGTATCTTCAATGGCATGCTTTTGGGTTGTAAAAGGAATCAGATTTTATTTTTCTGTATTTGAATGGACACGTTTCATTGCGATAGTTTTAATTGACCGCGGGCGAGTAAAGCAAAATACTTTAATCGCCCAATTATTTTTAATCGACTGGGTCGATCGGGCGAGTGAAATCTCAAAGGCTATATATATATATATATATATATATATATATATATATATATATATATGAATAAGTACGAAGAAAATGATTGCAACATTCAAAAACATTAATTTAAAACAGTGCTCAATATCAAAATTGAGCAATTAACATTTATTATTAATTATTACGTTAGAACATGTGCAAACTACTAAGTACTACAAAGTTGTACATTTTGTTTCGACATTGAAAGAACAATGTCTCATCAGGTAGTTAATAATGATCATTGGAAGGTCACAATGCAAATGGGTTGGCGATTGCTTGCAACATACCTTATCAAAATTCATGTCATTTTTACTGCTTTGGTCGAAGATCTATAACTCAGTGACAAGTTATTTTAGAGGAGGTCGCCCTACCTTCGGTTAGCGAAAGAAACCTGTATATATAATCATTTTTAAAATGTAACTTTACTCCTCATTAACATTGCGTGAATTAAAATTAGCTTAGCGAGAGCGACGTGCCACTTCCTTCTCAAGGAACTTCTGAATCTATTGAAGAAAAGATGTTTCTCGGTAGCATATCCAGTGTCAATTCTCCAGGTGGCTAAATCGTGTTACTTGTCACTGTAACAAAAATCTACATTCGAAACCTGCAGTTTCCAATTTGAACTCGAACATCGATTTGGGAATATTTTTTTAAATTCCTCCTCTCCCTACCCGTTCTTTAACGTATATGAAGAAAAAATGGATTTTCATAATTGACACGTTTCAAAAATCGACTTCACTACCGGCAGTGCGCATGTCTGAACGCCATCGCTTTTCAAAATCGCTCAAATGAAAAACAAGATAAACAAAGAAAACAATCAATAAGCGTGTAAATGGCGTTCGATCGAACTTAAAAGCCAGCGAAAATCTCACAGATAGAAAGATTTTAATGGCATTGAAGAAGTGAATGAAGATGGTGGGGGGGGGGGGTCGAAGGGTGCCTGAAAATCTCTCTTAAATCGTACGAAATGTGCTTTCAAGGTTTAGTTTATCGGAGAATATTTACAAAAAAAGGTAATGCGATCATTTTGCGAGGTCCTGTTTCAAATCGAAGATATATTTGGAATCGGACCAACAAAAATCGGTCAAACCTGCCTTTCTTTCTGTGCGGGATCGAATATTATCAATAGAGTCCTTCACGTGTTTGTAATGCTCAGTTTAGAGTTCTTATAGTTGAAAATTTGAAAAAGATTCCAGCCAACAAGAGAAACAAATGACCGGATGTAAGAGGTATTTAAAAATGGTAGACTTGCCGAGATAAAATGCACAATTAAATAGAAGATATAAGATCATACTATGGTTGGAATAATGAAAATTAACTTGATTCTGAAATTCTGTTAAAAGCACTCTATCATTACACTTGAAATTATTACTCTCTCTCTCTCTCTTATACTCACACACACACACACACACACACACACACACGCACACACATATTGATAGAGTTTTATTTTTAATCGTTTCATCCCAAGCAAGGCGGTAAAGCATGAAAAAACTATTCTTTTTACAAACATTTTAGAATATTACTACAGTATTCATAGTTGATTCTATTAATTAACGGTTTATGTGTTTTAATGATATTGTTTCGAGAATCTGTTGTTTGCTTTTGTTGTTTTCTTGGGGTAGGATAATTGTATTATCGATCATTATTTTTTTATGTTGTTACGTGTTAAGTGTAACAAAAGAAAAAAAAATGATTGACCAAAACTCAGAGTTAAATCACATACAAATATTTAATTTACGATATACACAAAATGATATATATACGAAATTTACAATTTTTGGCATTCATAACAGAAACGTAGAGTTTACTACTGGCAGACGAAATGTTAGAAAGGGAAAGAAAGGGTCAGTTAAGTTAGCGAAGAAGTTAAAGTGCTATTGTTTTTGGAAATCCTTAAATGTGTATATAAAGAATAATTTCCAGTATGGTCAATGAAAAGTTCCATGAGGTTCGCTTTCAGGTTTTAGTTGGTCGGCAATTTTTCTTAGAGTTTCTTTCAGCTGGATGCACAGATCCACGAATCGGGCCGGAATTGAAAATGTCAGCAAATCCTGTTAACAACTAACTACTCTCTTCCCAAAATCTATTTTTATAGGGGCTAACACCTAGTTTGCATATTTCTAGAGCATTTAGAATTTTCTCGATGTTACTAGAACAATCTTGCATCTTCTAAAACGTTCTATTCCTAATTTCTCTATTTTTACGATTACTTCATGAATTAAATTTTTGTAATATTTTGTAATAACAAGTAGGACTCAATAGAATCCCTTACTACAACTTTTTAGACATTATTATTATTTTTATATATAAATGCATCCTCGTAACAATATTGTGACTATAGACAGTAATATTGTCGCAGATGTCTAGAAATTAACGAATCGTCACACAAATGTAATATAAGACGTCTATTTAATATAGTTGTTGTAAATCCAACATATATATATATATATATATATACATACATACATACATTATTTTTTTGCCAGAGTTCAATTCTCTCAAGGGACATTTGAATTAATATATAATTTTGGTTTTACGTAACACATCAAATATATATATATATATATATATATATATATATATATATATGTGTGTGTGTGTGTGTGTGTGTGTGTGTAAGGAACTTGTAGTAAAAACTACCAATGGTACACCAAAATAGAATAAGTGCTCTGTACCACACAAGGTGGTAGAGCTGAATATATCACCATTTTAGTCGTTCCGAAACCGGAAACCGGTTGCGACTCGAGTTTCATGCACTATGTGCAATCATAAGGCCGCCGGAATGCCTGGTTAAACAACTCAGGAACATTTAAAACCTACAAGAGGTGTTGGCATCGCGCAATCTGATCAAAAGCTATCGCGAAATTTGTCTTTGCCTTTTTTCTTCAGTACGTAGTCAATCTTTTTTTTTCTACTGGTAAGAACTAGATTTTCACACGGGATCGCGAATTTGCAAACAATGAAAAAAAGAGTTATTATTATTTCGTACTTACCACAGGCTGAACTAAAATTTGAAACACCTAAATTTTATAAATCTTTACAATAAAAATGCTATAAACTGTTTCGTTTTTATATATAAATGAAAGTTTATTTACCGAACAAAATAATATTATGTTTTTGTACTAAATAATCAAACTGTGGAAATGTTCTAAGAGAAAGTGTTGTAAGAAGTTAAATGAATCCAGAGTTCGTTTGTAAGGTCTTCATAACTTTCTTTCTTTTTTGAGATCGTCGAGTAAGTGGTGAGGAAGAAAAAGCAATAAATGAAAATTGGACGGACCTGTACGATCGGCACCCTCTCCCGTTCTTACAATGGCAACTTTTTCTTCGGAAACCCCAAGAAAAGGTTTATTCAGAAATTTCTCTAACGATTCAGTTGCTGAATATGCTCAACAACTCGTCATTGTCTTTCACTCGATCTCAAAGAGAGTGTTTCTAATATGGGGGATCGATTTACTACAACGCTGTATGAGAAACTGAGCACCCCCTAAAATCTTTAAATATTGAATTTTTTCTGAATGTTTTTTGCTAATCTGAAAGTTTAGCGTCTAATCGATAAGAACGCACTGAAAAACGTAAAAAAATGAAAAGTAAAAAAAAAATTACAAGGGTGTGCCAGTCGTACAGGGCGGCCGGAAATTATACTTATCGACGTTAATTTTTAGGAGTCAATCAAACTATCTTATTTTTGTGGTGGACTTCTTTTTGTTGACGGCGAATAAGCGAAGGCGAAAACAGAAGAGATAAAGAAACTAGCATGCGAGAAGGAGAAGAAGAGCGAATGTATGTGTCGCCGGGACACCATGTCCGATTCAACGTTTTGAAATTTCTCTTTTACATCGTGGCGGTGTCCTATCTGATTTCCGCTCTCATCTCACTGATTCAACTTCCTTTCTCTATTTATATCAAATGACATATTGACACTGGCTTATTAATTTCTTTCCGTCTTGTAAATCGCTTCTTTTACATTGGCCAGAAAATCTTTTTACACACGAAATTCGGCTTCGTTTTTTTTTTCAGTATGGAATAAATCATTTATTTTCTATTAGTCACAAGGATTTATGCACTGACTCTCCAATTTGCAAATAGTGAAAAGAAGAGAGTTAATTTTATTACGTATTCACCACATTTCTACTACACTATACCCCAAACCCACAGATGGTCATTTCTACCTAAATTTCATTAGCAGCCAACCAACCGAAAATAGTCAATAATCTACAGGCAATCTTTACGCATAAAACGTCTCTGTTCACAAAATGGGAATTACAAAAAACACATAGAGCAAATATTCAGTTATTTTCTTAATAGAAATTACCCGCTTTAGACTATAAAAAAAAATTAATGACTAAGTCTAGGTACGTCAATATAATCGTTAAAAAAGACGATGAATAAAAACGGTCCCAAAGTTAATAAAAACGAACTTTTTTCATCAAAATGTTTATATTATTATTAAGAGGAACGACCAAAGTAATTTTTAATCATTTGTCAAAATTTTTTGAATCCCTTCTAACAATTTTGGCAGAAAATCTTGTTTTGATTTGAGTTAGCGGGTAATCAAAACGTTACGATTGTTTACAATGGAAAACGTAATGATGTCATCACCCACTTTTTTCCCGGTGATAAACACATTCATTTAAAAATTATCGAAAAATTCAAATAATTGTCGGATTTCAATGAAACTTTAAGTACTCATTTATAAATGAATGAAATTATTTTTGAAAGTAGTATTTTTTTAAATTCTTGGTAAAAATATGTACTGTTTTTACCCCTGTTACTTTTTCTCAACGTAAATCTATGAAATTTTAATAAATTTTAAAGTGTTGCGGTCTATAATTTTGTTAGTTAACGCAAGACTTGTTAGGGAATATAAATAATCCATTTTTGTTGTTTTTTTTAAAATTTTGCCTCTGTATCCAAAAATCTGCTCCTAAGAGTAAAATAAAAAATGCAATAAAACTCTAAAATTATTCACTTTAATAAGCTTTAAATTGCTTGAACAAATAAGAAAAATTAAGGACATAATAGTCTAAGAAAAAAAACTTTGATTTTAAAAGAATTCCTTTTATTTTGTTATTATAATAATTTATGAAGTTTCAAAAATCTTTTTCAAATGTTCAAAGAACTGTTGCGTTTAGATTTTTTTGTTAACAATTGATGATTATATTGCCTATCGAAAATTGAAACGTTTAATAAAAATCGTTTTGCCTCCATATTTTTAAAATAATTAAAAACTTTTTTGTGCATTTGAATTTTTTTTTTGTATGGTAAATTTTATGTGCAAATTAAAAGGTCAGAGTTTCCTCTCTTACGCGAAAAAAAATTGTAGAATTTTGTTACTTATAAACGTCATACATTTTCTTTCTAACCGAGAATCTGTCAACAAATTTTTGATGTAAGGCGCGGACAGATAAAAAAGTTCAAATTTGTGATTAAGAAATAATTTTATTCTAAATTTCACGCTATAAATAAGTAATACTTGTGTAAATCTGATTAATTTAACATAAAATTTTCCGAAAATAATGTGTCACTGATGTATATTTTATTTTTGCAAGATTTTTAAAACCGAGAATTAACTTTTGTTTACAAACGTATTGGTCGCTCAAAAATGACTGCAAAATTCAGAAATTGAAAAAAATCTCAAACGTTTGTATTACAATCAATATAATTTCTGTTTGAAATAAACCAGAGAGTACTTTTCCTATTGGAAATAGTAAATCTAATCATTTAGCTTTCAATTAAAAATAAAAACAAAGTTTCAAGAAAACATTTTCATTTTTAAAATTTCAGTTCAAATGTTAGATATCGAAAATGAATTGATGTACCTAACTAAGTCTTCCAAACAAAATTGAAATACTTTTCTAACCTATGAAAAGAAAAAAAAAACAACAAAAAAACAGAATAATTCCAAAATTCCAAAGTTATTTTAATTTATTTTAATCACAACAATAAGCTTTCCCATATCTTTACAAAAGATTCCCAGTACTTAAAACTCGACCAAACTATTACAAAATATTCAGCGAGAACCAATTTCACGCCAGATGTCAGCCACCCCAATCTACACACGCATTATCATTATCCGACATACATAAATTCACCAGAAAATTCACCTCAGTTGTAGCTCCGTCCGCGAGGGCAGGGCTGCTTCTGAGAAACATTACACTGATAGATGCCCGGTCTTTGGAGAACGGTGTCCCGCCACCTCATTGCAGCAAAGGGGTAGACCAGGTGCTCTTCACCGGAGCCAGCGGTTGGGTGACTGGGGATTTTTTGTCCCTGTGCTAGTCCGTACGCGGTCGGGTCCCCATCTTAAAAAAGACATTGTGTCACATTCCGCTCCAGTGGGGGAGTAGGGTAAATACCATATATATATATATATATATATATATATAAAGTTAATGAATACATATTTTATTGCCAATATTGTTATCATTTCGTTGGCTATTTATTCCTTCAATTTTATTAACCGGTCTATTAAATCTTCATATATATATATATAGGAAAAACTACTAAAAAGTTTTAAGTTAAAAATGTATTTTGTTTTTAACAGTATTTATTTATTTCTATTATTGTATATATATATATCTGATATTTCAGACCGGCCTCGGCCTTTCATCAGAAACAAATGATGAAAGGCCGGGGCGGTCTAATTATCAAATATATATATATATATATATATATATATATATATATATATATATAATAGAACAAAATAAATACTGTAAAAAATAGATTTTTAACTTATAACTTTTTAGTAGTTTTTCCTATACTTATTAAGACAGTATACGTGGATTATCATTATGCTATATATATATATATATATATATATATATGTGTGTGTGTGTGTGTGTGTGTGTAAGTGCGTGTGTGTTCTCAGATATAATCTGTTGAGAAAACAATATTAATAAGAGAAAGGGACAGAAGGAAAGCTGTATTTAATTTCAGCCAACGCGTTTCGTCAATAATAAAAAGGACCTAATTGACACCAAGGATTCATACTTCGTGTAAAAAAAAAAATTATTTTCGAGTAGACGAAATGACGTAATTAAATATGCTTCAGTTGACCCCATGAATATTTATCGGCGTTTTATAATTTTCTGATAACATTTAATTTTTATTTGTTGGGTATATTGTTTCCAATAAATTCATTTTGCTTTCGCTTTGATCAAGTCCGTCAATGGACGAAACGGGTCGGCTGAAAATAAATAGTTTTTCTCGTGTCTCTTTCATTTGTATATATGATGAGCTGTGATACAGCGAAACAGGCTTGTATGTGGATGACAAATATTATGATTTCATTACGAGTAAGCACTCTGGTGAAGAAAATTAAAAAAAAACAAATACCACTTCGGCGATATATGCATAACTCTTCAGCAATGAATTGAGTTCTTTCGATGACTGGCGTGTGTACATGCCGCTTATATATAACACGCTAACATTTCCCTTCTCTGTTTCCATGTACCTATTACTTAAGGGTTAGCGACTCCGAGTGACACCAAATCGGTCGAGTTTCGATTCCGGCCGGAAACAAGTGGATGTCTAGCCACACTGATGAGCTGTGATACAGCGAAACAAGAGTTTATATGTGGATCACGAGTATATATATATATATATATATATATATATATATATATATATATATATTCAGAGAAGGTAAATCATGCAAAGTTTTAGTGCAACACTATTTTAGTATGTGAAAAAAATGTAAACATGAGTTTAGTACGACGGATCCAAAAAAAAAAAAAAAATTCCTAGTGGTATTATTAGTTCTGCAGATCAAAATATAACCGGAAAGGAAAATATGACCAATAGATGATAAAATTGTTTATTGTCGATCACAATATGAATGCGGCTAAGAAATTGTGAAAAAATATTGCAAAATTTTAGAATCTTGAAAACTGACTGGAAAGTGAATTGAACAAAACATTTTGCAGGTGTAAAGCGATAGGTCAGATGGGGTCATCATATTGTCAGCCATTATGTGATAAAGCAGTATGCTTTTGCAGCTGGTGAAACAGTAAAAATAAACTTTAGCCAAAAATACTGTTTCGGGACTGTCACAAACTTTTGATTAGGTCAATTAAGGTTAAATCCTCAAAATGATTCCCGAAAACAGATTTAAAGTCAGAAAAATAATGATGTAATCAAAAGGGAAGAAAAAAAAAAGAAATGATAACATTAAGAAATAGTGTTACTTCATTGATTAAACCAAGGGAATGATATCACTCCACCTCAAAGTGTGGATGCGGAAATAATTTAATTAGTTAAAGGCATAGACACCCCGTGTCTGTCATGCCCTCCCCAAGAGAATCTAATACATGCATAAAAATAGGGCAAACCGAGGGCCAAGATCAGCGATACGCTCACTCATTCAGTCGAGGAGATTTTCACGCACTCGCTCAAGACTAGGAACCAGTCGAGATGTAACAACAAAGGGACAGAAAATTCCCAACTGGGGGACCACGACCGTACGAAAAGAGCGGTCGCCTCCGATAGAGTTCCTGGCTGAAGATATAGAGAAACGGAAAGAAGCCTGCCTCCGACCGACCAAAAAGAGTTAAAGTCAAATAATGCGCCTCCGATAGAGTCCTAACTGAAGATGTTAAAAACAGATAGAGCCGAGAAATAGCTAAAGTCAAATTCAGTGTGTGTTGCTGTGCCGAGCTAAGGCAGACAAGACGAATTCATCGCCGCCATCACAAAGACCCCTCTTCGGCAGTTTCCGTAAAGCTTCGGTGGAAAGCTTGAATAGGACGTTTTGAATCTCCACAACTGAAAACTCCGATTAGAGTGATAGACTTTACCAACCGAAAATTTGAGTTAATGTTGAGAAGACAAACATCACTCTTAAATGAAAGTTTCGCTCCGTTGTAAGGATAAGAAGTTGACGACTGTTATATTCTATTTCTTTTTCCTTTCTTTTTTTTTTTTTTTTTTGTATATAAAGACTTTTTCCGTAACTCATTGAGGCGCACTTCAATTTTTTTTTTTTTTAATCATTTCACCCCGAGCAAGGCAGAAACGCCACTGATGTGCAGGGGGTTACATAAATGTAGAAGGATTAATTAGAAAAGAGTGAGGAGTACAAGCTAGTTAGAAAGGAACAATAGAAAGCTGAGAAAGCAGGTGCAATGACAGATACATGGGCGGAGAGAACGTGAAGATTATACAGGGGAGGGGAGAGAGCTAGAGTCCAGTGGTTAGTAGGTGAGTATTAACTTTGCTTTTAAATTTCTGGAGGTCGTAGCCGTCAGGAAAGCAAGAATACGGGAGTGAGTTCCACAGGCGGGAAGTGCGAGAGAGGAAGCTGCAGGAGTAGAATTGTCGTCTGCATTTGGCTAACCTGACTGTGAATGGGTGGGACCCAGTTGCCAGTCTGGTTGCACGGGTAAACACCTGTTGAGGAGGAATCAGTGACTTAAGCTCATCCGAGCAGAAGCCATGAAAGTATTTATAGAAGAGACAGAGGGAGGCCACATTTCGACGATGGGAAAGTGGCTGCAGACGAGTCGCCAGATCAGTACCTATCACATTACAGACTCTCCTTTGGAGCTTGTCAAGAACACTGAGGTGAACGGCAGGGGCACCTGACCATAAATGGCAGCAGTACTCCATGCACGGACGGATGGTTGACTTGTATATATGCAGGATGGATTCAGGTGGAAAAAACATCCTGGATCGACATAGTGACCCAATCTTCTTAGCAGTAGATTTTGCTATGGATTCAATATAGTGGTTCCATTTGAGGTCTGAGGACAGGGTAAGTCCGAGGAGGCGTAGTGTATTACTCTCCGGGAGAATCATCTGGTCCATGCTTATGGGAGGCAGAAGAGGTTGCCTGTAATGGTTGACAGACTACAGCTGGGTCTTAGAGGAATTGAAGTTGACAAGCCACTTCTTGCCCCAGTTCACCACAGAGTGTAGATCCCGCTCAAGGTCAGCAGCGAGATTATGTCTGTCCGCCACGACAGGTTTCTTACTGGAGCGGGAGTATATTGTAGTGTCATCTGCGTAGATGCCTACTGGGGACTTGATCTCATCTGGGAGGTCGTTTGGTATCGTTCTTATTAGTCCAATCTGGTTAATGTGGTAAAGAGACAGCTTACAAGATTTCAACGTGCCTTTCTCAGTTCACAGCGTGGGTGAGGAAGAAAATTGTTGCAAGAGACGACTTGATAACCAGCTACTGTGTCGAAGCCATCACGACTGACGAGCCTTGTCACGTCTGGTGCCGTGTTAACCATGATAATCCCTGAATACGCGTGTTATATTAATTGAAAAAGGATTCGCTTATTTAATTGTGAATCATAACGTCAACAAGGCATTCACTCAATTATTTAAGTGTCAGTTAAGTGCGATACTCGTTTTGGGCGATCATGTCTCGAAAGAGACTTGACTGACTGGGCAGAAGCTTATCCCTCAGTAGGTCGTTATTGCTTTCTGCGGCAGACTGGTTGCCAACCAAGGCTATAGAACCCAATATGCACTATTATTTAACCCATAACTAGAGGGAAGAGACGGATTAATACCTTTCCCAAGGGCATTTGTGTGTAAGTGAATGCAAGGAATTCAGCTGGAATTCGAACTCGGTTCCCCCGATTTGTCGTTCCGAGTCGATATCCACTGCGCCACAACGCACACTCCGCACCACAACGTAAATAAAAACCGACATTTGCTTGCAAAATCTTGTGATAGAAAAACAAAATGAATTTTTTGCATTAAGCACCACTTTTAATTCCAAATGAACATAAAATCTTCGAGGAAAACTAGAAAAAACTTTCCGCTCGTTTTATTTGTCATTCTTCGAACGTTTTTTTTTCTTCTTCCCTCAGATTTGGAGTTCTAAAAGCTTTTCCGTTCTTTCTGATCTCTCAAATTAATGGCCTCAAAAACTGCTGTTTTAAACTTCGCAAACCAAACAAGTGCAGATACTGGTTAGTTAAAAATGTATTTTGGTTTCCCGCGTAAACATAAAATATATTGATTTTCTGATGCTCAATGTTGACGTTATTCAATAAGATATAAACCATTGTATTTTATTATAGTCTCCCATCTTTCAAGGAATTTTATAATCATCATTACAATACGGTTTCTCGTTTCACAGCAAACGATCACTATAGAGCTCTTTTACAGTCTGCCTGGGAACCAGATGTATTTTTCATGTGGCGAATTATTTAACGACTAGAATATGATAATCTTAAATCACTGAACAACAGGTATTTATGGAAAGCTTTTATGTCGAAAAATAAATATTTACTTTGTAAAATCTTTCGGACTGAATTTTGGAAATAAGGAGTTATTATTTATAACAAGCAGTATAGCCCGGCTTTGCTCGGGTGTAATGAAAACTTTTATATGTATATATATATTATCGATTTTCTGCACTATTGTAAGAACTGCAACCTTGAAACTTCTGAATATCGTTTCTTATGTCTTTGTCTATGAGTGTATCAAATTTGATTAAAATCGGACTACTCCTTCTATAACCTGATTTTTTCGATTATTGATTTTCGATATTTATCTGGGGGTACCTCGACACAAAACCAATCTAAGAACACTCACAGACGCTTATAGTAAAACTGTGTAAATTTTTAAGAAAATCGGTTGAGCCGTTTCG